>OZ038444.1:29970747-29975059 GCA_964036265.1 Daptonema setosum
ACCATATTATATTTGCTGGAGCGGAAGTGATTTCCGGTAAATTCCTAGAAACGGTTACCCAATCGGTGTGTTGACAAAATAATAACCGAAGACTTTCCGGGATTCGTCAAGAAAAAAGGCACACATTCAAACTTCCCTCAACCTTTGATGACATATACTAACCATATGGATACTCAAGTTGCTGAAGTGCTTTTTGGTAAATTTCTAGAAACGGCTTCCCCATTGGTGTATGTACGAATTGACCTAGCAGCTTCCTGAATTTGTACCGCGGTAACCGACTGTGACTGAGTTCAACGTACTTGTAGTAGCTAACCTATAAATGAGTGAGTGAGTGAGTGAGTGAGTTAGTAAGGGAGTGAGTGAGTGAGTGAGTGAGTGAGTGAGTGAGTGAGTGAGTGAGTGAGTGGGTGAGTGAGTGAGTGAGTGAGTGAGTGAGTGAGTGAATGAGTGAGTGAGTGAGTGAGTGAGTGAGTGAGTGAGTGAGTGAGTGAGTGAGTGAGTGAGTGAGTGAGTGAGTGAGTGAGTGAGTGAGTGAGTGAGTGAGTGAGTGAGTGAGTGAGTGAGTGAGTGAGTGAGTGAGTGAGTGAGTGAGTGAGTGAGTGAGTGAGTGGGTGAGTGAGTGAGTGAGTGAGTGATTTTTAATTTTTTTCTTTAAGATTGTACTACCACAAACACTGCACTTGGAATGTTCCCACTAATTAACCCACTAGCACCACCCTTAATTGATATCAAATTGGGGCTGAAAATGTTCATCGAGCAATGGGAAACTTGGTTAAAAGCTAGAAGAAACTAAAATGAGAAATCTCGCCCACAGCCCGTACAAATAGTAAACCGACAACCACTAACTGAATGACCGAGTTCGAATCGTTATTGATTAGTTCACGTTTCATTCTCATATATGGTCTATCATTGTTGTCTTTTCTAGCAGACTGACGGCGAAGCTCTAGTCGAGCGCGAGCCCAACGACAGCCACTTTAAAGACGGTGGTGTCATGTTCACGTTTCCCCTGACTCATTAATAGGTTGAGAATTGCGTTTAATTTCGCCAGACAGCTAAGCTCTTGTTAATTGACAGGGGTAACGACAGCCACTTTTGAGTGAGCAGTTTACTATACACGTTTCACTAAACCTATGAATAAAATGAAAGTAGATTTTTATTTTGTCAGACAGCGAAGCTCTGGGTGATTGGTGGGGTAACGACAGCCACTTTATAGTCACAACAAGTGGGCAGTTTCCAGTTAACGTTTCACTAAACCTATGAATAAATTGAAAGTTGAATTTTATTTTGTGAGACAGCCAAGCTCTGGCTGGTTGATGGGGTAACGACAACCACTTTTGAGTAGGCGGCTTTCTATTCATGCTCTATCAAGCTTATGAGTATTTTGAAATTATTTTTTATTCAGTCCGGTAGCAAAGCTCTGGTCAGATAGCGGGGTAACGACAGCCACTTCATAGTGTGTTATCATCTATTCACGTTTCACAAAGGTGATAAGTATGTGTGAAATCCTTTATTTTTATGTAAGACAGCATAGCTCTAGTCGTTTGATGGGGTAACGACAGCCATGAAGAAAGAAATGTAGTATTCATTCACGTTTCAACCTAGTCAATAGTAAATAAAAGCAACCTTCGTTTCACATTATAATGGGCGTCAGCCAGAACTGGGATATGGATCAGTTACTCGTTTCATTAGCTTCATCAACAAAATCATAAATTATAATTTTTTTTTGTATCGTTGGTTATTTTATCGTTTGTAGAACTTTTCGTCTAATTGGCTGAGGGACTAGTGTAAGTGTAACCCTTATCAACAATTATTACTACTGGAAATTTGGTATGAATCCTTCTTTTTTGCAATATCTCGGCCAGCAAAGGAAGAAAAAAGTTACTCACTCACTCACTCACTCACTCACTCACTCACTCACTCACTCACTCACTCACTCACTCACTCACTCACTCACTCACTCACTCACTCACCTCACTGCACTCACTCACTCACCTATTCAAACACTCCTCCATATCAATCTGAGCGACTTCGACTTTTTCTGTACCACCGAAGTCGTGGCACAGAAAGTCGTACTTGAGGTCGTACCATTGGAAGTCGTGGAAGAGTTTGGCACAAAATCGTCGGAAAATGATGGTATTTCGGATGTCTTGGAAGATCGGGAGGTTTTCCGAGTCGTTCTCCTGTTGGTCGTATCTGAGGAAGTGATGGTTTCGATTCCGACATTGGTTTCAATTTCGGTTTCGGACTCGATTTTGGTTTCGACTTTGGGTTTGAGTTCGGTTTCGATTTCGGTTTCGATTCCGTTTTTGGTTTCGGTTTTGGAATCGATTTTGGTTTCGATTTCGGTTTCGATTCCGTTTTCGGTTTCGATTTCGGTTTCGATTTCGGCATCCGGCGAAGAATCCACGCTGCCCCCAAGTCCGTCGGTCGACATTCTGAATTCAATTTATGAAAAATAACGCGCCGTCTGATATCAAATCTGCTTTTGGCATAGCCTACATATCCAGGGTTTATTGTTAGCCAAACATATTTTTGCGCGCAGTTTGAATTCAAGTCTGTTTTTTTTGCGCGTTTTAAAATTTTTGAAAAGTACTTATTTTTCACTCAACAATTCAACAACAAACTATCACTGCACTTAATTCATCGCATTTGTGCGAACAAGTTTTCAACAACAACATTTCACAACAACAGGCTTAATTTTTGATCGAATTCTTTGGTTATGACTTTTTTCTGGAAGTTTTTCGTGTGTAAAACCTTTCCCTCAACCCAAATTGCTGGTTCCGACCGCGCGATAGAAAACTCGGATCGGCGAAAACCTAACTCCATCGTGTAGAGCGTGTTCGAATTGACCGAGAAACGTGTTCAAAGTGCCGATCAACCTTCCTAATGGAACCCATATGGCGGTCGGAAGCAGCAATTTGGGGTTGAGGAAAAGGTTTTACACGCAAAAAAGTTCCTAAAAAAGTCGTAACCAAAAAGTTCCACTCTATATCAAATCTGCTATTGGTACGCGTTGACATTTTCGACGTTTTTTTCAAAGGGAACTTTTCGTCTACTTTTGTGTACGATATAACAGGGCAACGGGTCCAAATAAATTGAAGAAAAACAAGATACTTTGACTGAACTCATGGTAATATATCGGGTAAAAAATAATTGAATAATTTTTTAGAGATCATGGTCATATTTTACAATACCTTTGTCATGTGTACTCATGCTTTTGTATGTCCTGGGCTCGATATGGTATCCGAGTATCCTAATGAATTGAAATCAAAATGAAATGAAATGAAAACGAAATGAATTATGTCGTTTCAGCTATATTGAATATTTGCCAAGTGAGAGCATCAGATTTTTTAATGAACACGTTCTTACTCACCCAAAAATTTTAAAGTGAAACTTTTATATAGAACAAATGTCTAAAAGCACACGCGTAGGAAATAATTATACAGGTCCAAAACTCTAACTACTACATGCTAATGTAACATTTACGATAAATTAGCCAGATTAAATAGCCTAAACAGAGCCCAATAAACAATTCAGTCTATCCTAAAGTTATATAGCATCAAATAAGGTACAGTATGGGGCTGTTGCTATGACAGGGTACATATGATTTTGGTACTTGTTGTTCATCCATGGGTAAAAAGTTTGATTACGTGAGTCCAGCTGGTAAAGTATAAACAATTCATTAGCTGATTGAAGTCGAGATTATTGCATTTTTTAGCATTGAGTAAGTTATTGGGCTGTTGCTATGACAGGGTACATTTTATTCTGGTACTTCTGCTTCCACGAGTAAAAAAATTGGTTATATGAGTCCAGCTGGTTGAGGGCCGAGAATTCATTAGCTGATTGAGATTTGAATGCGCGCCAAATTTAGGAATTTAAAATTTTTATTTGAATTTTTGGCTGTTGAAGAATTTCCTGACATTCAAATGAGCAAATGACTCGTTAACTTGTCCAACCCGGTAGCACCAACTGAACATGATGATTGCATGTTATAGCATACAGCTAATGACACATTAACGTGTCCAACCCGGGTAGCACCAACTGAACATGATGATTGCATGTTATAGCATATGTATAGTTGTTTGGTTGACTTGAGTCGGACAGCCCTCTGGTATGCATCACCTTCTCTTAAATTTGATGCAGCTAACGATTCAAAGTTGTATTAGTTAACACTACAACTTTTCACTTGAATTCCAGTTAGCCCTTTATCATTGAGTAAGGTGAGGGATGTTGCTATGACAGGGTACATATGATTCTGGTACTTGTGCTTGCATGAGTAAAAATTTGGTTATATGAGTCCAGCTGGTTGAAG
>OZ038444.1:29975259-30008061 GCA_964036265.1 Daptonema setosum
CTATAGAAAGTCTCTGAGAAATTCTCGAGAGCAAAAAACACTTTTTTTAGAAATTGTCAGAAAAACGGTGTTAGATTTTTTTTTAGAGATTTTCGGGCCAGACTATAGCTTGGTCCACATATCGTATTATCAAAAAAACTAATTTTATGGACCCGCTATAGCTTGGTCAGGGTTTGTTGTTATCCAAAAAATTACTTTCATGGATTCGTTACGCACAAATACAATGAACCGAGCGCAAAGTTCGTAAGTTATCCCCGTAAATTATGAGAATGGAATTTTTTTCTCGCAAATTTGAACGCGCGCCAAATTGCGCGCCAAAAGCTTTTGTGAGTAATAATAAACCTAGGATGGACTATACGAACTTAATGTTTAATTCAGCGCAATGTTCGTACGTTAACCAAACTTCATCTGAAATAATTGTTCTCGAAAACCAGAGTAGATTTGAATTCAAACTGCGCGCCAAAAACATTTTCGAGTTACAAGGATCTCTGAACAGACTATATTATAGAATTAGAACACTATAAACACCATAACTCAATGAAAGCAACGTTGAATGGAAATAATGGAATGTGAATCCAATACAAGTACCGCGGTAGAAGCAAAATGGAATGATGATAAATTTGACCGTAAACAATCACAAACAACGTGCAAAATTGAACTAAAGAAAATGAAATAATATAAAATGGCGCCAATTCAAATATTCAAATTCGTGAATTCGTGAACTGCAGTCGGACGGGTGCGGCCTTGTCGTCCTGAAAAATTATCGTTTCTACTCACTCACTCACTAACTCACTGCAATCACTTACTCACTCACTGCACTGCACTCACTCACTCACTCACTCACTCACTCACTCACTCACTCACTCACTGCACTCACCGGCTCACAAGCCAAGGTAGACGTGGGTCTATACACGGCAGAATCATCGTCATCCAATTCGAATAGTCGTCGTTCCCAGTACTGTTGCTGAGTTTCCATCTGAACGGCGGAGGCATCGACATCGCCTCCAAGTGTACCATTGCCGGCACCATTGCCACCTCCGCGGTACCCGACCGTGGACGGGTCGAATGGTGGCATCTGAGCGAGTGAGTGAGTGAGTGAGTGAGCGAGTGAGTGAGTGAGTGAGTGAGTGAGTGAGTGAGTGAGTGAGTGAGTGAGTTAGTTAGTGAGTTAGTGAGTTGGGTAGTAATTGAGCGAGTGACTGTCTGAATGACTCACTCACTCACTAACCGTTCGTCCATTAAAGTGCTGATAGACTGCTGATCAACGACACCTGACAAACTAACTAGCGCTGACTGAATGAATAACTTAACGACTAACTAATACAACAACAACAACAACAACAACAACAACTACAACAACTACAACTACAACAACAACAATAACAATAACAACAACAACAATAACAACAACATTGTCTGACCAACCGTTCGTCCATTGAAGTGCTGATTGGCATGACTGCTAATCAACGACACCTGACTCGCCGAAGTTGTGGAATTCGGCCATCGCCCAAATAACCGGTTATTAACCGGATTTCCCGTCTGTCCCACATGAAGTCGATCATCGACGTTGCAACCGGCCGATAGACCGAGTATACCGTAACCACTGTAAGTGAGTGAGTGAGTGAGTGAGTGAGCGAGTGAGTGAGTGGGTGAGTGAGTGTGTGAGTGAGTAAGTGAGTGAGTGAGTGAGTGAGTGAGTGAGTGAGTGAGTGGGTGTGTGAGTGAGTGAGTAAGTGAGTGAGTGAGTGAGCGAGTGAGCGAGTGAGTGAGTGAGTGAGTGAGTGAGCGAGTGAGTGAGTGGGTGAGTGAGTGTGTGAGTGAGTAAGTGAGTGAGTGAGTGAGTGAGTGAGTGAGTGAGTGAGTGAGTGAGTGGGTGTGTGAGTGAGTGAGTAAGTGAGTGAGCGAGTGAGTGAGTGAGTGAGTAAGTGAGTGAGTGAGTGACTGAAACACTGACTGACTGAAAGACCAATCATGCAGACAAACAGAAAGACTGACTGACTGAATAACAGACTGGCAGACTAAATAACTGACTGACTGACTGATTGACTAACTGACTGACAGACTGACTGGCAGACTGAACAAATGACTGACTAACGAACTGACTGACTGACTCACTGACTAACCGCTTCCTCCTCGACCACAGTATGCTGAAGAGTAACATCAGAATCACCAAACCCACGATCGTCAGAAAGGCGGTTGCCATGAAAGAACCACCGGCATGTGGGGTGTTCTGAGTGGGAATTGAAATCCCACCATCAAAATTTGAATTCCCGCCAAAATTTGAACTGGCGCCAGAATTTTCGGGTGAGAGTGGAATGTACATCTTTGTGATTATCGACGCGATTGTACTGCTGATTGAGGTGCTGGTGGTTGTGGTGGATGGTGTTGGTGAGGTTGTCGAGGAGTGAGGACCTGAGTGAGTGAGTTGAGTGAGTGAGTTAGTGAGTGAGCGAGTAAGTGAGTGAGTGAGTGTGAGTAAATGAGTGGGTGGATAAGTGATTGAGTAAGTGATTGAGGTGCTGGTGGTTGTGGTGGATGGTGTTGGTCAGGTTGTCAAGGAGTGAGGACCTGAGTGAGTGAGTGAGTTGAGTGAGTTAGTGAGTGAGCGATTAAGTGAGTAAGTGAGTGAGTGTGAGTAAATGAGTGGGTGGATAAGTGAGTGACTAAGGGATTGAGGCGGTGGTGGTTGTGGTGGGTGGTGATGGTGAGGTGAAGAAGGAGTGAGGACCTGAGTGAGTGAGTGAGTTAGTGAGTGAGTTAGTGAGTGAGTGAGTGAGTGAGTGAGTGAGTGATTGAGTGAGTTACTGAGTGAGTGAGGACCTGATTGAGTGAGTGAGTGAATGAGTGAATGAGTGAGTGAGTGAGTGAGTTAGTGAAGTGAGTGAGTGAGTGAGTGAGTGAGTGAGTGAGTGAGTGAGTGAGTGAGTCCATGTAAAAGCCTGATTGTCAGGTGAGTGAGTAAGTGAGTGAGTCAGTTAGTGAGTGAGTCGGTTAGTGAGTGAGTAAGTGAGTGAGTTAGTGAGTGAGTCCATCACTCATTTAATGATGAATAACCATCAACAAGCGTCTCATTTTGCGCTAATGCCATTTCATGATTCAACGTGGCATTCAGAGACTTGGTCATTGTATCGGGTGGTATGGTGCGTAGCAACGTGTTCCGCAGTATCTCTAATGCCATTCTTGGGATATTTAACGAAGAATATGACTTCTGAAATTGAATCATACACATATAGAAAAATTTTGGAAATCTATACATACCTTATGATAGCATAATTCATTGTTTTAAGTAGATTAAGACTGAATTTCAAATCCGTCAAAGAGGAGGGACTTACAAATTTTCAAGCTATTTACTTACACCTTAAAAAACAAACTCAACTTTTTGAACCCACCAAAGAGTGGGATTTTCATTTTCCCACTCCTTCTCGTCCGCTAGTGCTAATATAGGCTTAGATTGAAATGATCGTTCCAATCATTAACAAAGACAGGTTCCATTCAGTTTGAGTATAATTAATGAACAATAAGGATGAACGAAACAAACCATAAAATAAAAACAAAGCTGCTTTAGTATTAAACAAAGTAGAATACTTCTCTAATTGGGTGCACGGGGAACAATAAATGATGCGGGAAGCAGGAAACGGGAAATTTCTAGTAATTTCTAGCATAGAATCAGGAACCATACCATGTGGAATTAGTCGAACCGGAAACTTAGAATCAGTATAGCAGTCTCAATAGATTATAAAACTAAATTTGAATGCGCGCTCACTTCCATAGTATATTTCGGTCGCGTGTATAAATGATTTGAATTGCTTTTTAGTCAGAAACATTTCTTTTCGTGCAATTTGAAAACAAAAACAACTTTTGGAGAGGACTCAAAGAAAAATATTTTAAATTTTGTATAACGAAATATCCATATGTTGACCACTACAGACCGAATCTGATTGCATTGGAAAATGAATGGAACAGTCCAACACATAACACTGTCAAACAGTTGTTTCTATCAAAGTGTACAATAAATAACATGCTACTTGAGACGTACATGGAATGAATACTGTTTGTTTCAGAGGACATGTGATCAACAGCTGCCATATGTTGTTGACCCACTTTTTACAATGTCCCGTACATGCATGCATATGAGTCACCCAGTATTGAATAGGACATGGAATAACAACGCTTTCGCCAGAAGCATGCAATAAGCACTCTTTGTATTTTTCCCACGTAAACACGACGTTTCAGAAGGGTTGCGATCAACTCTGATAACGATAACTAATAACAAGGATAATGCAATAAACAACAAAATAAACTGAACCAAAGTTTTTCTAGTAATCAAGGAAAAATAATAAACTTAACTAAATATCACTGGGTTTGCTAGGCACACTAGCGGACGAGGGAAGAACGAAAAAGAGAATTCCCTCTTTTTTGGCAGTTCAAAAAAAAGTATAATTTGTTCGTTAAGCTGTAGGTAAAACGGTCTCAAAACTGCTCTTTGAGGAAATTATCCTCCCTTTGGAGGATTAGCTCGTCCGTCGGTGAAGAAATGGGCATGGAATAGCAACGATTTCGCCAGAAACATGACAAGAATAATGAAATACAACAACAAAACAGCGTTGTCATTTCGATAAGGAGTATGAATTTGCAGAATTCTTCCCATGCGAATTTTTCTGTTCAACTATTCTTGCGTGGAAAAAAGGGGTAGGAGAGTAGTATTGGCAGTTTGGTAGTATTGAACAGGCTTCGAGAATAGGTACATACTGTATGTATGTGAATGTAGGAACACCCAACTGCATAAATAAACGTTAGTCATGTAGAACCCAAAACAACATACGTACTTTCAAAACAATATGTACGTATGTACATATGTATGTATGTAGGTAAACAACCACTCCTGTATAACAATAGTTCACAAGTAAATTGCATCAATGAATATAACAAAAGCATCATTGGATAATAAAACAACAATAGCCATGATTATAAAAGAAGCTGCATCACACATACTGTATAGCCTATCCAGGGTTTCTTGTTATTCAAAATAAAATTTTAAGTTAACACTTTTGAACAAATGAAGAAAAAATAATTTGATAAAAAAGATTACTACATATTCTGACCAACAAGTTATAAATGAGTATATTTTAGTTATGAAATCATAAACATACCTTGCATTTTTCTTCAATTATGACATCATTCATGGAACATAAATACATGAGATTTCATAATTTGCCAATTGCCATAAATAATGAGTTCGTTTATCGCATGATAAGCTTCATATTACCAACTCCTATATGTAGCTTATTCTGAAATTCTTGTTCATCGAGAAGTTTTTGTTAGAGTTTTTCTGAATCAAATTTCGTAAAACAAGTAACAAGCTACCCTGACCAAGCTATAACCTGAGTATATTTTCGTTTTTACGTCTATAAAAAGTTTTATTTCTCTTTATGACATCAATCATAATCATGGAACATGCATGAGATTTCATAATTTTTCATCTATAAATAATGAGTTTGCATGATAACCCACAGATACCCTAACCCAACCCAAATAGCTGATTCAATGTTTCATGCTATTCGAATTTATTCAATGTTTATAATTTTTTCAACGTAACAAGATTCGCTGACCAGGTTCTAACAATCTAAAAAAATATCGTAAGTGTTTTTTTATTCTGACATCATTCATTGAACATGTATGAGATTTCATAATTTGTCCTCCATGCTCCATAAATATTGCGTTTGCATGATAACCCACAGATAACCAGCCCATATAGCTCATTTACCGTTTCATGCTATTCGAATTTATTCAATGTTTATAATTTTTTTTACGTAACAAGAATCGCTGATTCTAACAATCTAAAAAAATATCGTAAGTGTTTTTTTATCCTGACATCATTCTTTGAACATGCATGAGATTTCATAATTTATCATTTGTCATCCATAAATAATGTGTTTGCATGATAACCCACAGATAACCAGCCCATATAGCTCATTTACCGTTTCTTAACGCCATAGTTTTATAAATTACGGATAAAAATGGCGCGCTTTCAAATTCAGTATCCTTAATTATTGGAAAATGCTATATAGCCTATCAGGATATCTTGCAACTCAAATTTTTTGGCGCGCAGTTTGAATTCAGAACGGATTTTTCGCGAGCTTTCAAAATTGTGAGGAAATCTTATTTGAATGACATTCAGACAGCATAAAAAACAACTTAAATATAAAATAATTCATAATATCTTGAACAAGCTGTTGTAACAAGATGGATTGACCAAGCTATATCGAGTTAGGCAAGCCAACCAAAACAATAAATAGAACCGTTCCATTCTAACCACTAGCGGACGAGAAGGGGAGGGAAAAGTGGAATTCCCACCTCTTTGGCGGTTTCAAAAGGTAGAGTTTGCTCCCTAAGGTGTAGAAAGAAAGGCCTGATTTCTGAAAACTCTCCCTCTTTGAGAATATTCCCCTCCCTTTGGAGGATGAGCTCGTCCGCCAGTGATTCTAACGAATCAATAAGAGGTACCAACAAATGTACATGCCTAATATTAAATGAATAAATGATTATGATTATTTCGGTTCGTGTTTGATATGATTATATCTTCCTAGTTAATATACATAGAACTGAGCCGATGTGAAGTCATTCAGAAACAGGATTTTGGTAAAAACATTACAGAAGAGGAAAGGGGATAATGAAAAGAATTGAAGATGACAAAAATAAGGGAAGGAATGTTACTAGAAAACTGAAATAACCGTGTAAAAAATAGAAAACAATAATAATCAGAATGAAATGCTCGAAAAATTTATTGGTAGAAAAGAATACACATTTTTATGGAACTTTCTAGAATGAGCAACATTCAAGCAGGACAGGCATGTGACACTGACAACCAGCCAATTTTAGGACAGCTTGATGGGAAACAGACCCTGTGAATTGTTACTTTCTCTGACACCACACCATTAAAAGAGGAATGAAAATCGTGAAAAGCAATCAAAATTTCATGTGCACAATTTTAGAGCCTTGCCTCTCTGTAATGGAAACCATGATTTTGGTTAACAGTGCTGGTAGGGGTTTACAATAAAATAAGTTCCCAACGGGTGCGTTACGTACGATCAAGCTAAACAGTTTGTACTGTATATCCCAACCGAAGCAAAAAGGCCTGACACGCTTGCAGTATGGGGCGGCGGCACTTTTATTGCTAATATATACACTGGCGGACGAGCGAAACCCTCAAAGGGAGGGGAAATTCGCCAAAGAGGGGGGAATTGGCAGGATTTAGACCATTATACCTACACCTTGAGGAGCAAACTTTTCTTTTCAAAATCGCCAAAGAGGGGGGAATTCCACTTTTCCCTCCCCTTCTCGTCCGCCAGTGAATATATAGACTCAGCGGATGACAGAAACGAGAATAAAGGTTTTCCAAGAGTTCGACAAACAGAGAGAAAAACCAACTTTATCTCAAGATAAGCCTTTTTCGAGAAGGATTTTCGTTAAAGTATCATTTCATATAAATTCTGCGTTCTGCAGTGAACTACACACCACTGGCGCACGAGCCAATCTTCCACAGGGAGGAGAATTTTTTCAAAGAGAGGGGAATGGACAGTTTTCAGGTCATTTTATCAACACCTTAGGGAACAAACTACCGTTTTTTAAAAATCCAAAGAGGGGGAATTCCACTTTTCCCACCCCTTCTCGTCCGCTAGTGCTACACACAAATAGTGGAACCATGTGACATACATATGAGCCCAATATGGGCTAGACATACATACACGTATATATACGTATGTATGCACATAGATATGTACCGCTACATACATACATATGTACATATTTCCGTACATATGTACCGGAAACGACCAGGTTATAGCTCAAATATCGCCTATCGGTCACGCCAAGGCAGTGGCGGACGAGCCAATCCTCCGAAGGGAGGGATTTATAGAACTGTATCATGAAACATGAAGTTCAGCATGGAGAAAGTTATAAATATAAGAAATTGTAGGTTCTCGTTTATTCAAATATCCGGCACAACATGTGATGTGAGAAATAGGCCTCATAATTGATTATAAGAAATGGTTTAAAACTGCGAGAAGAATGGCATGGCCAGAACCAGATTCTCAAGTAATGAATTTTCTTTGCCACTTACTTGCCATTTTAGATACTTTTCAAAAAAATTTAGAACCAGATTTTCCAAGTCCAGAACCGGATTCTCAAGTAAGGTATTTTCTGTGCCACGTTTTGGATTTTCTTATAACCAATTACGAGGCCTATATGTGTATGACTATGTATTCTATATAGAGTTGGAGACACATCAAGGGACGGACGTTAGTCCGTTCTCTTATAAATGCATACATGTATGTACCGGAAATGTCCAGGTTGTGGACGGAATATTGGACGGTCGCATGGACAGGTACATGTAGATATTGAAATAAAATCGCATTCACAGTGGGTTCAAGAATGAATTTGCTTAGATTCAAAGTTTAGAATTGTGGGACTTTCGACTCTTTCTACATCAGGGATAAGGCTATACACCCTCCGAGGGTAGTTCAGGTGAACATCTACCCCTCCCCAAGGTGGAACAATTTTGAGTTGACCACCTCCTCTACCTCCGAGCCCAAAATTTCACAGGTTGAAAAGAACAATTTGACGTTTCAGTAGATTTTCACATCGAATCGCTCCATTCTGATATGGTATTCGTGTGCCGTGTCATATTCAGTCATAAAAAGGTGCCAATAAAAAACGTGCCATATGAGCTTCCATGGCATACATGTCCCATAATATACATGTCTCATTTCCAGGAATATACAAGGTGTTATAGACAGGATACTGAACACGCACATACCACAGGTACATACTGTAACATAGCGACATCGACACATGAAGACATAGAGAGGATGAAAGAATAATTTGGGCATAGAAGAGATTTGAAACATGTATGTAGAAATCATGAACAAATTGAAATCAAAAGTAAATAGGTAAAAGTTGATGATACTGAAATCGCGAAGTGTTTGTGAAAAAAATGATTTCCCAACTCCTAAAAAATGTAAATTTGAAAGCAATAAGAAGTCTAGCCTGATTAAGGTGCAGTGCAAAAATATAATGGAAGGTAGAAAGCGAAAAGTTGCTTACTCCCTAATTCTAGGTTAGATTATACTTACTAGTGCAGCAGATGAGTAAACAACCAGTAACCTATACTTCGGAACCATTTTGAAGCTGTGAAATATTCAAAACAACAACAACAGCTACGACAACAAAAATAATGAAAACAGGAACAACAACAACAACAACAACAACTACATGCAACAACAACAACAAAAGCAGCAGTAACAACAGCTACGACAACAAAAATTATGAAAACAGGAACAACAACAAATAATAACAACAACAACAACGACAACAAAGATTACAACAACAACAACAACAACGAATAATACAACAACAACAAAAACAACAGCAACAACAACGACAAAAACAACAACAACAACAACATCAACAACAAAAACATCAACAACAACAACAACAACAAAAACAACAACAAACCACAACAACAACAACAACAACAACAACAACAACAACAACAACAACAAAAACTAAAAATAGGTCAGCTAAACAAACAGCACCCGAATGAAAAAGGCACGGCGCCGTTCGATTTATTGGTCCCTAAGGAAGGACCAACAGAAATAAGCGCATAGAAAGTGTAGTGTATAGCCATTTTCCTAGGATAAATGAACTAGGATGATTGGTATACATTTCCTAAGTATCAAAGAAAATTCAGTCAATGTAAACGAACTTGACACAAAATCCTGTGAAAGCAGAAATTTTCACTATTTTTGCGTATTTTTTGTTGACTATTAAATTTATCTTCTTCGACGCAGGTAAAATAAGCAAAATATTTGATTCAAGTTACTTGGGGGGAGATCATATGCTAAGGGAAAATGGCCACTTAACTAATAACATGAAATGTTTGACCTGTATACATACAGTAAACATTCATATGTACCTTCCATGGTATGTTTACATCCATTTAATATGCATGATATGACCAAGCAATGGTACTGAGTACTGACATGCCAAAACGTACCCAACGATAGCTCGTAACATCGATCAAACCTCGGGCTCAGATTTCCTGGCATATGCAAACGGGATGTGATGTGGGTCACATCAGGATCAGGTTATTTTATAGTTTCATCAGGGTTTCTTGTAATCAACAGGTATTGGATATGGACCCGTTATCAGATATGATTTCAGCGCACAAATTTTTTTCTCAAAAAAATTGAATGCGCGCCAAAAAACAGAATTGAAATTCAAATTGCGCGCCAAAAACTCATCGGTAACGAGAAATTATAGAGAGGCCATACGGGATGTGGGTTACACAAGAATCAGGTTATTTTATAGCTTGGTCCGGGTTTCTTGTTACCAAAAGTTATTCATAAGAAACCTGTTTAGGACATCGTTTTTTGGAATTTTTGAATGCGCGCCAAAAACAGAATTGAATTCAAATTGCGCGCCAAAAACTTTACTGAGTAAAAAAACGTTAGACAGGCCATACGGGATGTGGGTCACATCAGACTCAGGTTATTTTATAGTTTGATCAGAGTTTCTTGTTATCAACAGTTATAGGATATGGTTAGCAGATATGTATGATTTCGGCGCACTGATTTGATTCTCAAAAAATTTGAATGCGCGCCAAAAACAGAATTGAATTCAAATTGCGCGCCAAAAACTCATCGGTAACGAGAAAGTATAGATAGGCCATACGGGGTGTGGCTCACATCAGAATCAGGTTACATAGTTTATAGCTTGGTCAGGGTTTCTTGTTATCAACAGTTATTCATGAGAAACCCGTGTAATTGACATTAATACGAAGAAGTCCCAGTAAAAAATCGTGTTAGTATTTCGCATGGCGAGGGAAACCGTGGAAAACACTATGTGAGAGACAGATTAAACTTCATAAAACCCCGGAGATTCCAGGAAACTTGAAAAACAAGGTACAAAAAACAAGGACAATTGTATTATTTAACGTGCCCTGGCAACAAAAGAATTGCATATATTGTACGTATACTACATAATATGTACATAACATGTTTGTAATATAAGTCTGTTTGTAATACATAATATCAGTCTGTAAACATAGTCAAGAAAATGGTGAATCAAACCGTAGTAAAAAACGTTATTCATGTTTGTATAGACATGAATAAACACAGACATGGTTCTTAGCCGGCATAGAAAATCGGGCAATCTGCATATACCAATTGAGCTAATGGAATTCCCGTTTATTCCGTACAGTAGAATTTCCTAACCGTATTTACTCTGTGCGGTACGTACGTCCATCTGGACTCGGCTACCTTGTCCTGATCGTGCATAATGTGCAAATACTGAACTGATTAGCCAACGAATAACGTCATACATATACGAGCCAATTTCGTCAAATCTTTTCATACGGATATCGAAATACTTCGGACTTCGAAGATTCAAACTTAAAAAACCCCGTTTTGACAGACAGATTGACTCAGTGACTGACTGACTGACTGTCAGAAAAATTGACAGACTGGCTGACAGACTGACTGACTCAATAACAAAATGACTGACTGAATGACAGACTTAATAAATTACCAACCGACCAATAAAACCGGAGCAATTATTAATCATGTATACTATTCATATGCCTCCGGTTAACGGAACATCCTTCCTGGACGTATGGGCATAAAACAGAAATGTGCTTCTTTATCTTTACATGATCAACTGAATAAATGCTAGATATGTACGTTTTCGACATGAAAGACAGACAGAAAAATTCACAGACTGGCTGACTGATTGACTAAATGACAGACTGAATAAATGAATGACTGACAAATAGAACAGGAAGGAACCATTATTAATCATATATTCTATTCATATGCCTCCGGTTAATGGATCATCCGGTACATAAATAGACACAACAGACTGAAAGACATACAAACTGACTGACTGAATGACTAACTGACTGATTAACTGAATGACTAACTGACAGACTGATTGACTGGCTGGACAACTGACGTACTCAGTTTCCGCGTGATATGTATGTACATACATAACATAAGTACCTGGCATAGAAGCATGGCATAACGATTTTAATGGACAACTGTGGCGGATTAGTTAAATAAAAAATATGAATTCCCCTTTCTGAATTTTCTACAAAATGAGATATGTGTAAATGTGTCACAATATGTAGAATGAATAACATGATCAAACTGATAATCCCTGTTCGAGAAAATGTTCTTCGGACGTTCGGCTCATCCGCTAGTGTTCGTTCATGTATAGGCACATAAATGTATGGATGTGATTGGGCAAATGAATGTACAGCTACGTAGAACATGAACATGCATGCTCTAGACCTGATTCAACGTATCTAGAAACTAGAATTAGTCTAAATTAACCTGTTATCAAAAACAAGGTAGGTCAAAAACCACACAAAGTTAAAAATTCTGTGTAAGAATCGGATTAATTCGCGGTACACGTCATTTGAAATTGAACCGATTCATCTTGGTATTATTTAATCTTTACACATCAGTTTTTCTTGAAAAAGCAAGAAGAAAGTAAGCAAAATGTCCTTGAAAATACCAATAAATATACTGCCATTGCCATGGAACGTTAAAATGTGCTGATTAGCATGAAATAAGGGTGCCTTCATAGTCAGTTGCAAAGAGGTTGCAAAATTTTTCCGTAAACCCTTTCATGTCACATTTTCACAGTTTAAAAGGACGAAAAAATCGTGAGACAGAGAGGGTTTACAGAAATTTTTTGCAACTGATTATGAAAGCACCCTTACATAAATGGAGTACGGAGCCATAGGTTTCAGGCGAATAAACTATAAATGGCTCATGTGATTGCGCGAATCATTACATACTTAAAGGACGTATGTACATACATGCAGATGCACTATGAATGAACATGAATGGAAGGCAGAAGCATTCATGGGCCCGGGAGCCCGCTAATCATGTACACATTACACGGTTATATAAATAGGTATAGTTTGGTCAGGGATTGTCGTCCGAAGACAAAATCTCATAATAAAACGGATCTGTTTTTGTCAAGCCCGCCAAACGCAGATTTGAATTCAAATTGCGCGCGCGGAAACTTTTCAAAAATAACAAGAAACCATGGTTAGATTATATGTATGAACATGAATGAAAGGCCGAAGACTATATGGGTGCAGAGCTACATAGCTAATGTTCACATTACATGGGCATATAAATACATAGGTATAGCTCCCGTAATTCATTATGAGAAAAACCAAATCCGGATTACGACCGACGGATTTCTAGTAAATAAGATTTTCACCACGCATAAGTTTTATTATTTTCATTCCCTGCCTATTGAATACTTTCTTCATTTTTTCAAAATTGTTTTAATTGAAATGTATTTATTATGTATTGAAATGTATTTATTTAAATTCGGTTCTATTATTCTATTAAAAATTATAAAATTGAAGTATGTAATGTGTTTGGCACGTTTGACGTCGAAAACTATCGAATTCGAATTTTGTCCCGAATTTGAGACAAATTTTTTTTCGTAAGACTATTTCCCGCCATGAAGTGATATAGGCATGTACACATCATGACTGGGAAAAATCTTATTCATTTGTTATAATGAAATACGGGGGCTATAGGCATGTACACATCATGACTGGGAAAAATCTTATTTATTTGTTATAATGAAATACGGGGGCTATACAACTTGGGCAAGGTATCTTTAGGTTACTGGCGGACGAGCTCATCCTCCAAAGGGAGGGGAATTTCATCGAAGAGGGGGGAATCGGCAGTTTTCAGGCCATTCTATCTATAACCTAGGAAACAAATTCAACTTTAAAAAAAACCAAAGAGGGGAATTCTTTTTTCCGCTCCCCTTCTCGTCCGCTAGTGGTTTAGAGTACAAAATTATTTCTCTGAAATTTGAAAGCGCGCCAAAGGCGGATTTGAATTAAAACTCCGCCCCAAAAGTTTTCTGCGTAATCAGAAAACCTGGATAAGCTGTATATGAATCTACAGGGTGTCTCATTAAAACGTAGCAGTTTCAGTTTCGTTTTCTTCAAATTTTTGCTTTGTTCCAAAACTTTGACCTTTTCAGCCGCCAGCCGGCATTAAAAACATCTTGGAATTTAGTTGACGTAAATGAGATCAACTTGGGGTCATTCAAATAGGACACCCTGTACACACATAATTGAAAACATACCGTCGCATGTCAAGTAAAAAGATTATACAATTATTTTTAGATTATTTGAAAGCGCGCCAAAAACAGATTTGAATTCAAACTGCGCGCCCATAAGTTTTTGGCTAACGAAACCCTGAATATGCTATATAGATATTCTTAGAATGCGATTACGATGAACAATAATTAACGAGCAGGTGTAGTAGCTTTTATTAGATCCCCCTGTACTGTAGATTTATAGATATATTTATACAGCAACAGGTGTATAAATGGATGAATAGATGCCTGGAAAAAAGAACGCTCAGTGCCGGATATAACATGAATAGATTTGTTGAATAGGAAAATGGATTAGAAAACACCGCGTTCTATAGATTTTTTACAGAATAATTCCGGGATCTAGTCCCTGGATTACTGGGGGCCGATCAAACCTTCAATGATTTTGATCACAAGCGGACGATAAGGGGAGGGAAAAACAGGAATTCTCCCATTGACGATTAAAAAAATGGATTTCGTTCCCTAAGTGTAGGTTAAATGACCTGAAAACTGCCAATTTCCCCCTCTTCGAGGAAATTCCCCTCTCTTTGGAATATTGGCTCGTACGCCAGCAAGTCTAGTCTGTCTGATGGCTTATAAATATGTATAATACCAGTTCCAGACAGTTTTTATGATGTGCCACAGTAAGTTCTGCGCAAATCGAGCAATACGTATAGAATTAAAATACATTTTAGATTAATTGACAAACTTTGAAAAATATTCAATTTTATCTGCTAATCCATGTATAGGTCACTTCATTATTCAAAATCAAAAAAAAATCAAATTTATTCAGTTGTTATGCCATAATAGCAAAGTAGGATACCAAGTCACAATAGTGAAATAACGGTCATCCGATTTACAATGACAATCACTGATCATCAACAACGTTCTTGAATGCGCTGTGTCTCAACCCGGGGCTCGAACCAGAAACGTCGGCGAGCAAGGCAGGCGTCTTGACCACTTGACGAGGGAAGCGACGAATCGATTGTAATAAAATTTTCCCGAAATACGAGGAGTTTGTGAGGATTCCTAATCGACTATAAGGGTGCTGGGTGCCTTCATAGTCAGTTGCAAAAAAGTAGCAGAATATTTGCACCTTTTTTGCAAGTTTTTCGTGAACCCTTTCTGTCTCATGAAAGTTTTGGCCGAATGAAATGAAAAAATGTGACATGGTTAACGGAAAAATTGCCAAAAATTTTGCAACTCTTTTTGCAACTGATTATGAAGGCACCTTAACTGACTGATCAGAATGACCAAAGAATACAAACTTGATTCATGAATGATATTCGCTAAACCATTCCCGAATTGCGGGGAATTTGTGATAAATTATAATCTTAACTGAGTGATCAGAATGACCTACATATGTAATTGTTCGGTTGTCAGTGGTTACCATACAGTGGGTTAATTGGCGGGGTATTATTATAGTATTCTAATATGACAAACATTAACTTTTCTGAATTTCCGAATATTGTTCTGCCTTGAAACTATTGTACTGTTATTACATTAAAATACATTTTCAACATCTGACTTACTTTTGAAAGAAAAAAATTTCAATGCGTATGCCGCGTGAATAACTGACTGATTAGAATGACCTGATTCTTGATACTATTTCTAGATACTTGATTCATGAATGATATCCGCTAACGACTAGATGTTCAGTTGTCAGTGGTTACAATCGGTTTAATTGGTGGAGTATTATTATTGTTCAATCAGATGACAAACGTTTACTTTGTCTGTTTTTCTGACCTCTTACTCGTTTCTATGGTAAACTATACTGACAAGCGAAGAACTATAGATCTAGAATAGAAGCATGCTGGGTCAAAAAGAAAGATCTAGAAACTTGTACATGGCTAATCAAGTTACTAACCAAATCCAGGGTAATCCACAATACATAGCACCTGCAATTATGGAGCTGCGCGACGGCCATAATAATTTTTTCTTACCAAACCCTGGTCAAATAGAAAGTTCGCAAATAGGCAGTGTTTCAAGACCACCCGAAACTTTCCAACCGAAACCGGCCAAAGAAAAGGGAGAAAATTGGAACCGCGTAACTGGCTAGATTTTACAATGGATCAAAACGTTGAACGTAACAAAATCTTAGAACCTTGTGCCACATCGCTAATTAACTAGGTACTGTGGATATGTGGAACATTTTATGACATGGCAAAACAGGTGTCATACATGAATGTCGCTAATTGGGACACATTTTAATAACAATCACATCGTTCGCTCATTCAACACAACAGTGACCACTTTCTGGCGCTATATAGTCGATATTTCGGTTCGTTTGCTTCGGGTAAAATCTTTTTCATTTTCACTCAGTTTAGGATAACCTTTTTCCAGGGTAACGCTTTCACTTTATTCTTTTTTTCCTAATTTTACTGTTTCACATCCAGAGATTCCCTCCCATCCTTCGCCATCGCCAGTTTTACTGACCCCCAGCGCCCAAACCATATGATGTACAACCAACCACTGGCGTATGACCAACATCACCAAAGGGAGGGGAATTTTGTCAAAGAGGGGGAATTGGCAATTTTCAGTCCATTTTACCTACACATTAGGGAACAAATTCTACTTTTTGAAAACCTCAAAGAGGGGGGAATTCCACTTTTTCCACCCCTTCTCGTCCGCTAGCGATGTACAACCAACACGCGCGCGCCGGCACTTGTTGGAATGCGCGCGCACGCCGAAATGCCCTCATCTTATTCCCGGCTCTAGCGGATGAAAAGGGGGGGAACAATAAGGGATTTTCCCCTTCCAGTGAGTTAAAAAGGAAGAATTTGTGACCTAAGACGTAAATAAAACCGAAAAATTTTTGCCAATAATTTTTTATTTCGCTGAGTTTCCTTCTCTTTGGAGAATCCGACTCATCCGCCAAGGATTCCGGGGCACATTTCTTATGTTCCAACCAAGCCAACGGCATAATCAGTAGTGAAACCACTGGCGGACGAGCCAAACCTCCAAAGGGAGGGGAATCTTTCCAAAGAGGGGGGAATTTGCAGAATTTAGGACATTTTGCTTACACCTTGGCTTAGGGAACAAATTCCCTTATTTGAAAATGCCAAAGAGGGGGAAATCCACTTTTCCACCCTTGTCGTCCACTAGTGAGTGGAACAAAAGTACCAAGGATTCAATTCAACAGTACCATTTCTTTGAAGCGAATGTTGTCTTTGAAGCGTGGATACAATGAATTAGTGCATTTTTTCAGAGAGAGAAAACTCCCCATAAACTAGAGATTTTTTCTTCCGCTGTGGAACCAAAACCCAATGGCATAATGCAAGCCTATGTGGATTTGAAAATATGCGGAAAAGAAGAAAACTAAGAATAGGGGAAACTTTCAAGATATCAAGTTTTTTAGTCATTCCAGCTGCACGTCAAAAAAAACAAGAAGTCACTTTCAATCTTCACAAAGAAAAGGAATTGTATGGCATAGGTCTTTTCTCATCCGCTACCTACTGATATGCACCAAACATACTTCAAACCGTGTCGGCTCATCTTCACTACACAGGCGCGGATGATAGGTAGAGGAGAATTTCATAATATTCTTTCCAGATGAGTGTTGAAGTGGAAATAAATTTATTATCGCGTGACGGAATATGAACCACAAAACTGGAATATTCTCATTGTATAGGATTCTCAGAGTACCTTTGGTTGGTTATTCGCATAATCTTAACCTCTAGCGAAATCTTACCAGCACTATAGTTCGAGTTTGAGACATGATATCATGTATTTTGGACGGTAATAAAGTATAACTGTAAACTGTAACCCAAAACTCTCATCGTGTAAAACTTTACACAGGCGGGAAGTTTCAGCTCGTAGCGCGCGTTCAACAAAAAGGATGCCATTTCGGCTGTCTATACGGGACGGGGGAAACTATCTCTCCAACTGTTGCCCTCAATACCGCCTGAACGGATATAGGTTGAACAAAATTAGAACATGTCATAGTCTTATCCCGAACGAAATGAAACATATAGAGAGAGATTGGGCTTATAGTGCAGTGTTCATAGATCATATTCAATGGTCGGAACATATGTTCACTAGCGGACGAAAAGGGGAGGGAAAAGTGGAATTCCCCCCTCTTTGGCCATTTCAAAAAGTAGAATTTGTTCCCTTATGTGTAGTTAAAATGACCTATTTTCAGCAAATTCCCCCCCTCTTTGGCAAAATTCCCCTCCCTTTGGAGGATTAGCTCGTCCGCCAGTGCATATGTTTCACATTTATTTATGTGATGGCCGCCAATATTAAAACAACTGAACCTTTTTTCTGGTAAACATAACGAACGATTTCACTTGACAGTGAAAAAAATTTCGACAAGGTGCCATTCGACAAGTTTACGACTACATTTAGTCGTGTTTTATCACCTATATTTAGGGACAATCAGTGAGCATGCATTATACGACAAGTGAATAAACAAAAATTTATGGTAAATTCAGCAAATTAGATAAGAGAAACGTGTTGGTGCGGTGAACTCAAATTTGGAACAAAATATTTCGAGCGAAATTTTGCAAAATTGCCCAGGAAATCCTCAACCGAGCGTATGAACCGAGAAACGATGGGCCAAAAATGGGAATTCCAAATTTTATTCCAGGGTTTTAATTCTTGAAATTATCAAATTAGACAAGCCGAAAATAAGACAAATTATGGTGATTGTACGCTGAAGCGATGGAATATTGGGAAAAATTGAAAAACCAATGTTTACAACTCAGAATATACAATTATTTATTCAGTAATTTGGGGAAAATTACAAATTGTTAATTTACGCACAATTTAGGTTTTCTGGGAGTATGATGCGCTGACGGATTCAAGTTTGGAAAAAGATGATAAATTGGCGCATTAAAATTCAAGCTTCTAATAAGAATACTTCATCAAAATTATCGTTTTTACCACTCACCAAATTATAAAAAAATACAAAACGTGTGTTAGGGTGCCTTCATAGTCTGTCTGCAGAATTGTTCGACAACTTTTTTGACGTTCCGAAATGTTTCGGAACTTCAAAGAGGGAAGAAAATTTCGAAACGAACGTCAAAAAAGTTGTCGAACATTTCTGCAACTTTTCTGCAGACAGACTATGAAGGCACCCTCAGCGAAAATTCTCACAAAAATTCATATGAATATATAAAAGGTTTTTCACGGTATCTTGAAGAAATCGGGGGGTTAGCACAAATATGTAGATTCGCATAATAATAATAATAAAAATATTAATAATATTTATGATAATCAGCAATATTTTTTCATCGTATCCGTAATTTTTATAACAATTAAAGACAACGCAAGCAGCGACGAAAATTTCAACAATTTAGCACAACGAGTCGCAAAATTAGAAAAAATTTAAATTCCTGTATTTTTAGGAAAAATTATTATAATAGATAGATAAAAATAATAGATTACACTTATTATTAACGGATATTCAATTAAATTGATGAAATTAAATATAATTAATAATTAAAAATATTATATTATGATAGTTCATCGTCGGATTTAACGTGGCTCGGATTTGAAAAGTCTCACTAGAATAAACTGAAAAAATCTATGAAAAAATCTCCAGAACCACAGAAAATCCAACCAACACTTTAGATGATCACAATTTAACACAAGTGTGTGGGACGCATAAGATTCATGCAAGGGCAGGCGCTTATTTATTCACAAACAAAACTCACTTTCCAGCCATGTTCATTAATTAAATCGATTTTTTATTGAAAAATAACTATTGTTTCATTATAATTTTCAACTCGAGTTGATTGAGAGGCGGATTGGCTGAAAGTTAATGAAAATCCACGAAAAAACTTGACATTGACAATGCTGCACAGTGACATAGAACATGATAAGTAAATAATGTATTCAATCAAATGATGCATTTATTACACTGTATGTGAATATAGTCGGTCATGATGAACCTTTCTTTCCAGCTAAGAGCATAGAATAATTTTTATAGATCAATTTTTTGCACTAAATTTCATTTCTGTTCTCTATATCCTATCCAGCATATTGTAAAAGAACCATTTATGTGCGGCCGGCAGATAATTCTATGACACTAGCAGACGAGAAGGGGTGGGAAAAGTGGAATTCCCCCCTCTTTGACATTTTCAAAAAGTGGAATTCGTTCCCTAAGGTGTAGGCAGGGGTGGGCCGGGTTTTTCGGCACTTTGCAGGGGGTGGGGGGGGGTAGAATTTCGAAATCTCAGTTTACCCCCCCCCCCCCCGCCCCGAAAAGTGGGGGGTAAGGTCGGGTAGAGGGGGGTAGAAAAAAATTTTTTCGCAAAAAAACCTAGTTTTTTGCTTGTTTTTGCTAAAAAATCTTCTATTATAAGGTATAAACATCACATGTACCGGTTTTTTTCAGGTTTTAACCAAGAAAATTGACCCAGAAAACGTGTTTGTTCGAAAAAAAATTCTCACAGCCAAATTTTTTTGAAAAATGAGCCTCAAAATCGAGGTTTTGAGGCCGATTTTCTCAAAAATTTCGAGTAGGGGGGGGTAGGCGACCTAAATTTTTGTCTAGGGGGGGTGCTACCCGCCGACCCTGAAAAGTGGGGGGTAACCCCCCTACCCCCCCAGCGGCCCGCCTCTGGGTGTAGGTAAAATGACCTTTAAAAATGCCAATTCCCTCTCTTTGACGAAGTTCCCCTCCCTTTGGAGGATTCACTCGTCCGCCACTGTTCTATGAGCTATGACAATTGCGGAAAGGTTTAACGTGACGGACTAAATTTAAAATAAATTACTGCAGTGGTTTGTTGATCTCGTGGCCGACCCGGTAAGACTGGATCTTGAGCCAGTCGACCTTGGTGCGGGTGACGGGCAGCTGGCGACGGAGGGCCTTGAAGGTTGTGTCCGACATGGTCTGGTAGTTCTCGTGAACGGCAGCCTGCAAGTATAACGTAGCTTAGTTGGTTAAGCGTTGGAGTCGAAATCGAGAGGTACCGAGTTCGACTCTCGTCGACTAGATGGATAGGATAATTAGTTGTTCGGTATGTTATACATAACACGATACCAGAATAAAAAACGAAAAAATGACGGTAAATTGCTTGTGTTTTTTCAACCAAAATTAGAACATTTTTGAAAACAAGTGGTGCATAATGTCAACATCGTCTACGTCTACTTACACATGCTGAATTGAAAATTTTCTTTTTTTAGCAAAAGGTATTTGCACAATTTGGAATCATTTTGAAGTCCGATTAGACCGTTCCGAACACTTTTTTCATGAAATTCCGGGAAAATTCGCAGTATATCGACACAACACCGCTGTCCACGACTTGATACAGCAGATAATCACAAAAGAAAAGTGTGAAAACCCTCAAGCAAGTAGCTTTTTATTTAGCACACAAGATTCACTCGGAACAGACGATCAAAATGTTCCAAGCTCCGAATGGTGCTTATCTACTGAATTGTTTAATTTTTGCCTCATCAAAGTGAAGGGAAATTTTACCCCCTCTTAGGTTAGGTGAGGAGAAATCTACCTCACGTTTTCTCAGATCAGGTAATTTTTTCAGTTGACTCAACCCCTTTTTTCAGAAAATATTCCTCCGGTTGAACCAGCAAATTAGAAAGTCGTACAGCTTTTTGCATCGATTTTTGGACCAACCCACCTGATATGCACTTTCCTCTTCCTCAATGTTCCTGATGATCTCCTTGGCTGTGTTTTCGGGTTCGGTCTGAAAAGAGAACAATAATAAAACGAACGAAAATTTAAAAACACAACAAGATAAAGCATAAAACGAGTATCCTTTGTGGTAACTTGTCTTAAACGTACAATAAATATTTTTTGCAATTACCGATGGATTGTTTTCAGAATAAAACATCTCTGCCCATTACGAAAATACCATTCTGTTATGTTCTAGCGTCTAACAACTCAGTTATAATTATGAAGAAGTACAAGTAAAAAGTCAAAAAAATTACAAACCGAAACGGTGATTTTGCGCGTGATCTCCTTGGAACTGACCAGCTGTACATTACCGTCTTCATAGTAGTGCACCTGCAACAAAAATATCAAACTTATCCAGTTCTCATGGCATAATAGAAAAGTTGGATACCAAGTCACAAATATAGTAAAATAACGGTCATCCATATTTACGTATGACAATCACTGATCATCAACAACGGTTTTGAATTCGAACCAGGTTAATCGGCATGCGAGGCCGGCGCCTTAACCACTTGACAAGGAAAAAGACAAACCTGCACTTTGATAAGTCCCTTGAGTTCAGCCTGCTTTTCCGTCAGAATAACGGCCCATTGTGAACGCCAGCGACCGTTCCTGAAGAAATAAAATTTTGAAATCAAAAACAAAATTATTGTTTTAAAATATACTTTAGTTTTTTCAATCATGGGTGGTTAAAACATTAAGAAGCAATTTTAGGTAGACCATTTTATACCCGATTTCAAAAAGTCGGAACAATTCAAGACTTTTTATTTTCATCTTTGAACCTTTAGTTTCTTAGTTTACCTATATTTAGAAAAAGTAGAAGGTTATATTTTCAGTTCAGGATGTGCTAGTTGGTGATGAGTTGAAAGGTTTCATACTCACTTCTCTCTGATAACAATTTTTTTAGTTTTTTGGGGTTTCTGGCTGTCCACGACTTGATACAGCAGATAATCACAAGAAAAAGTGTGAAAACCCTCAAGCAAGTCGTTATACTATCTAGCACACAAGATTCACTCAAAACAGATGATCGAAATGTTCCAAGCTCCGAATGGTGCTGATCTAGTAAATTGAATTGCGTCTTCCTCTGAGGATAGGTCAATTCTTTCTACCCCTCTTTCCAGCTTCCAGTTAGTCGTATCGAATCTAGTCGATGGAGTCGTATATTTTCACCTTAAGTTAGTTAACAGATAGGTACAGCATTTTTCTTCCTTAATGCAGCAGGTTGGGATTTGTCCAACTTAGCATGTTGCAAGAATCTCACAGAAATTCCCTGTTTTGAAACTATGACCAATTCATAATGGAAACGCTTTTAAATCGTGATTTTTTCTGCCTACACGATCGTCAGATTTACCACTAAATTGTTCTATATTCAATATGAATTCTAGCGAATTGACGGAGGGGTTAACATCAGGTAAGGCGTAGGCACACAAAAATTGAATACAAGCAATAAAAAAATAACAGAAACTAGGATAAAATGACAAATCTCAACACCAACCAGAAGTTTTTCGGCTGGAATTTGTGGGATTCAATGCATAGCGTGAGACCGGGCAGTCCGCTGGCCTGATCCACTCGGCCAAATACGGTACAAACACCATTGGGCGCGTAGTGATTCTCCATATACGCGTCGGCGGCCTGGAACTTTTTAGCGATTATGTCAAGGAAAAGATGAAGAAAAAAAAGAATTTTTTAGTGAGACTTTTTTTTGCGTATAAATATCGTGAATCAGTATTTGGCACACGCACAGGTATTTAGTAATACTCACAGTAACATTACATTCCTTTAACATTCATATACGGAAATTTTTTAATCTATTAAATCTATTAAGTCTGAATCATTAACATGAATAAAAAAATACCTAGAGATCATCCAAAAAAACCGTAATTAATCAGTATATTCATTGAACAGCAGCAGTGTATATCAAATAAAAACATGAATAATTGGTATTCAGACTAGACCTGTCAGTTTCTGTTCAGTATGTCCAACGTTACAACAAATGATACAAAAATGTACCGTTCTCTTTGAAAGGTACATTTCCAATTCCAACTAAATAAATGTCCCTTGAAATTTGTTTGGCTCTGTGGGAAAGCTTTTTAGAGCATTTTATTTTCCCCAATGACCTGTTGGAGCGCGCGTCGCCATGGTTCTGCCTTGACCTCCGTGGCCTCATAAGGTTGAACGTCACTGGCCTCTTTACGCAGATGGTCGTAACGGAAGGATTTGCACGATTTCGGGTCGTAGAATCGACCATTACCCAGGTCGTTGTAGGCGGTGACGAGTGTCTAAAATACCAAAAAAACTATATGTATATACAAAGTTAGTTGAATATCAATGGGGTTCTTTTTACAAGTACAAATCTCTCACATTCAAGTTACGCACATATACTTTGCCCACAATTCTTGTGAAAAAATGGGTCTAAAAGGATTTGAATTCAATCTACGAGCTCAATAGGCTAAATAACATAAAAGAATTTGCCTGTGATAATCTTCCATACATGGTAAAATCATTTATAATATGATTAACAAAGGCCAATGAATCTTAATGGACGAGACGAGAAAGTATGGGAGAATTGGAATTCCCCCTCTATGGCGGTTTCAAAACTTATAATTCTGTTCCATACGGTGTAGGTAAAGTGGTCTGACAACTGCCAATTCACCCCTTGACGAAATTCCCTTCCTTTCGGTGTTTTGGTGCATAAGCTCGTCCATCAGTAAAAAATTTTCAAATTTATTCAGCACATTCGAGTACAAGTGTTTTAATTGAAGATGATATCAATAGTTGTAAACAGTGTAGGGACGAATGGAATGTAGTGTAATAGGTATAATTATAATTAAAAAGAAATAGTTTAGGGTGGATAATCAATCAAGAAAACTTCAACTCCCGCTGTTTTGTGTGAATTTGTGTTTTACTTACAATGAATGACAAATATTTAACCACCACCAACCCATCGGCTGCCGTCGATATTTACAGGCAGGAACTGGTCCTTGTTGTACTGGGCGAAGGCGGCGGCGCACCCGTCTTTCAGCAGCTGGTCATTGTTGAGCAGCATGCGGACATCGTTGAATACCTAAGATTAAGTTTTACTCATGAAAAGGTAAATAAACGTTAATGAAGGAACAAGTAATTTCCTACTGAATTAAAACGGCAAATTAAAACAAGAAAAGCGCCGAGAAAAAATTTATAACCTCATTGAACTCGCCGGGAGGCGCGTGCAGGATGAAATCCGAGGCGATGCGTACCTGAAAATAGAACAATTACACACATAATAAAAATTTTTGGACAACGTGATGAAAGCTTATTCGAACGACTTGAAAGCTAGAACAAATCAGTGGGCTCCTTAAACGTTTTACCAACGGCTACTCTACTGCTCCATGTCATTTATGCCAAACCCTATCAGCGAAATCATAAGCCATAGAAACCCGGCTCTTCAAAAAAGCGTTCTGATAAAACTTGTTGATCTTATATTTTTCACTAATTACGTTTAAAGTAAAGCGTTCAACTTAAACTCTGGATTGAATTTAGAAACGCAACCTTCTCTTTCACGGGCAGCTCTTCATTGGAAGGATCCACGTCCATTTTACAGCTGATTTTGTAGGTTTTACGATCGCGAAATCACCCTGAAATCGAGCCCAAATAATACTGAAACTCAAAATCTACATAAACCGAAATATAAATTCATTTTTTTCATTTATTTATACTTTTATTTATAATTTTTTGTGAATCACGCAAAATTTGTCTAAATCCATTTTAAAAACATCGATCCAAAATTTAAATTTTTTTACTATTCTGGATTCTAGAGAAATAGTGTGAGGGTATGTAGAACTGTGATTACCTTTACACTTTTGACACTCTACCGTAACCCAAAAAGATTACGGTAACCAAGTTAAATTTTAGCGTTAACAGAGATTATTTTTTTTAATTTTTTACAAACATTTTATGCGAATTCATTTGTTCGAACGCATCGTTGTAATCCAAATTCACTTGTCATTTTTACTCGAATTCAAATTAGGGGAATCAATCACTTTTATAACTCACTCACTCTTTCACTAACTCACTCACTCACTCACTCACTCACTAATTCACCCACTAACTCGCTCACTCACTGACTCACTCGCTTACTCACTCACTTAAACATTCAATCACTCACTTATTAACACACTCACTCATTCGCTCGCTTGCTCACTCACTCACTCAATCATTCACTCATTCACTCACTTTTTCACTCCCTAACTCACTCTTTCATTCACTCTCTCACTCAATCACTCACTCAGTCACTCTTTCACTCAGTCGCTCAATCACTCACTCACCCAATAAACAGCTTTCTCAGTCACCTACTTAAACACTTAACCTCTCACGTATTCATTGCCTTACTCATTCATTCAATTGATCATTCATTCGTTCATTCACTGTCTCACCCACTCACTCACTCTCTCATTCAGTCAATGAGTCAGTTAGTCAGTCAGTCAGTGAGTCAGTGAGTCAGTGAGTCAGTCAGTTAGTCAGTGAGTCAGTCAGTCAGTCCGAATGAGTACGAGTGATTAAGTGAGTAAGTGAGTGAGTGAGTGAGTGCGTGTGTGAGTGAGTGAGTGAGTGAGTGAGTGAGTGAGTGAGTGAGTGAGTAAGTGAGTGAGTTTGTGAGTGAGTCAGTGAGTGAGTCAGTCAGTCACACGGTCCGTGAGTCACTGCCTCATTCACTCACTCAGTATTCATGGTCATACCATACCTTTGTCATGTGTACATATGCTTTCGTATGTCATGGGCCTGGCCTTAATGAAATGAAATAAAAATGAAGTTTGTCAGTCAGTCAGTCAGTCACTAACTCACTCACCCAACAAACAGTCACTTTCTCACTCACTTAATCAATTACTTTGAACTCTCACTTATTCATTCAATTGATCACTCACCCATTCACTCACTCTCTCACTCACTGTCTCAATCACTCACTCATTCACTCACATATTCATTAATTCACTCACTCACTCATCTAATTACTCACTTACCTGACTTGCAACTTAATCTTGTTTTCCAATTGTGCTTATCGAACAAACAGTTCGCACAAATGTCTTTTGCAAATCAGTTAACTTTTTTTCCACACACCATTTTACAAGCATTGCAGGGCGCAAATGCAGAAGCTGATGTTTCAATTTTTGTATTTCCATGTTAATTTGGAGTAACGAAACGTAATTAATTTTTATAAGAATCAGTTACGGTATGTAAGTTACGGTAGGTTACGGTAGTATTACGGTAAAATTACGGTAAAATTTTTGTACGTAAAAACAGATCACAGTTAAATGGATTAAAAAAATTTCCAGTTGAAATTATTTAAAATAGACGAAGCTGGATAATTTGAGAAATCGTCGATTTTCTGAGAGGGTACGGGATTGGGGTGGGTAAATGTGAGTCTTACGAATAGAGCAGGTTCTGCTAGATTTGATTATGCAGTTTATCACCCCATACTTTTTCTCACTCGCAACTAATCACTCATGGCGGTTGAATGTCTCCAGATTAAATAAATTAGTTTTTACCTAAACACTGCTGCTTGGCAACTACACAGTCGCGCATAAGCTGCCCAGTTAGCATTACATTTTAACAGGTGGCCAATCAGAACAGAGAAAGCTGCTCGCTTTTCTCTATCCTGGTTGGCCGGCTGTTAGTTTTATTGCCAGCTGCAAGGTGCATGGTTAAGCTTCTTTATACTTAGTCACAAGATATTCCATTGCCACCATGCATGAGAACACTTACCCGTGCTACTTCACCAATCTATAACCGCGTCCATACCCGCGTCCGACCACACTGTTAATCACACAAACCCAGGTTTCACTAAATGACACTAGTGACTTAACCACAGCTGTTTCAAGGGTCCCATCCTCAATCCCATCTTACAGTCAGGCGAGCGCATGCACCAGCTACAGCGGCTATTTATACGCAAAATCTGTCCTCAAAATCGTGCGGAAAGCTTTTCACAGGAGAAACATCCGAGGAACATCTTGTAAATCATATATGTTGGAAAAGCTAAGAAAATAACGCATGAGTATAAAGGGGACGAGCTTTCTAACTTAGAGACAGAAAAAGGAAAACCTATCGTTGTTTCTACGCTATCGTGGAACAACGAAAAAAACTTGTCCTGCAGGCGTCTTCAGTCACTGCAAGCAAAAAATATTGCCCAGAACGTTTGATAATATACATCAGAAAATCAGTGTTAACATCAATCAGCATCACCCCGTGTTATACTCTGTTAAACTATGGTGACAAGTCAACCGAGGTGAGTTGAGACTAGTGATGTTTAAATATCAGACCTTTGAGCAATATTTTTGCTTTCTGAAATAACAGACAGGCTTTAACACAAACAGAATGCTTGCTATGAAAAGTTCCGCAAACCGCATTCCGTGAATCTATTACCACATCTATATCCATTTCATTGATAACCCAACACTGAACCCACTCTCGCCGGTATCCATATACCCAGCCATCAGACAAACTTACATACACGTATATGACTCCGCATTCACACCGGTAATCGATAAAAACAACGCCAGTCTTTTGTTATTCTTTGCAAAACACAATAAAATATAATAAAACCAAAATTCAAATTTATTTCAAATACCGTAATTTATTTTACAAATTTTGTTTTGAAATTATAAAATTACCCATACACCGTTTTTTCTAGAAACGGTTCTTATTGGGTTACGGTAAATTATGAGAAAATTCCTATATAAATTCTCATAAAAATTAATTAACCTTCTAAGAACCGTTAATGGTTACACTTTGGAATCGTATGTAAACTACCGTAACCTTTGTATTGGATTCCAATGTGTGAATAATCAGATTTCTAAGAACCAGTGTGAGTAAGTTAGTGAGTGAGTGGGTGCCCCCTCTCTTAACTATGCCCTTTTGGACTATGGTACTTAGTGTCGTCTGAGTGAGTTGAGGTGAGTTATAATCGTGAGAGATTGAAAAGGGAGTTCCTGAGTGTGAGAGAGTGAATGAGTTAGTTAGTTAGGTGGTGAGTGAGTGATTAAGTTGTGGAGTGGGTAAGAGAAGAGTACGTCAGTGAGTGTCGAGTGAGTGAATCGATGAGTCAGTGAGTCAGTGATTGAGTGAGTGAATTACTTGGTGGGAAAAACTGTTTGAGTGAGTAAGGCAGTAGGTAACGGATAAGTGTCTGAGTTAATGGGTGACTTACTGAGTGAGTGAATTGTGAATGAGTGAGCGAGGGAGTCAGTCAGTTAAGTGAGTCAAAGGAGGAGTGAGTGAGTTTGTGAGTATGTGAGTGAGTGAGCAATGAAGGAGTGAGCTAGCAAGATGTGAGTCAGTCATTCAAGAAGTTAATTTAAATTTGGAGGTCAGATTTCATTTTTTAACAAGTCAAAATTGGTAGTTTAAAAAGTGAATTTTCTTCTTGGCATCTTTGGAATATGGGACCGTTCCCATATTCCAAAGATGCCAAATAGTTAGAAGAGTGAATCCCGAGTGGGTGAGTGAGTGAGTGAGCGAGTGAGTGAGTGAAAGAGTGAGAGAGTGAGTGAGTGAAAGAGTGAGTGAGTGAGTGAGTGAGTGAGTGAGTGAGTGAGTGAGTGAGTGAGTGAGTGAGTGAGTGAGTGAGTGAGTGAGTGAGTGAGTGAGTGAGTGAGTGAGTGAGTGAGTGAGTGAGTGAGTGAGTGAGTGAGTGAGTGAATGAGTGAGTGAGTGAGTGAGTGAGCGAGCGAGTGGGTGAGTGAGTGAGTGAGTGAGTGAGCGAGCGAGTGGGTGAGTGAGTGAGTGAGTGAGTGAGTGAGTGAGTGAGTGAGCGAGCGAGTGGGTGAGTGAGTGAGTGAGTGAGTGAGTGAGTGAGTGAGTGAGTGAGTGAGTGAGTGAGTGAGTGAGTGAGTGAGAGGGTTAGTGAATGAGTGAGTGAGTGAATTAGAATTCATCTTCGTTAGTTAACAGAGAGAGGAGAAACCAGAAACTTGAAGCAAAAGAAGATGATCACTTTTTAACGCATTTGGTCAATTATGTAGTTCCCCAGTTGAAGCTTGTGTGCCAACGCTACTAAATGGCCAACGGTTTTAATTTTATCTCTCTATTCATGAAACCTGAGTGAGTTATTAGCAATGCTTTTTCAAGTGGCTGTCGTTACCCCACAGATTGACCAGAGTTCAGCCTTTGCTCTTCGAATATTCTCTAACTGCAAACTTGAATTCTTTGCAAAACATGAGCTTGATTTCATCATCTACAGTGGCAATGTCAGTGGTTGTCGTTACCCGTTAACTGAGTAGAGTATCGCCTCCAATGTCTTGAACTCGACAAAAATGTAACTCATATCTTTGATGAAACGTGAACGGTGAGACAGCACCTTACGCAAAGAGAAAGTTGTTATGGCTGTCGTTGGTTTTTGTTTTCAATGAAATGCATATGAAGCTTCCATTTGATTAACTGTATATTTTTCCAGAACATTTGAAGTGACGCACCTTAATGACTGACTGACTGAAGCAATAAAAAAACTGACTAAAAGACATAATGAATGCATGCCTGTCTGAATGACTGACCAAGTTCCCGACCAACCGAAGAAACCGACTGACTGACTGCCTGGTTGACTGACGGACCGACTGACCCCCTGCATGATTGACTGGCTTCTGGCCTAGCGGAGTGAGTGAGTGAGGGAGTGAGTGAGTGAGTGAGTGAGTGAGTGAGTGAGTGATTGTTTGATTTCGGTGTCTCAAAAATAAATAGATGTCATCTTCGTTAGTTAACAGAGAGAGGCAAAACCAGAAACTTAATGCAGAAAGAAGATTTTCATTTTTAACGCATTTAGTCAATTAGTTCCCCTGTTGAGGCTTCTGCGCCAATGGTACTGAATGAATGACCGTTTTTATTATATCTCTCTATTCCTGAAACCTGAGTGAGTTCTTAGCAATGATTTCCAAGTGGCTGTCGTTACCCCACAGTTTGACCAGAGTTCAGCCTTTGCTTTTTGAAGATTCTCTAAACACGAACTTGTATGCTTTGCATAACATGAACTTGATTTCAACATCTACAGTAGCAATGTCAGTGGTTGTCGTTACCCCGTTAAATGAGTAGAGTTCAGCCTCCACTGTCTTGAGTTATGGCTGTCGTTGATTTTTGTTTTCAATGAATTACATATGAAGCTTACATTTGATTAACTGTATATTTTTCCAGAACATTTGAAGTGACGCACCTTAATGACTGACTGACTGAAGCAATTAAAAAACTGACTAAAAGACATGATGAATGCGTGCCTGTCTGAATGACTGACCAAGTTCCCGACCAACCGAAGAAACCGACTGACTGACTGCCTGGTTGACTGACGGACCGACTGACCAACTGCATGATTGTCTGGCTTCTGGCCTAGCGGAGTGAGTGAGTGAGTGAGTGAGTGAGTGAGTGAGTGATTGTTTGATTTCGGTTTCTCAAAATTAATAGATTTCATCTTCGTTAGTTAACAGAGAGAGGCAAAACCAGAAACTTAATGCAGAAAGAAGATTTTCATTTTTAACGCATTTAGTCAATTAGTTCCCCTGTTGAGGCTTCTGCGCCAATGGTACTGAATGAATGACCGTTTTTATTATATCTCTCTATTCATGAAACCTGAGTGAGTTCTTAGCAATGATTTCCAAGTGGCTGTCGTTACCCCACAGCTTGACCAGAGTTCAGCCTTTGCTTTTTGAAGATTCTCTAAACACGAACTTGTATACTTTGCATAACATGAACTTGATTTCAACATCTACGGTAGCAATGTCAGTGGTTGTCGTTACCCCGTTAACTGAGTAGAGTTCAGCCTCCACTGTCTTGAACTCGACAAAAAATGTAACTTATATCTTTGATGAAACGTGAACTGTGAGACCGCACCTTACGCAAGCAGAAATTTGTTATGGCTGTCGCTGGTATTTGTTTCCAATGAATGCATATGAAGCGTACATTTGAATAACTGCATATTTTTAACAGATCATTTGAAATGACGAATCTCAATGACTAACTGACTGAAAAAATAAAAGACTGACAAAAAGACAAAATGATTGCATGCCCGCCTGAATGACTGACCAAGTTCCCGACCAACCGACGAACCGACTGACTGACCGCCTGATTGACTGACGTACCGACTGACCAACTGCATGATTGACGGGCTTTTGGTCTAGCGGAATGAGTGAGTAAGTGAGTGAGTGAGTGAGTGAGTGAGTGAGTGAGTGAGTGAGTGAGTGAGTGAGTGAGGAAGTGAGTGAGTGAGTGAGTGAGTGAGTGAGTGAGTGAGTGAGTGAGTGAGTGAGTGAGTGAGTGAGTGAGTGAGTGAGTGAGTGAGTGAGTGAGTGAGTGAGTGAGTGAGTGAGTGAGTGAGTGAGTGAGTGAGTGAGTGAGTGAGTGAGTGAGTGAGTGAGTGAGTGAGTGAGTGAGTAAGTGAGTGAGTGAGTGAGTGAGTGAGTGAGTGAGTGAGTGAGTGAGTGAGTGAGTGAGTGAGTGAGAGGGTTAGTGAATGAGTGAGTGAGTGAGTGAGCGAGCGAGCGAGTGGGTGAGTGAGTGAGTGAGTGAGTGAGTGAGTGAGTGAGTGAGTGAGTGAGTGAGTGAGTGAGTGAGTGAGTGAGTGAGTGAGTGAGTGAGTGAGTGAGTGAGTGAGTGAGTGACTGAGTGATTGTTCGATTTTGGTTACGCTAAATAATTAGAATTCATCTTCGTTAGTTAACAGAGAGAGGAGAAACCAGAAACTTGAAGCAAAAGAAGATGATCACTTTTAACGCATTTGGTCAATTATGTAGTTCCCCAGTTGAAGCTTGTGCGCCAACGGTACTAAATGGCTAACCGTTTTAATTTTATCTCTCTATTCATGAAACCTGAGTGAGTTATTAGCAATGCGTTTTCAAGTGGCTGTCGTTACCCCACAGTTTGACCAGAGTTCAGCCTTTGCTCTTTGAATATTCTCTAACTGCGAACTTGAATTCTTTGCAAAACATGAACTTGATTTCAACATCTATAGTAGCAATGTCAGT
>OZ038444.1:30008261-30039791 GCA_964036265.1 Daptonema setosum
AGTGAGTGAGTGAGTGAGTGAGTGAGTTATTAGCAATGCTTTTTCAAGTGGCTGTCGTTACCCCACAGTTTGACCAGAGTTCAGCCTTTGCTCTTTGAATATTCTCTAACTGCGAACTTGAATTCTTTGCAAAACATGAACTTGATTTCAACATCTATAGTAGCAATGTCAGTGGTTGTCGTTACCCCGTTAACTGAGTAGAGTTCAGCCTCCACTGTCTTGAACTCGACAATAATGTAACTCATATCTTTGATGAAACGTGAACTGTGAGACAGCACCTTACGCAAGCAGAAAGTTGTTATGGCTGTCGCTGGTTTTTGTTTTCAATGAAATGCATATGAAGCAGCGTACATTCGAGTAACCGCATATTTTTCACCAGATCATTTGAAATGACGCACCTCAATGACTGACTGACTGAAAAAACTAAAAGACTGGTTAAAAGACATAATAGTGAGTCACTCACTCACCACTCACTCACTCACTCACTCACTCACTCACTCACTCACTCACTCACTGACTCACTCACTGACTCACTCACAGACTCACTCACTCACTCACTCACTCACTCACTCACTCACTCACTCACTCACTCACTCACTCACTCACTCACTCACTCACTCACTCACTCACTCACTCACTCACTCACTCACTCACTCACTCACTCACTCACCCACTCACTCACTCACTCACTCACTCACTCACTCACTCACTCACTCACTCACTCACTCACTCACTCACTCACTCACTCACTCACTCACTCGCTGATTAAAGTAATCCAAAATGAAAAAAATTTAATTCTGGATTCAATTTTGTTCTATTTTGGTTTTGTATTTTCAAAATGCAAAAATAAAAAAACTTAATTAAATAAAAATACAAAAATAAATATATATATAATATACCGGAGAAAATTAATTTTGACAATAGCTGCATTTATTGCAAGTAAATTCCCAGTTGGAAAGGCTCCGTATTTGTACTAGCAATCTCATTTTCAGGTGTCAAAAACCGAGTTTCTTCAAAATGGCGAGCAGCCCTTCGTCAACGGTTCCGCGGTCGTCGAAGAAAGACGAATCGATCATCGAGAAAATGAGCACACTTGGCCGTAAGAAGAAGATTGAGGAGGCGCAGAACGTCGAGCATGAAGGCGTGCGTGCCATTGATGTACCCGGTTAGTAGGTGGAGTGGAACTGGAGTGCCGGTAGTCGGGTTCCGGGTTCTGCAACACCAAAAACCTGCAACACCATATCTGCAACACCTAAGCCTAAACCTAAGCCTAAGTGTCCTGGTGTTGCAGATTTGTTGTTGCAGAACAAGGAAGCCGCCGGTAGTGGCAAGCCAGCCAGTTAACAGATTCAAGGTGTTTATTTTCGCATTTTTAAGACGAAATATGAGGGCACACAAAATGGCTAACAACTTAGCCGTTGTGTTGTATGCAGAGAACGGGCGTTAACGGTCATAATACTTTATGAGCTGTATCGTGGACACTTTGCTGAAAGGCGGGTACAATTCCACTTTAGCGGTCCTTTCGAAAAAAATGGTGACAAAAAATATGGTGACTAATTAGTCACCTTTTATTTATTTTAGTCACCACATATTTTCGGCGGTTTTGTCACCACAAAAAGTACTGACAAGGGCCGTTGTCAGTACAAAAAGTACTGACAACGACCATTGTCAGTACAAAAAGTACTGACAACGACCATTGTCAGTACAAAAAGTACTGACATTAGAAAAAAAATGTGGTGACAACCTGTATAGTCACCACATTTTTCATATTTGTTGTCACCACAAAAAGTACTGACAACGGCCGTTGTCACTGTCAGTACTTTTTGTGGTGACAAAAAACTGTTTTTTGTCACCTCAAATTTTTTATTGTCACCACATATAGGTTGTCACCTTATTTTTTGTCACCATATATGTTGTCACCATTTTTTTTCGAAAGGACCGCTAAACTGGAATTGTACCGAAAGGCGAAGGTGAAAAACACCGTTAGATGAGAAAAATAGAGGCCTGGAAACGCGTTTAGAGTCTTAGATGCCGGTAAAAAGCCATGCTACATTCGGGTAGCAGAGCTTACTAAGCGGTCGATGAAGTGGCATACTGAATCATGATCTCCTCAGTCATGATGTTTGACTCTTTTGTAAAGAATTAAACAGTAAATTCGATATGCGAATAACAGATGTGAATAAAAGTTCAGTTGGGTTCGTTCAACCTATGTGTTATAGGACTGTAGTATGTAGTCCCGTTGTGTTGTCTCAATATTTTCATAATTTTATTTTATTTTAATTCAGGCCACAAGTCATATGGTGGTTAGTCGCAAATAATTGCTTCGAGTTTATGCCGTTGACTTTTGATGTCTAGCGGCTTTGTTGACTTTCTAGCGGAAATCATGTACTCTTTTTAACTGATTACTCCTCTTTGTGTGCTTCTCAAAATAACTTTTTATTTAGACAAATACTAACATCGTAACATACATAACAATTAATATGAATGATGATATCAATCACGTAACAGGTTTCAAGCGCTTATTAAAAATTTTCAAATCCATTTTGATTATTTTTGGACTACTTGAAGCTGTGAATAAATTGCTTCTGTCCACATTGGCGTTAACACTGGCTCGCATTATCAATATGTTGTTATCTAGCTGCTAAAACAACTCTTCTCTCAACTTTCTCAAATATCATTATTAACTTTTCTCTTGTTATTAATTTAATATATTCTTTTGATAACTGTACTTACGCTGTGGTTTTACTCTCTCATTCTTGAAGTTAGTTTGTTGTGTAGTAATTTTGAACTCCACAATTCAGGTCTACACATCCCGAAAGAGCTCGTGGCTGATGAGGGAAAGATGGAGGAAGGTGAAGAAAGATCGATGGTCACTCAGGAGAGTCGTGAAGATTTCAAGGTTCGACTTATAAATAATTTTTTTTATCTCTGCAATTATTTTGGCTACCGATATGAAGACAATTTCAAAGCATTGACTAAGTTTTTTGAAAAATTTAAGTCTTTGAAAGTGGGGATTTGTGTCATTAAAAGACGACTTATTTAAGTATTTTGTATGTTTGTGTTTTCAACGTTCCACATCAACTTACTTTTAGACGCTTAGAAATTAATGAAAAATTTGTACTTCGTTAAGTACTAGTATTTGGTAAAAGCATGATAATACTCAGTTAAGCCAGGAAGAAATGTCGCCTGTCTAGTCTAGTGCGTAGGACCCAATTTCGGCGGTCCTAAGTTCGAAACTTGACTTGAGACACAGATTCTGACGCGTTGCTCGGCGGGTTTCTGCCATTGCCCGTCAGTTTATTCAACGTCTCTGGCCACTACAAAAGCACCATTCTGATATGATATGGTATTAGTGCGTCTTATGGATTCAGTTAATGAAGAAGTCCAAGTAAAAAAATGAAGATAATCATTTTAGACACTTGATTTTTGAAGTAATGGTTGGTAAAATTAATTGGGTAGGTAGGGTTAGGGTATCGGTATGAGTTAATGAAGAAACGTGTTTCAGGTGCGCGAGACGATCCGCCTGCTGATGGAATGGATGAACGATGAACTAGCCGATCAGCGAATCATCATCAAGGACATCCAGGAAGACGTATACGATGGACTCGTCATTCAGAAACTCATCGAGAAACTCACTGGACTCAGGGTGAGTCGGATTTTTCTCATGTTTCTATGAGAAATCACGGTATTTTTTATATTTTGTCTGAATCAGTAATTCGCTAGGATTTACAGAAATTAAGTTGTCCGACCTTTTGGTGCAGTTCATGTTCACCATACTATTAACAATCATGGGGGAACAAATTTAGTTATGGGAATTTCACTCAGTCTTAGTCTATGTTAATTATGTTACGATCCCGACCGGGCGCTTTTTTCATTTTTTTCTATCACTTCACTGTTCAAAGGTGGAATAAAATTTTTTATTGATGTCAAACGGGCTCTTGCTCTTGAGATCAATGTTCTTATGGGTAATTTATAATATTTCACATGATTCCGACCTTTCAAATTTAAATGAGCAAACCATTATATCATGAATCGATCCACCGCTCAAGGGGGCAGTGTTTGAACGTTCAAAGTTTTTCCCATTTTGTATACGTGGTTTAATATCTTTTCTTTTTTTCAGATCGAATACCCCGAAGTATCGCAATCGGAATACGGCCAGATCGAGCGGCTGCGAATGGTGTTGTCCGTGGCCAATCAGATTCTCGCCAAACCAAAGAACTGGCAGGCGCCCAAGTGGACCCCCGAGGCGGTCCAGGTTTGTGTCATTCGCTTTTAGGGGTAATTTTTTGTTCTTCCTAGCCATTTCAAAAATAATTATTATCTGTGAAAACTGGGAAATTTGATAAGAAAAGGTTGTATTCGATGTAACCAAGAGTGTGAAACTTCTCACACTGAAATGGAAAGAAGGATGGCCATTTTTTGTTTCAATTGCTTTTCAATACTCAGAATCGGCGAAAATCACAGTAATCGGGCAAATTAAAAATCACAGCCAAAAAAGTATCCTTGAGAGGAAAAAGATTTTTTTACATAGTGAGTGAGTGAGTGAGTGAGTGAAAGAGTGAGTGAGTGGGTGAGTGAGTGAGTGAGTGTTATTTTCTTCTAGAGCAAAGATCTGGTGGCCATTCTCCACCTGCTCGTGGCACTGGCTCTGCACTTCCGCGCACCCATCCGCTTCCCCGAGCACACCACCCTCCAGGTGCTCGTCGTACAGAAACGTGAAGGACAACTCAGGACTCGGTTGGTAGTGGCGGATGAACAACTAGGGATCCTCCAAGGGGAGTTGATATTTTTTCAAAGAGATGGCAAGTATGAGTTTTGTGGACATTTTACTTACACGTTTAGAAACAACTACTACATTTTCTCTCCTACCTAGTTTATTATGTAGGGCGCGAGAGAAAGAAAAAGTGGAATTCCCCTTTTTTGGCAATTTTAAAAAGCAGACTTTGTTTTTTAGGGTGTAAGTGAAATGGCCTCAAAACTGTAATTCCTCTCTCTTTGAAGAAATCATCTCCCGCCAGTGACTTCATGACTTGCAATGTCAGTAAAATTTGATTTGATAGGAGGAAGAAAATTAAAGAATAGTGAGGTTTGTTTAATTTTCTTTGACCATCCACTCCACCGTTTTCTTCAGCTACGTCACCGAGGAGCTCACGCAGATCCAGACTGATCTCGGTCTGCCCGGAGAGAAGGATGCCTTCGACACCCTGTTCGGCCACGGCCCGGACACCCTGGAGAAGGTGAAACGCTCGCTGCTCTCCTTCTCCAATAAGTACCTGAATCGGATCAATTTGGAGGTTGGCAAATCTCAACTTCATTATCATGAACGTTTTTAAAGTTTCAAAAACTTTATTGAGCTGTCGTGCCATTTTTTTTTAAATTCTAAGTTCAGAACATTTTTTTTCAGAAGACGTAAAAATAAAATGGTTTGGTACTCAGGTCATTCAATTTCTCTGGCTACCACTATGTTTTGTTCTACCTTGTTGGCTTCAGTAATGAACATATCTAAATCTAAAATCCAGGAAGAATTTTCGTGACAGTAAAAACACTGATTGTCCTTTAAAGAAGTTAACAAATATTTTTTTCTCACTTAATGTCCCGAAAAAATAATAATTTGCAGACAACAAATTTAAAGTTTTTTCCTTTGTTGTTTCTCATTTATTTCTCAAACCCCCGTTTCTTCAGGTAACTGACTTGGAGACTCAATTCCAAGACGGTGTGTTCCTTGTGCTTCTGATGGGGCTGTTGGAGGGATATTTTGTGCCACTGTACTCGTTCCATCTACAAGTATCGTCATTTGAGCAGAAGGTTGGTTGCTGTTGTTTTAGTTATTGTTGTTAATGTGGATGTTGTTGTTATTGCTGCTGTTGTTGCTGCTGTAGTTTATGCTGTTGTTGTGGGTGTTGGTTTTGTCTTCACTTAGATCTGGGAGATGTAGATGCATTCACTTCCTTAATATAAGCAAGTAAAGATGTAAATTTTTGGTGTTTAATGGTTTTCGAGAAGTATAATGCTTTTGTTTTACTGACAAAATAAAGGAATAATCAAATTGTGGTAACGTTATGCTGATGGATGTAAGTCTGTTGAAACGTGAACTGAAATAGAGGTCCGTTGTTTTCATTGTTGACATGGGCAAACACGATGTCTATTGTTGTTGTTTCATCAATGTTGTTGTTGTCTGTTGCCAATGTTGTTGTTGTTATTGCTAATGATGATATAAAATGTTTCAGGTAGCCAACGTAGCGTTTGCGTTCATGCTGATGCAAGAAGCTGGTCTGCCGAAACCGCGTGCCCGTCCCGAAGGTTAGAATTTTTTGGCCTAGTCTAGTTTTTAGTCGAGAAATAATTACTTTACCAGAAAAATTTGCATGAATTCTCTATAAATGCCCTGATGGTTAACGATGTCAAATGTTTCATTGATGAAGATATCATCGGATGAACTTCCCTGAAGCTGAATTTTCCTCATTCTGCTGACGATAAGTTCATCGAAAAAAATCTGATATCATGAACGTGAATCATTAGTAGGACGTTTATCGAGAGTTCTCGCACTGTTTTTGGAACTGCTACATTGTATATATGTGGTATAGCTGTCAAATTTTGCTATTGTAGCACATTGGCGGACGAGCCAAACCTCCAAAGGGAAAGAATATTTTCAAAGAGGCGAATTGGCAGAAATTCGGGTGTTTTAACTACATCTTCAGGAACAAACTGTAATTTTTGAAATCGCCAATGAGGGGCGAATTCCACTTTCCCTCCTCTTCTCGTCCGCTAGTGTTGTAGCATAACAACGCTGAATATATTCCAGACATTGTCAACGGCGACCTCAAGTGCACGATGCGCGTGCTCCACATGCTCTTCGTCAAGTACAAGTACGTCAACTAGGACGGGGCGTGCGAGGACTCGGAGGAGGAGGAGGAGCAGAAGAATCATAAGAAGAAATACTCGAAGAATCACTCCTCTTTATTGAGGAGTGAATCGGAGTTTATTGATTCTGTGATTGAATTGAGTCAGCGGAGTGACATTCTTTGTTGGGATGGAATCAATGATGCTGACGTGAACGACCCTGGAAATGCCGAGTTTATTGGGATGATGAGAGGTTGTCGGAAATGGTGAACTTCGTCGGGAGAAGGGTGGAAATTCTTGTGGTAGCGATCTTTTATTTTATTTTTTTTACTTGGACTTCTTCATTAACTGAAGCCACAAGGCACACTAATACCATGTCAGAATGGTGTTTTCGTAGTGGCCAGAGAGTTGAATAAACTGACGGACAATGGCAGAAACCCCAGAGCAACGCGTCAGGGTCTGTGTCTCAAGTCAGGTTTCGAACTTAGGACCGCTGGTTTTCGAGGCCGGCGCCCTACGCACTAGACTAGACAGGCGACAAAGATCATTTTGAGATTCTGGCGAATAACTTATATTCTTCCAGCTCTTTCGAACATATTATTTCGCATCAAATTCAAATTTAGATCATGCAAAATTTTCAGCTCTTTCCTAGGAGAGATTCACCATTTTCGACGATTATAATTTATAATAATCAATAATCTTTGCTTATGCTCGGCATTTTCGGTGGTTATTTATCCTTGTTGTCCGTTGTTTTCGCACACAAATTTTACCCGTAAATCTATTGAAAAGTAGGTTTTATTGTGTGGATCAATAATCATTTCAGATCAATTAGTTTCATGTTAAGTTTTTTTTCCAATAAGGCTTCTATATCTCGTATTAGTCTCTATGAATAAGTATTTATTCCTCACTATCGATTCTACTATCTTACTTCGTTACTGCCAAAGATTTTAATTCAATTCATTCTATATTCTTATACAAAAGTATTCTTCTTTCGTGAAAATGTCCGCTTTTGATTGCCTTATTTATTTTCTGACTATTTATGAGAGAGTTAGGTCGTCGGACTCGAGATCCGGAGGTCTAAGGATCAAAACCTGGGAGGCTAGTCTCTTTTCCATTGAAAACTCCCTCATACACACGAAAAGGTGCTGCATCTAAGTCAATATATCTCAACTGTTTGTCATATGATCATAATATTCTTTTTTTTTAATTTCTGGTAAAGAATTTTGTAAATTTTGAATCTTTTACACGCTTTAACCATTGTTTTGTGTTTTCGTAATTGCATTAATAAATATATCATAAAAACTCAGATCGGCTGGTACTTTTCTCCATTGCTTTTGGGGTGTCCGCTATCCCTCGTACTATGAACTATCTTTTTGTTTTGTTTTTGGTTATTATTTGATTCCAGTATGTTTTGTTTTTAATTTCCGTTGTCGAAACTCACTATCCCGTCGGTTTTGAAAATGCATTCAATAGTTGGGTCCAGTTTTCTTGGTATAAAAACCATTTCTATATGCCCGGAATCACATACAATAAGAAGGCGCAACAACTTTCGTATGTAACGCAAATCCCGTTTGAAAAAAAACAGATTTTTGTTGAAGAGTTTTAACCCGCGTCAAAATCAGTTTTGCATTCAAATTACGTGCCGAATTTTCCGGCTAACAAGAAACCCTGGATAGGCTATACTTCTCTTAATGGGAAATCGGCTATACTTCTCTTAATGATAAATCGGCTATACTTCTCTCAATGGGAAATCGGCTATACTTCTCTTAATGGGAAATCGGCTATACTTCTCTTAATGGGAAATCGGCTAAAGTGTGGGAATTTCACTCCTTCTCATACGCTAGTGATTTCATTGATTTCGAAAATCCATTTTCACTGCGCGATTTTCGATGTTTTCCTGTATTCAGAAATTCAAACCGAATAAATAATCATGTTCTCCTGTCGTGCCATCCAAACCACGAGTCGAGTGAGTCGTCTTTCCAACACTGCAACAACCACAACAATTGCTCATCTCAACATTGCTCAACAACAACAACATCAGTTTCTCACTCATCAACAACAACAACACTTATCACGGCACTTTTGCCGAAAATTTCACCATAATACAAGACAGTCGCAATTGTCTTCAACTTCCGGCTCCCGGAATTCGTCAGATAACACTGCAGATTATCTTAGGTTATAAGTGATTTATATCGTTTTATTTCGGGTAGAAGATAAAAAACTCCAAATTTATCGGTAAGTCAGTAACCACTTCGAACTTCATTACGAAAGTTCATGAAATTCAAATAATTTCACTGAAATTTTTTTTTGATATTTTAAGAACGATTTTTTTGTATTTTTAAGGATTTCAAAATTTTGTATATTGTTTAGGGATTAAAATTTTTAATATTTTTAGGAACTTATGCTCGGAAGCCGTCCGTCGTTGCGAGGAACTACCGCTGGCAGCACCCGTGGATAAAACGGCGGTTTTCGCTAATAATGAGCTCGATTTGGCCGATATTGAGGTAGTTTTCGTTCTATTCTTACTTTTCAAAATAAATTTTTAAAGAAAAAAATACGTGTCTAAAATGTATTACAACGTTGAAGAATTTTTCGGCAGACGAGTGTACTGAAACACGTTTCCTAACGTAGTCCAAATGACACTGGGTCTGCTGGCTCATCATGATATTTGAATTTTTTTCAAACCGTGTTTTTTATTGTAAAATAATTGAAGATGTTGTAGTATAATTCATATTTTTATTGATTCTTCGAGAAATAATGTTTGGAAGACATTTTCTTGGATTTAGCCTTATAAATTTTTTGAGTTCTTTTTTAAATTCCAGTTTTTAATCAATTGAGAGTTATAGTAAATTAATTATTTTTCAGGCGTACGGTTTCGACTATGACTACACGCTGGCTATCTACAAGTTTGAGCTGAATCGGCTTATTTATGATCTGGCCATGCATCGGCTCATTGCTGATTCTAAGGTTGACTGATTGACTGGATGTCTGGCTGACTGAATGAACGTCTCACTGACTGACTGACAGGCGGACGGACTGACTGAATGACTGATTCGTTCACCGACTGCGTGATTCACCCACTGAACGACTGACTGACTGTCTTGACTAAATCACCCACTGACTGACTGACTGACTGACTGACTAACTAACTAACTAACTTGACTGATTGACCGACTGACTAACTGACTGACTCGACTTCAGTACCCATACGATTTGTGATTCACTGACTGACTGCCTTTATGACCCGCAGACTGACTGCTTGATTCAATGAATGACAGACTGACTGATTGACTGATTAACTGACTTTACTGATTGACTGACTGACTGATCAATTCATCGAATGACTGACTGACTGACTATGTGATCAATTCATCGAATGACTGATTGACTGACTGACTGATCAATTCATCGAATGAATGACTGACTTGACTTCAGTACCCCTACGATTTGCGTGATGAACCTTACGACCTCAAGTTTGCCATTCGCGGACTCCACTTTGACACGAAGGAATGTCTGCTGATGAAGTTGGATCAGTTCAGTGTTGTCCAGGATGGAACATGTTATCGGTTCGGACTGACTGACTGACTGACTGACTGACTCACTCACTCACTCACTGTTTGACTGGTGAAGTGACTGACTGACTGACTGAATGACAGACGGAATGAAATCAATGCCTGCTGATGAAATTCGATCAGTTCAGTGTTGTACAGGATGGTACATGCTATCGATTGGAATGACTGACTGACTGACTGACTGACTGACTGACTGACTGACTAACTCACTGATTGTTGACTGACTGACTCTCTGACTGACTGACTTACTGACTGACATACTGCCTAACTCACTCACTGACTGACTAACTGACTGACTGACCGAGTTACTGATTGACTGACTGACTGACTGATTGATTGAGTGACTGGTCAAGTAACTGACTGACTGACTGACTGACAGGAATGTCTGCTGATGAAGCTGGATCAGTTCAGTGTTGTACAGGATGGAACATGCTATCGGTTCGGACTGACTGACTAACTGACTGTCTGACAACCGATTGGGTAACTGACTGACTGACTGATAAAGTATAGCTTTAGTTATAAACTTGCATGGGTATGTGTGTGATAATTTCACTTGATACGGTATGTATGTACTGTATGTATGTATGTATGAATGTATGTACGTATGTATTTATGTATGTATGTATGTATGAATGTGTGTGAATCAAATACTCGTTTCGGGCATAAAGATAGACGAGTTTTTAGTGGGTAGCCCTCATCAGTATCCCCCACTGTTTTTAATGATATCGGTACATTGTTTGAGTACCATTGGCTTTGAACATGTACTTGAGCCAAATTTACGCATCAGGTCTGGATTCGACCATATTGAGCGTATAATGTGTTTCGTTAGAAACGGGACGGAATGCCCGTTTTCTCTCAATGCTCTGCAGATATTTATACTCGCTTCAGTGAAGCTGCTAAGCTTGTTTACAATGCGAGCAGTGCGGATAATCTGACCACATATAATATTAGCCGTGACTTTTCTGGAAACGTTGCTGTCGATGTGCACGTAACGAATTGCTTTGAATGGGAACGCGTCTTTTTTATCGTACACTGACAGATCAATATTAATACTCTTTTCTGATTGGACGAGTTTTATATTTATGTCGAGATAATCTGCCTGATTGCCAGGGGAATTTGTTCTGTTTAAGGGTAAACTTGCGTCATAAATGTATTTGCTAAGTTCCATGAAATTCTCGACTGAAATACAGCAGATGTCATCAATATATCTCATAGTTCCGCATAACTTTGTTTGAAGGTCAGGATGACCGACCAGGTAACGATATTCCATGACAGACAAAGTTAAATCAGCTAGTTCTGGGCTGGCATTACCACCCATAGGGATACCAGTGGTCTGTCTCAATGTAAAAAAACTGATCTGACTGACTGACTGACTCACTGATTGACTGGTGACGTGACTGACTGACTTACTGATTTACTGGTGAAATGAGTGACTGACTGACTGACTGACTGACTGACTGACTGACTTAATGACAGACTGTGTGACTGACCGACTGAATGATTGTTTGATTGGTTTATTGTCTGACTGACGGAATGAAATCAACTCTTGTCTGCTGATAAAACTGGATCAGTTCGGTGTTGTACAGGATGGTACTTGTTATCGGTTCGGACTGACTGACTGACTGATAGAATGACCGGCTTACTCACTCACTCATTCATTCACTCACTCATCACTGTCCGATTGAGTGACTGAATTACTGCTTGACCTACTTACCGATTGACTGACCCTTTCATTCACTCGGTCACTCACTCACTCACTGTTTCAGAGGTAAGCGTCCGCTGTCCGGCAAGAGCGTACTCGATATCTATCATCGGCGTAGTGTCTCGGAAAAGAAACTGACTGTCAATGTAGGTGATGTTTCAGTTGCTTTGAACGTCTTTTTTACTAAATTAGGATCAAGTAAAACTAGAAAAATTGTACGAGTACGACAACCAGATTGTTAACCTGGCCACCAGTTTTCTATGCCTAACGAACTTGAAAAAAAAACATATTTTTCCAATATTTTTTTGATTAAAAATTGAATGCGTGACGAAAGTTTACGGTTTTTAAAAATTGAATGTTTTTTAATTTTGAGAACAGCAGGATGAAATAAAGAACAAAGATCCGAGGAAAGCGGAAGGCTATCAAATCGAAACCTTGATCAAGCAAAGAAAGTTTGTTCATGTTAACCCGAAAATGGTAAGTTTGAATATAAAAAGATTAAAAATGTATAAGTCTGCTTACTTCACATATCATCGTTTTCTTCTTTTTCCAACAAGCCGAGCCGCTTCACTCACTCACTCACTCACTCTCTCACTCACTCACTCACTCACTCACTCACTCACTCACTCACTCACTCAATATTCCAGGAGCGATTTCGTCAATTGTCCGATCTGTTTTCTCTACCCGAAATCGGCCTTTTATGCACGGTGATCGATTATTTCGATCGGAAGCAGATCGATTTCGATCCATTGGCCGTTTACGAGGATGTTAAGGTTAAGTGTTGTTGTTGTTGTTGGTGTTGTTGTTGTTGTTGTTGTTGTTGTTGTTGTGGTTGTTGTTGTTGTGGTTGTGGTTGTTGTTGTTGTGGTTGTTGTTGTAGATGTTGTTGTTGTTGATGTGGTTGTTGTTGTTGGTGTTGGTGTCAATCACTCGTCCAGCTCTTTCACTCACTCACTCTTTATCACTCACTCACTCCCTCACTCCTTCCTTCAGTCACTGCACTCACTCAACCCATTCATCCACTCACACTCACTCATCCTTTAACTCAATCACTCACTCACTCACCTACTGACTCACTCCCTATCACACTCACTCATTCAATAAATCACTCACTGATCCGTTAACGTTTCAGGAATCGGTCAAATCAGTTCATCTCTCCGGCCAAATGTACCGCGCCGTCATTGAAGATCCGCCGAAATTTCTGCATAAAAACGAGAAACTTCGCGAGTTTCTTCAACGACTGAAAGCGGGCAATAAACGGGCGTTTGTGATCACGAATAGCCCGTATTCCTTCATGTTGGTTGATTTTATAGTTTTTTATTTGATGTAATGTAATTGTGTTTGATGTGTTTTTTTCAATCAAGATCTAAATTTGTTCGTTGATTTTGATGTATTTTTTCTTTCAGTTTATTTATTTATAGCGGAATATATGATATGAACAGTTTTACACTTGTTTCGACCAGATTTTTCCCGTTTTCAATATTAGTAACAGGCTGATGGTATATTAAAGGCCCAACCAGACTTCGTTGCACTTGTTGCGCGCAACAGTTGTTGCACCTTTGTTGCGCTGACCCTACCATACTTCCAGAGCTGTTGCGCGCAACCAGAGCTGTTGCGGTGCAACAAGCCAGTGCAACAGTTCCATACAAATTTGTTGTTGCAGTAAATATCAAAAAAATTTGATATTTTTTGTTGCACTGGGGTATCAGAAAGCATTTTGCTGAACTGTTTTTTGAAAAAACATCAAACTTCATATCTGGAACAAGATGAATCAGTTCTGGCTCGTTGATTTTCATTTATTGAGCAAAAACCAGCAGTAAACTTCCGATCAAAATTTTTTGGGTTTCATCTCTAAATTGCTTTTTCGCAATTTACAAATCATAATCGTAACAAATATGAGTCAAATTGTTTTTTTATTCGTCAAATAATAGGTTTGCATGCGTTCAAAAGTCGATACACGTGTCCAACATCCACAACTGTAGACCCGCTAAACTCGCATTTTTTCTTCTTCAAACACGATTTTCATAAATTCGTACCGAGCTCAATTCTCGATGAAATTTCATCGGGTAAATTTCTAAATTCCTTCAACTTTGTATATTTTCAGAATTTGAAATAAGAATACAGAAAAGTTCTCGGATTTCACGATTACCGGACCTCTGAAATCAACCCCTTCACGAACTAACGCAAACTTTTTTTTTCATCGCAATCCGATTGTGGGTGTTGCACTGGCCTACCATACTTTTCTGTTGCGCGCAACACTTTGTACTGTTGCGCAATCTACTGAACTGTTGCGTTTGTTGCGCGCAACAAGTGCAACGAAGTCTGGTTGGGCCTTAACTCACAATTTGAACTTATTTTTGCTTGTTTTTATTTGTATTACTATTTTTTATGTGTGTGTTGATTATTATTTTTCAGTGAGCCTGGCATGCGCTATATGTTGGGAGACGACTGGGCCGAGCTATTTGATACGATTGTGGTGCAGGCGAAGAAACCGAAATTCTTTCAACAAGAGCATCGGTTTGTTGTTGTTGTTGTTGTTTTTATTGTTGTTTTTGTGGTCCTGCATACAACCTTCGATCGGTGGCAGAAGTGAATTCCCAGGCTATATCACTTTGATGAAACGTGAACGAATTTGACCCGTCATCATTAGCCTTGGCTTGACTTTTATTTGTTGTGGTTGTTGATGTTGTTATTGATTTTTGTTTTGTTTTTGATGTTGTGGCTGTTGTTGTTGTTGTTGTTGTTGTTGTTGTTTTTGATGTTGTGGCTGTTGTTGTTGTTGTTGTTGTTGTTGTTGTTGTTGTTTTTGATGTTGTGGCTGTTGTTGTTGTTGGTGGTGTTGTTGGTGTTGTTGTTGTTGTTGTTCTTGCTTGATAAGATTGTGATTTTGCGAAGAAAACAAAATTCTTCCAGCAAGATCATCGGTTTGTTGTTGTTAATGTTGTTGTTGTTGGTAATGTTTTTTATTTATATTATAGTTCCTTTTCGTGGTACGGCATTTATTTTGCAATCGGTGGCAGAAGTGAATTCCCAGTGTATATTACTTTGATGAAACGTGAACGAATTTGACCAACATCATTCGTTTTGACCTAGCTTTCATTTGTTCTTGTTTTCGATGTTGCTGCTGTTGCTGTTGTTGTTGATGTTATTGTTTTCGATGTTGTCATTGATGAACATTTTCATTTCAGGTTATTCCGTCAGTTCAATGCGAAAAAAACTCGTCTTTCTTACGAGCGCGTGACCAAATTTGAGCCGGGCGTCATCTATACCGGGGTTGGTTATAATTGTAAATGAGGTTCAATTGAATGCTTGAAAATTCAAATGCGCGCCAAAATCAGTTTAAAAATGCTGTTAGTACTTATGGAATTCTCATTTGAATAAGAGATACTGCATTTTTAAATGTGAGCCAATTTTCTCAGGGTGTTTTCAGAGTACAAAGGAAAGTAAAAGTAATATCTGTAGACCTAATGAACGAAAAAAATCAGGAACAAAATGTACTCTTCGGTCAATAGGTTTACAGACTTTACTTTTGCTTTCTTTTGGTCTCTGAAAGCACCCTCAATGATTTGTATGACTATTCCGTTTAGACTTTCACTAGCGATATTCACTGGAATCTTCAATGAAAGTTTTTGTTTTCGGTTGAACTGATTCTTGTATCTTCTGTTATATCGTGTTCATTACAGGGTAACGTGAAACAGTTCGCTAAACTGTCCGGCCTGTGGGGCAAGGGTGTGCTCTACTTTGGTGATCACATTATGGCTGATTTATCGGTTGGGGTTTTCAGAATACTTGAACTTCTCCTTTGCCGAAGCCATCATGGCACACTGATACCATATCAGAATGGAACTGACCGGAAAATAGAGACTCAACGTCATCCTACATATTTTATATATTGGAACTTCTTCGTTATCGAAGCCATCACGGCACACTAATGCCACATCAAAATGGAGTTTTCATAGTGGCCAGACAGGTTGAATAAACTGACGGGAAATGGCATGGCGGATTAGCGGAAATTCAGAGCAACGTTTCAGTTTCAGACTCCTGTGTCTGCTGTTAGGTTTTGAACTCAGTACCTTCGGATGTTCAGTCCGGCGCCCTAACCACTAGACTAGGCCCACTAACCAGTCGGACATGGAGAACATTTCTGAGAACCTTCTCATTTTTGTGCAAAATGAGCTAAAAAGCTACCTCTTTTTCAGTTTTCAAACCTATATTTTTCATCCAACCTAGTGTTTCAGGACCTGATGCTGAACGTCGGCTGGCACACTGGTTGTATTGTGCCTGAATTGTCAAGGGAGATTATGCTGCAGAACTCGGCGCATTACCAAAAGATACTTCGAGAGATGTTGACCATGAAACGTTTGATTATGGAGTATCAAGATACGGCCAGAGCAGGCGGGGAGGAGTCGATCAAGGTCCTGGAGGAGTGGAAAGAGAGGAAGAATGTATTGAGGTTAGACTCAAGGTAGTGTTGGTTAAGGCAGGGGGACGGGAGTTAGTAACTTTGATGAGTAAATTTTGTACCATTAATTCAGTACTTCTTCTCTGAATGACTCTTATTCATTCAATCACTCCTAAGTCGCTCCCTCACTCACTTATTCATTCACTCATTCACTCATTCACTCCCTCACTCAGTCACCCAGTCAATCACTCACTCGCTGTCACTCAATCTCTCACTGACTCACTCACTCTTTACAGGATTAAGGCCAAACCCATGTTCAACCCGCAGTTCAGTTCCATGTTGCGCACTTAGCGTGCCCATGAATTCATCTACTCATTCACTAACTCAACTCGCTCTCACTCACTCATTCATTTGCTTTCATTCACTCACTCACTCACTCACTCGCTCACTAATTCATTAACTCACTCACTCACTCACTCACTCACTCAATGATCGTTGCAGGATTCAAGCCAAGGTCATGTTCAACCCGCAGTTCGGCTCCATGTTGCGCACTTAACGTACCATTCACTTACTCACTCATTCGTTCATTCCCTAATTTGCTCTCATTCACTCAATCACTACCTCACTCTCTCACTCACTCACTCACTCAATCATTCACTCACTATCACTCGACTCACTCAATCACTGATCGTTGCAGGATTCAAGCCAAGGTAATGTTCAACCCGCAGTTCGGCTCCATGTTCCGTACGTTCAACTGTGCCACGTACTTTTCGTATCGAATGAACCGACTGGCCGACGTTTATACGGATAGGCTGCCGAATTTATTGAGTTGGTGAAACGTGAATGATTACTGCGTTATTTTCAATTACTGAGTGTGTTACTCAATTACTAAGTGAGTTACTCAATCACTCAGTGAGTTACTCAATTACTCAGTGTCAGTAAGTTACTCAATTACTAAGTGAGTTACTCAATTACTCAGTGAGTTACCACTTTAATGAATGAATGGATGTGATGTGTTACTAGATTACTCAATGAGTTACTAGATTACTGAGTGATTGATTAGATTACTGATCGAATTACTAGATCATTGAGTGAGTCACTGAGTGAGTTACTCGATATAAGTATGAACACCTACTTAGCACTAGCGGATGAGAAGAGGTGGGAAAAGTAGAATTCCCCCTCGTTTTCAAAATATAGAATTTGTTCTCTAAGGTGTTGGTAAACAGGCCTCAAAACTGCCAATTCCCTACCCCCTTCGACGGAATTCTCCTCCCCTTTGGAGGTTTATTGCAATAAATATTTTTTGACCAATGACCACCATTTTTTCAGATTACTCCCTGGAGCACAAGTTTTATCCGAGTCGCAATCCATTAGCTCATGAGATGACCACCCCGCTGCCTGATATACAAAGAAAAGAGTACACTATTCGACCGTGATATGGAAATTTTTAAAAGATGCTTTATTTTTTTCTTCACAATAATTAGTTTTATAATGAAACAAAAAAAAAGAGATTTCGTGGAATACACCGCTACTGCCTGATATACAAAGAAAAGAGTACAAAATTCGACCGTGATATTGAAATTTCTCTTTATTTTTTTTCGATGATTTCATATCTTTTAGTGATTATAGTCTCTGCATTATATAATATTTAGTAAGCAGTGTATTTGGTTTTGAATTTCAAAAAAATGAAGTTCCGCGAAAGAAAAATGGTGAGATTCCATGGAATGTTTACATCGCTCTTCCAGATATACGGATAAAAGAGTACACTATTCGACCGGTATTTTGAATTTTTTTGTTAGAAAAATCTTCTTTCTTTTTATTTTGATTGTAGTTTTTATATATTTCAGGATGAATATATTAGTTTTTTTCATCATGAGCATACACAGCTCTTATCTAAGAACCACCATTTTGTACACCGTTCGCAGTGATTGAAAACATGATCTGTGTTATATAGAGAATCATAATTATATAAAAATATTATAATAGAAGTATAAATTTTTTATATTTAAGCATTGATTTTAATAGTACTCGTTCCATTCAGTTAGCTTTTAGCAATAGAACTTACTAGAAACATTATAGCTGTTATCAGCACTTTTGCAGACTAGGTTTGCTTAACTTTTTTTTAGAATATAAAGTATTCTTCCTACTACATGTATTGTTCTTCAGTTTCGCTTCATTTAGAGTTTCATTAAGCATAAATCACTTAAGTTTCCCAGTTTTCCTTATGCCCCAGCCCCAATATATGAGAATAATGTTGTTTTTGCAGTTATTAATATTCACTAATTCTCATTGGTTGTCGCTGTTGATGAACGAACGCTAGTCTATCTGAGATATCTCATACGAGGTTAATTTTTGATGCCATAAGCTCAAAATGAAAAAAAAAATGCATTTTTGGATTCAGATATTTTGTTTTGTATTTCTCGCAGTTGTGTGCAAATTACATCATTCTATTTTTGTACATATTTCACATAATTTTCAGTCTGCCGGATTTAAATTACGGTGTGTTTATCTTGTGATTCGCCTAATTTTATTCCTATATTTGTGTGGAAAAATTTTATTCAGTACAAATGAATACTATGAAAGAAAACAAATGAGTTTGTATGTTTTTTTCAGTTAATGAACATCGGGTTGTTATCCCGTGAAAATATTGCCATGGATGATTGTTATGATGAGCCTAATTGCATGCAAAAAACTCATTACCCTACCTAGGTATGAATCCGATGGTATAAACTAGGCTAAGTTGAAATTAACAAAAAAAAAATCATAATTGCCGTGTTTATTGCTCGTTCAAAATATCTGGTTACCAAAATTTATTGCTATGGACTCGTTACACAATGAAAAGCACAATGTTCTTATGTTGTCCAAAATTCAAATAAATAAATTTGGTAGCGCGCCAAAAAAAGCAGATATGAATTCTAACTGTGCGTCAAAAACTTCCGACTAATAAGTAGGAGTAACATGAAATTTTTGAAAGGCTATCATCCTATCCGAATCACTAGCGGACGAGAAGGGGAGGGAAAAGTGAAATTCCCCCCTCTTTGGCATTTTCGAAATGAAGAATTTTTTCCCTAAGGTGTAGGTAAAATGGTCTAATTTCTGCCAATTCTCCCCTCTTTGACGAAATTCCCCTCCCTTTGGAGAATTAGCTCGTCCGCCAGTGATCCGAAGGAAGTTTATTAGACTCCGAATCGCTGCTTCCGCACACTGACGAACGAGAAAAAGGGAGGTGAATCTTTCAAAAGAGAGGGGAATTGGCAAATTTTAGGTCATTTTAACTACACCTTCGGGAACAAATTTAAGTTTTTGAAAGTGTCAAAGAGGGGGAATTCCACTTTTCCCCCGTTCTCGTCCGCTAGTGCGAATGAAGTTTATCAGACTCTCAGAATCCCTGCTTCCGCATCACTCAGACTCAATTGATTTTTTGCTTTTCAGAATCCCATTGAATTATAATCCATGGCTTCTCCCGCCATCCGACCAGTGAAAGGTCTGGTCGCACTGGTCACCGGTGGTGCCTCGGGTCTGGGTAAAGCTACTGTCGAAAGATTCGTCAGGGAGGGAGGAAAGGTAAAAAAAATTATGTATCGTATATCACTTTCAATTAATTAAGCACTAAATTTGAACTACCGCCAATTTTCTTCTACAGTAAGACTTATTATAAATGCACAGCCTTGTTTAAAGAAATCTGGACAGGAAGGTTTATGCATTCAACCCTTTTGGAATCCGTAAACGTTTATATTTTCATTCCTTTTAGAAATACTGATTTCCACTTTTAAAGATAGCTGAATACTTCTCTAGCGGTTCAGGGTTCCTCTATTCTTCCTCTTTTTAGGTTGTGATCGCCGACCTACCGAAATCGGAGGGTGCTGCCATTGCCAAGACGTTGGGCGCCAAAAGTGCCATTTTTACGCCCATGGATGTTGGTTGTTGTTGTTGTTACTGCTGTTGTTGTTACTGCTGTTGTTATTGGTGTTGTTGTCGTTGTTGTTGTAGTTAATGGTGTTGTTGACTGTTGTTGTTTCTGTGATTGCTGCTATTGTTAAGACACAGGGCGGGAAGAATGCCATTTTCACGTCAATGGATGGTATTTATTGTTGTTTTGATGGTTGTTGTTGAGTTGTTGTTATTGATATGGTAGTTGTTGTTGTTATTGTTGTTTTTGTTAATATTTGTGTGATGTTTAATTATTTTTTTTATTTGCACTCTTGAATGTAGGTCACTTCCGAGTCGGATGTTCAGCAGGCGCTAACCGAGTGCAGCAAAAAGTTTGGCAAGTTGGACGTGGCTGTGAATTGTGCCGGTTGGTTACAGGGTATCTTGTAATTTTCTGTTCACCTGTACGGAACTATAGTTTTGAGAAAAGTTTTACTGGTGAATTTTTTTTGTAGTTTCTGTAAATATGCAACCGGGGTGCTCTAGCGGACGAGAAGGGGTGGAAAAAGTGGAATTCCCCCCTCTTTGGCTGTTTAAAAAAGTGGAATTCCCCCCTCTTTGGCTGTTTCAAAAAAGTGGAATTTTTTCCCTAAGGTGTAGATAAAATGACCTGATAACTGCCAATTCCCCTCCAACTCTTTGAAGGAATTCCCCCTCCTTTGGAGGATTGGCTCGTCCGCCAGTGGGTTACAGGGTGTGTCAAATAACACAATGGGGCCATTTGTTTATTTTCTTCTTTGTTTTGTCTTGTCTTTCATTTTTTCAATACCTTCCCTACAGAGCCAAAAAACTGCTTTAATTTTTTTTGAAAGGGACATTTACATATGTAGTGAAAAATTCTGGAATAAAAACTTCAGCAAAAATGAAGTACGAAAAATTTTATTTGGTCTTTTCAGGCATCGGCGTGGCGTTCAAAACGTACAACTTCAATAAGGATCAGGCGCACCAGATTGAGGATTTCGAGAGGGTCATAAAAATCAATACGATTGGCACGTTTAATGTGATGCGCTTGGCTGTCGGACTCATTGGAAAGGTACACTGGCGGCCGAGAAGGGGTGGGAAAAGTGGAATTTCCTCCCTCTTTGGCAGTTTCAAAAAGTTGAATTTGTTCCCTAAGGTGTAGGTAAAATAGCCAAAAAATTGCCAATTCCCCCTCTTTGGCAAAATTCCCCTCCTTTTGATAGTTTGGCTCGTCTGCCAGTGGAAAGGTAGATATTAAATTATAGCCTAACCAGGGTTTCTTGTTAGCCAAAAACACTTTTCGGCGCGCAGTTTGAATTCAAATCTATTTTTGGCCTGCTTTCAAAATTTCGGGGAAAAAACTTTCGCATGACATTTGGAAAACATACAAAAATTTCTCAGTTGCATACGTGCGTAATCGGCCTGCAAAGTTAATTTTTGATGACAAGAAACCCTGAACGAGCTATACTAATTTACTAACAGTAAAGTTAAGAAAATATCTTTATAATGTATATTCTTTGATTTTTCCTTGAGAGATTATCCAACTAGGGCAATATTTAACCGTACTCTGTCTAGAACTCTAGAACAGCAGATGAAATGTGAATGATTTTCTACGGAAGTTTTGGATTCAGTTTTTTTGTGAAATTTATGTTTTTTTCATTGTTTATTTGCCAATTAACGTGCACAGCTAAAACATAGAAATTGGTTTTGAGCGTAGCCCTAGTATACTAGCTGAAACGTGAATGATTTTTCAAATACGGTAACTGTGATACGACAACTTATCCCGCTGAATATTTTCTTAAACAAAGTTACTGTTTATAATTGCTACTACTGAGTATTACTTGATAATAATAATTCAATTAATAATTAATACTATTATATACAAATATATTTAATTAATTCTACCAGAATCAACCAACCGAAGACAACCAACGCGGTGTGGTGATCAATACGGCTTCAGTGGCGGCGTTTGATGGACAGATTGGACAGGTCAGTCAGTCAGTCATTCAATCAGTAATTCAATTCATTCATTCATTCATTCAAGTAATCTTTTGTCGCTTCCTTTGTCAAGTGGTTAAGGCGCCGGCCTCGCATGCCGATGGTCCTGGTTCGAGATCCGGGTTGAAACAGAGCGAATTCAAGAACGTTGTTGATGATCAGTGATTGTCATACGTAAATATGGGTGACCGTTATTTCACTTTATTTGTGACTTGGTATCCAACTTTGCTATTATGGCATAACAACTGAATAAAATTTATTTATTATTTATTTATTTTATCAGTGATTTAACAGTCAGTCAGTCAGTCAGTTTCAGATATATAGTAAATCACCAAGTCAGTCAGTTAGTTGCAGAGTCATCCGTCTTTTGCTTGTCGACAGTCAGTCAGTCAGTCAATTACTCAGCCACTTGATAGTCAGTCAGTCAGAGAATTAGTAAATCAGTAATTCACGCAGTCACCAGTCAGGTCAATCAGTCAGTTCGTCAGAAGGACAGTCAAACAGCTGTCAATCAGTCTGTCAATTCCAGGTCGCCTATTCAGCCAGCAAGGGAGCGATCGTCGGTATGACTCTACCAGCGGCCAGGGATCTGTCAAGACAGGGCATTCGTGTCGTGTGTGTGGCACCTGGTGAGTTGACAGACTGATTGACTGACTGACTGACTGACTGACTGACTGACTGACTGACTGACTGACTGACTGACTGAATGACCGACTGAATGAATGAGACTGGATGGCTGATTGATTGATCGTCGATATGACTCTACCAGCAGTCAGGGATCTGTCAAGACAGGGCATTCGTGTGGTGTGTGTGGCACCTGGTGAGTTGACTGACTGATTGACTGACTGACTGACTGACTGACTGACTGACTGACAGACTGACAGACTGACCGAATAGTCGACTGATTGACTGACTGACTGTTATTGAAAGATTAGCAGGTTGACTGAGAGACATACTGTCTGGCTAACTGATTGACAAACTGACTGACTGACTAACGGACTGAAAAACTGACTGACTGACTGACTGACTGATCAACTGACTGACCGAATAGTCGACCGATTGACTGACTGACTGACATCGAAAGATTAGCAGGTTGACTGAGAGACATAATGTCTGTCTGGCTAACTGATTGACAAACTAACTGACTGACTGACTAAAAAAATGACTGACTGACGGATTGACTGACTGACTGACTGACTGACTGATTGCATCACTCACTCATTCTTTCACTCACACACTTACTTTGTTCCCTTAGATTGGCTGACTGACTTGCTGCCTGTTTGATTGACGGACTTGCCGACACACTGTCTGGCCGAATGGTTGACTCACTCACTCACTCACTCACTCACTCACTCACTCACTCACTCACTCACTCACTCACTCACTCACTCACTAGGTCTCTACCGTACACCCATACTGGATGGTTTACCTGACAAGAAAACCAGAAACATATTTCTCACTCACTCGCTGACTCACCCTCTCACTTATTAACTCACTCTCTCATTCTTCCACTCACTGACTCACTGAGTCCAGGTGACTGACTGACTGACTGACTGACTGACTGACTGACTGACTGACTGACTGACTGACAGACTGACTGACAGACTCACTGATTCCAGGTCTCTACCGTACCCCCATACTGGATGGTCTACCTGATAAAGTACAAAACTACCTCGGCAGCCTGATCCCAAATCCGAATCGTCTCGGACATCCCGACGAGTACGCCCACACCATCCAGTGGATCGTCGAGAATCCGTACGTGAATGGCGAGGTCATCCGAGTCGATGGTGCCTTGAGAATGCCACCGTAAGATGTGGCAGTGAAAGTCGTATCGTGAATAAGAAATTGATGAAAAATGTGTTGAAATTATTTAGATATATCGTGAAATTATTCATATATGATAGACAGTTTAGTTGATTCAATGATAAAGTACGTTTAATCATGAAAAAATGTATTTTTCCATTCGGCAATCTGATTATACGAGTTCTCTTACCTTCCTTAGGAGTGTGATTTCATAATGATTTTATACATCTACCTTACTTAGACATAGTTCTATTTCAAGTATTTCAGTTAGATTCGTTCATTTTTCGGCATATTTATACTCTTGTGTTAAAGATTAATGTATCTTAGTATATTCCATATTTTGCTCAGCTTGTGTCATGTGTGATTTTCGTTTATATCGTTTTTTTTGTGATGGAAACGGTGAATAAACTTATAAAACTATGATTGGTGAATGATAGTTTCGATAAGTTCACTTACAGATAAATCAGTTTGAAAAAATAAACCTGCGATCAAAAGGTCGTTCACATTCTAAGATAGTTCATTTATATAAAGGGCTGCCTGGGATTCAAGTGAAAAGTTGTAGTGTTAACTACTCCAACTTGTGAATCCGTTAGCTGCATCAAATGTAAGAGAATGTGATGCATAAAAGTCGGCTGTCCGACTCAACTCAACTCAAGTCACTGCAATCATCATGTTCAGAGGGTGTTACACTGGGTTGAACAAGTTAACGTGATATTATTTCACTTGAATCTCCAGAAGCTCTTTACTACAACTAGCAACAACAATCATACTATCCACTAAAAACAATAGATAAATCTACGTATCTTCAGAAATAAACTAACATTGAAACAAAAAACAACAATAATCACATAAAGATCACCACTAACAAAAACATCTTAACGTAGTTACATAAAGCTATATCACATTTCTGCAAAAATATTGCCCAAAACGTCTGATAATGAAATATCATCATATCAAGCTATAATATGTTAAACTATGCTGTCAGCCGAGTTTGTTGAGACTAGTGATGTTTCATTATCAGACGTTTTGGGTTATATTCTTGCTTTCAGAAACAACAAAAGGTCTTTCTTTACTGACTGTGCTGCCACGGTATACGTGTCAATATACGGGCACATTAAGTGTAGTGTATAAACGTATGTAGACCGTTTCGTAAAACTGCAGAACCGGAGCAGCGTTATCATAATTAAATCAACCACAATTAGAAAACAGAAAAAACAACAACAGTGATAGCAACAACTCATAACTACAACAACAACAACCATACGTAAAAAATATGTATATAATAACGTGTGCCCCGAACTGCATATACCACTAACATACGGGCACGTTAAGCGTATAACGTAAAATCTTCTAATTTTGGGCAGAATTACCAACAAGAAAACACCAAAAATAATAACCAAAGAAAAATTTACAACAATGTCAACAACAACAACAACAACAACAACAAACATACGTATTCAACAACGTATGCTCCGATTTCACAACTGCAAATGCCACCAACATACTGGCACGTTAAGAGTTTGTATACCACACGTTTCGTAAAACCTGTTTCATGTAGCATTATTATCAACATGAAAAAACACTGAAAATAATAACCAAAAAATTACAACAAAGTCAACAACAACAACAACAACAACAACAAACATACGTATTCAACAACGTAGGCTCCGATTTTACAACTGCTTCTGCGCCCAACATACGGGCATATTGAACGTATGGCACGGCACACGTTTCGTAAAACCTGCTTATTGTAGCAGCATTATCAACATGAAAAAAAACTGAAATACTAACCAAAAAATTACAACAACAACAACAACAACAACAAACATACGTATTCAACAACGTATGCTCCGATTTTACAACTGCAAATGCCACTAACATATGGGCACGTTAAGAGTTTGTATACCACACGTTTCGTTCTCGGTGAAGGGGGCTGTGCCAATGAACAGATTCCAGATTCTCAGATTCAATTACTTTCTGTCGAAATGTACTAGAAAACCCTGGCGGACGAGTCAAACTTCCAACGGGAGGGGAATTATCTCCAGAAAGGGGGGATTAGCAGAAAATATACCATTTCACCTACACCTTGGGGAACTAACTAAATGAAGAAACCGTCAAAGGAAATCTACTTTTCCCTCCTCTTCTCGCCCACCAGTACTAAAAAAGTACCGAATTTACTTATTTAACGGTTTTCACGATTTTATGTCACTGGCGAGTGAGGGAAATCAGATTCGTCCCTCTTTGGATGGAGAGACTTTCAGTTTGCGGGAGTCGATGATGAAAAACCCTCCCGGGAGTCAATAATGAAAAAACTCTCCTGGTAGTCGATAATGAAAAAACTCTCCCATTTGGTTAAACGGTAAAAGTTGTTGTGAAATGTTCTTCCGGTAAATTTGAAATAATTTCCCCATTCAATTGCAAAAAAACTCCGAAATCCGCTCAATGTGTGTATCACTGGCGGATAAGCCGAACTTCCGAAGGGAGGGGAATTTCCCCCCAAAAGGGGGAATCAGCAATTTTGAGGCCATTTTACCTATACCTTTGAAACAGCGAAAGAAGAGGGAATTCCACTTTTCCCACCCCTTCCCATCCGCCAACGTTCGTTTCCACCCACGCGAGGTTGACCAAAATAAATTCCTCATCGAGAACTATTTTTAAGTGGGGTTTTACAGCTTCACCATTACCAAATTACACTGGCGGACTAGCCGAAACTCCGAAAGGAGGAGAATCTCCTCAAAAGGGGGAATCAGCAATTTTGAGGCCACTTTAACTACACCTTAAAACAACAAACTGTTACCTTTGAAACAGCGAAAGAAGGGGGAATTCCCCTTTTTCATCCCCTTCTCGTCTACCAGTGAACCTTGTCATGTCACCCACGCGAGGTTGACGAAAATGAATTCCTCATCAAGAACTATTTTTAGATGGGCTTTTACAGCTTCACCCTTTACCAAATTACACCTGCGGACTAGCCGAACCTCCAAAGGGAGGAGAATTTCCTCTAAAAGGGGGGAATCAGCAATTTTGAGGCCATTTTACCTATACTTTAAATAACAAACTGTTACCTTTAAAACAGCGAAAGAAGGGGGAATTCCCCTTTTTCATCCCCTTCTCATCCGCCAACGATCGTTGTCACCCACGCGAGGTTGACCAAAATGAAATCCTCATCGGGAACTATTTTAGGAGCGGGGTTTTACAGCTTCATCCTTTACCAAATTACAATGGCGGATTAGCCAAACTTCCGAAAGGAAGAGAATTTCCTCTAAAAGGGGGAATCAGCAATTTTGAGGCCATTTTACCTATACTTTAAATAACAAACTGTTACCTTTGAAACAGCGAAAGAAGGGGAATTCCACTTTTCCCACCCCTTCTCATCCACTAATGATCGTTGTCACCCACGCGAGGTTGACCAAAATGAAATCCTCATCGGGAACTATTTTTAGGTGGCCTTTTACAGCTTCACCCTTTACCAAATTACACCTGCGGACGAGCCAAATCTCCAAAGGGAGAAAGAACTCTCCTAAGAAGGGGAATCCACAGAAATTTGGTCATTTTACCTACACCTTAAAACCGCAAACGGTACTCTTTGAAACAGCCAAAGAGGGGGGAATTCCACTTGACCCACCCCTTCTCATCCATCATTGCCACCCCCGCGAGGTTGACCAAAATGAGATCCTCATCGGGAACTGTTTTCAGGTGGGGTTTTACAGCTTCACCCTTTACCAAATTACACCTGCGGACGAGCCAATTCTCCAAAGGGAGAAAGAACTCTCCGAAGAAGGGGAATCAGCAGAAATTTGGTCATTTTACCTACGCCTTAGAGAACAAACTCTTCTTTTTGGAACAGCCAAAGAAGGGGGAACTCCACTTTTCCCACCCCTTCTCATCCGCCAATGATGGTTGCCAACCACGCGAGGTTGACCAAAATGAAATCCTCATCGGGAAATATTTTTGGGTGCGGGGTTTTACAGCTTCACCCTTTACCAAATTACACCTGCGGACGAGTCAAATCTCCAAGGGAGAAAGAACTCTCCATAGAAGAGGAATCGGCAGAAATTTGCTCATTTTACCTACGCCTTAGGGAACAAACTCTTCTTTTTGGAACAGTCAAAGAGCGGGGGGGGGATTCCATTTTTCATCCCCTTCTCGTCCGCTCTCCGAAGGGAGGGGAATCAGCAATTTTGAAGCCATTTTACCTATACCTTAAATAAAAAAACTGTTACCTTTAAAACCGCGAAAGAAGGGGGAATTCCACTTTTCCCCTCTCATCCGCTAGTAACCGCCCACGAGAACGAAATCCCCATCGAGAACTATTTCTAGGTTTGGGTTTTCATTTTCACAATTTACCAAATTAGAAACGTTTGTTATCATTATTGACTGGGAAGAGTGGGAAAAATGGATTTTCGCCGTCTTCGGCATTTTCAAAAAGTTGATTTTGCCCCCTAAGGTGTAGGTGAAATGGCCTGAAAACTAGCAAATCCCCCCTCTTTGACGATATTTCCCTACCTTTGGAGGTGTGACTGGTTTATATACTCACTGGCGGACGAGTTAATTTCCCAAAGGGTGGGGAATTTCGTCAAAGAGGGGGGAATCTGCAGTTTTGAAGCCATTTCACCCACACCTTAAGGAACAAATTATACTTTTTGGGACTGCCAAAGAGGGGGGAATTCCACTTTTCCGTTCTTCCCTCGTCCGCTAGTGTATATACTTCAATTTTGGTAACCCGATACATGTGTCCTGCACTGTATTTGAATATACAGGGTTTCCGGTTACGCAGATAAGTTTGCGAAAAATGACAAATAAATTTCAATTTAAAACATTTTGAGCGGACTTACTTGATAAATTTCCTTTAACAACAACAACAACAACAACAACAACAACAACAACAACAACAACAACAACAACAACAACAACAACAACAACAACAACAACAACAACAACAACAACAACAACAACAACAACAACAACAACAACAACAACAACAACAACAACAACAACAACAACAACAACAACAACAACAACAACAACAACAACATTAACAACAACAACACCAACAATACCGATAACAACAACAACAACAACAACAACAACAACATAAACATAAACAACAACAACAACAATAACATAAACAACAACAAAAACAACAACAACAACAACAACAACATGCAGAACCGCACCCTGCGCGTATTCTACAAGACTCCCACCGCGCCGTTCATCATGCCTTGCGCATTCAGGCACAACGTAATGTTTCAAGCCAATCAATACTGTCCTTTGCCAGGCACTGTAGTTGATATCATTAACGCTGTGAGTGCGCATTTGAATTACACAATTGAACCGATAGTAGAGGATGAAACATCTGGAATGCGCAGCAAAATGAAAGACTCCCTGCAACGACAGGGAGTTGATTATGACATTTTCGGCTATTTTCCAAGTTCATCAACTATGAAACATCATGATCAGCAAGAATCATCATACATCGTCTGGGGAGACCATCCGGCCATCGTAAGCAGCGATAGGGTGAGTGAGGCATGATTACAAACCCCACAGATTTTTCGAATTTGGTTTTTCTCCAGCAACATTACAATTCCAAGCAAAGTTCTACTGTCTGCGAGCCCCCCGATAACCTATCGTAAGGCTGGCTTGCGCGTAAAGCCCCGCAGGGGAGAATTCAATATTTGTTCCTGCACGTGTTGTAGCATAGGCACTATGCTGTAGAAAGCATGCGAGCGTAGCGAGCCATATATAGACGGGTGTATGCAGCTTAGTAGCACAGTGCAAAAGAGCTTGCCTAGCATGCGAGGGCCCCGGGTTCGTTTCCCAGATTTTTGATAAAAACTGTAAACTTTCGAAAAATCTGTGGGGTCTGTAAAATTGCGTGAGTGAGGGTGTATGCAGCTTAATTGCATCGGCTCAGTAGCACAGTGCAAAAGCGCTTGCCTAGCATGCGAGGGCCCCGGGTTCGTTTCCTAGATTTTTGATAAAAACTGTAAACTTTCGAAAAATCTGTGGGGTCTGTAAAATTGCGTGAGTGAGTGAGTGAGTGAAGTGAGTGAGTGAGTTAGTAGATGAGTCAGTTCAGGTGCTTAACGTTCAATCCGACCCTCTTTCCATTTCACGACCGTTCAGTTGGCCGGTTTGGCTCACGTTCATAGCGTTGATAGTATTCGCCAGGTCAGTTCACTAACTCACTCACTCACTCACCCACTCACTCACTCACTCACTCACTCACTCACTCACTCACTCACTCACTCAATCACTCACTCACTCACTCACTCACTCACTCACTCACTCACTCACTCACTCACTCACTCACTCACTCACTCACTCACTCACTCACTCACTCACTCACTCACTCACCCACTCACGCACTCACTCACTCACTCACTCACTCACTCACTCACTCACTCACTCACTCACTCACCCACTCACTCACTCACTCACTCACTCACTCACTCACTCACTCACTCACTCACTCACTCACTCACTCAGATTGTACGGCCTATTGCATCGTTTCTATCTACCGATATATCAGATAAAAACCTTCCGACCCACTTTCCAAACCACCTTGTTTCCCATTACAGTTGGGATGGTGGTGATCACCGGCTTGTACAGGTTAGGAAAAAATTACCAAAAAAAATCAAAAAAATCAAGAAATTAAATTATTTCGGTTAGAAATAAAATTAACAAATGAAATAAATAAAGAATAAAGAAATTGAGTTATTGAAAAAATCAAGAAATTATAACGTTTCTCCATAGAAAGTCAATGGAGTCACGTCACAGTTTAGGTTGTTCAGTTTTTGTTTTCTTGTGATTTGTTGTACTCATGTAAAATTTTACTGTTGAAATCGTGTCGTCCAAAGTTATCCCAAAGCCAAAAGTACGACATAGAGTAATTTGTTGATAAACCGTAATTTTTTTTAATAACACTGTTTTAATTGCGATGGAAGTTCAGATATCTGGGCAATTTTTCATTAGTATTTACTGATAAAATTTGTTTTGGAAAAGTTTCAATTAGGATTGAATTTCCATAATGTTTTAGTTATATAGTTTTTTCCAGATTATTTTAATTATATTCAGGGCCGGCCTGCTTTCCAAACTGTTGCAAAAAAGCCCACATTATTTGATCAATGATTTGGAGGTGAACTGACTGACTGACTGATTGACTGACTGACTGACTGACTGAATGACTGAGTGACCGACTGACTGACTGACTGACTGACTGACTGACTGACTGAATGACTGAGTGACCGACTGACTGACTGACTGACTGACTGACTGACTGACTGACTGACTGACTGACTGACTGACTGACTGACTGACTGACT
>OZ038444.1:30039991-30067491 GCA_964036265.1 Daptonema setosum
GTGTGCAAAAAATATAATTTTCCGAGAATTTGAAAGCGCGCCAAAATAATAATCTGCTTATATTTTCAAATAACCGCCAGAAACTTCTCCGAGTAACAAGAAAACTTGTGTGGGCTGTAACAACTGTCATTACAAGTTCAACAAGGTGGTATGCATAAACTGAGTTAGATGTATGAATAGGTTTCTAATCACATTACAATGTAAAAATGAAGAATCTGGACAGCTGTGAATGACAAGCAGTAATGCTCCTTAATAATACAGTTTAGTCATTTTGTCTTGCCATTACAGCCCCTTTGAAATATCTTGTTACTACGGCTGGTTTATTGTTACTGCGTGTTGCCCTGCATTGTCCCTGCGCGCATGTGAAACATTATGCCCAGTTTTTTATTGGATTTTTACAAATCAATTTTAAAACTTAAGCAATTCAGTCTTCAGGATCAGTTTGAAAAATGCATCTTAAAATGTCTAATAACAACGTGAAAAACTTTGTCGCTGCAAAGCTGTTGTAACACAGCTGCCAAAGTTTTCAAGAATGTTTCACACGCGCGCAGGGACAATGCAATACCAGCCATATATTTTTTTACTGTAGAAATCTTGACCGGAGGTTGATTTTTATCGGAAATTTCAATCCAATAAAGTTTCTATTTAGGAATGAAATCGAAGAAGACGAAGATCTCCCCATGCCATTGTCATCGGAAACAAGAATCGCCACCGTACTGCCTCAGCCCAACACTCGCCATCATATGGGTCAGACAGTCAGTCAGTCAGTCAGTCAGTCAGTCAGTCAGTCAGTCAGTCAGACAGTCAGTCAGTCAGTCAGTCAGTCAGTCAGTCAGTCAGTCAGTCAGTCAGTCATTTCAGGTCAGTCATTGGCTTCCGAACTTCAACAAGCTGGAAACCGTCCTCAAAAACTGAGTGGTGCTCAGCAAGCTTTTGGCATGACGACAGACTCAGAGAGTGATGCGGTTTGGGTTTACTGATTGACTGACTGACTGACTATGACTAACTGACTGACTGACTGACTGACTGACTGACTGACTGACTGACTGACTGACTGACTGACTGACTGACTGACTGACTGACTGACTGACTGACTGACTGACTGACTGACTGACTGACTGACTGACTGACTGACTGACTGACTGACTGACTGACTGACTGATGACAGGTTGCTGCAAGAGCGTGAGGATTCCCATCTGGAAAATGCGCTGAAACTCGAAATGACGGTTGAAAAGAGACGAAAATGCTGCAAGTCTTAATCTGATTGTCAAATAACAAAACAGACTTTGTGTGCACACAGGAAGCTAATATATTTAAAACCAAATCATTCTCCAGAATAACTAATAATGATAGTAGTATCATTCAACTATAGCGCTAACATCTTATCTACATGGGGCCACGAAAAAACTATTCGGAAAATGAGGCTGTATACCCATGTGTATTAATCCCATAGTTAAGCCATGACTGTATGCACACATAAACTAGCTCGTGGACCACACTTTTCAACAATAACAACAAACAACAAACCCATTCATCCCCATCCCCTCCATCCCTAACCCATCCAGACCATCCCTAATCCATCCAGATCATCCCTCATCCTCCATACCTAATCTATCCACAGTGGCGGATCATCCCTATTCCAATCGTCCCCCAGGGCGGCGGCGGCGGGGCCCCACAATCGTCTACAGCATATCTGTGCATTCGTTCAAACCTGAAAAACACAAAAATTTTCATACAGTCCCTTGTTTATATCTCAATCATTCGCACAATATCACGCAACATTTCACACATGCTACAGGCTTTTTATGAACCGTTTATACCCTTATTGTCACGAACGGCAAGGGTTTCACCTCATGATGGGTTTCACACTCTTGTTGACACCCCGTTCAAGCATGTGGATGTGTGCCTGATCGTGACTGCCTACGATTGCGCTCTCGATCAGCGCAATCGTAGGCAGTCACGATCAGGCACACATCCACATGCTTGAACGGGGTGTCAACAAGAGTGTGAAACCCATCATGAGGTGAAACCCTTGCCGTTCGTGACAATAAAGGTATAAACGGTTCATAAAAAGCCTGTTGCATGTGTGAAATGTTGCGTGATATTGTGCGAATGACTGATTGAACGTGTAAACATTTTTTTGTTTTTCAGGTTTAAACGATTACACAGATATGCTGTAGACGCTTGACGATTGCCGTCATGACATAAGGGTCACAAAAGGTGTCAAACATGGTGTCAATGAGTGATTAACCCATCATGAGTGTGAAACCCTTGCCGTAGACCCTAGCGTTCATGACAATAAGGTTATTATAAACGGATAATAAAAAGGTGTCAAACATGTGGTGATCGAGTGTGAAACCTGTCAGGGTAAACCATTGCCGTTCATGAATAAAGGGTATAAACGGTTTAAAAAAAGTTGTCATGAACATGTGGTGATTGAGTGTGAACCATAGACCCTTGCCGTTCATGACAATAAGGGTATAAACGGTTCATAAAAAAGTGTCAAACATGTGGTGATTGAGTGTTAAACCTATCATTAAGGTAAACCCTTGCCGATCATGACAATAAGGGTATAAACGGTTCATAAAAAGGTGTCATACATGTGGTGATTGAGTGTGAAACCCATCATGAGGGTAAACCCTTGCCGTTCATGACAATAAGGGTACAAACGGTTCTTAAAAAGGGTGTCAAACAAAAAGGTGCTGAAATTTGCCTTTATCTAATTTTGTTATATTCAGATGTCAACCAGTATTGAAATACACTGATGTAAAAAAGGTGTCGAAATGGTGTTATAGTGTTAAACGTTTGACAGGTCCAGGCGAAATACGTTTAACACATTTGAAAGTTTGTATAAACTATACAAAATGTACAATTATTATAATTTGTATAATTTAACCAAATTATACAAATTATACAAATTTTCGTGTAAATTGTACAAAAATCTGATAAAAATTGGCCGTAGTTTCAGTTCCTTTTGAAAAATGAGAGGACGCATGATGCGCGATTCCCTTTTATAGCCGCGCGTGTTGTACAAATTGTATAAAACGTGCAGGAAAAATGTTACAAACGTTACCATGCTGCACTGCCGTAACAGAGCCATTGCGTCAACATCCGTGTGTATTGCATGCGCTCTGACAACATAGTCACCCGTATAACTGGTTTGTTCTTAGCAGTCAGGCATCCTGTGTTGCGTGCATGCTCTGTTCGACGCACGCATAAAAAATATGTTGACATGTGTGTGTATTTCAAATGCTGACTGCTATTTAAATGAATAAATCCATGTGCTAATACCAACACAATTAATAATATACAGTTGAATTTCAACTGGAATTTAGTTTTACTGTTGAATCCGTAATAGAGATTCCAGTAAGACAACATTCCGGTAGAATTATTATCGATTAAATTTTGATGACCAATCCGCGATCACCGTTTGTACCAAGATCATGTTAGTTGTCATATGTACAGGTTATGTGGTAAAAAAACTCTATCTTAGCTTAACCCGATTAACTAGTCTATTAAATAGTTCTCGCTCAATGATAAAGATGAGAGAACTATCTGAACTCATGGAAAATCTGTGATAATTTAATTTTAAAGTTTCGACGTAAATTCATATCTTTAACCACTGAACTATGTTGAGTTTTTTAATAACGAGTATTATGTCACTTATATATTGATGAAAATCTTCTATGCTTTCGTATAAATATATTTTCTTGTGGGGATTCGTAAAAACATAGAAATGAATCGTATTTATCACGAAATCGGTAATCCAGCTGCTTATGGCGGTGTAAATCTGCTGTATGAAGCTAATAAACGTGGTACTAAACGCAAGGATGTGAAAAAGTTTTTAATGAAAGATAAAACTTTTAGAAGGTTCGTCAGAAAGACAACCAAATTTCCACGAGCACGCGTTTTTGTTACTTCGTTGGGCCATATGTTTCAGGCTAGTTTATCAGTGACATGTATTACTTATGTATTAGATAACTCATTACATTATAGGCTGATCTACTCGATATACAAAGTCTTAGCCGCTTCAACAAAGGGTATCGCTACATTCTGGTGGTTGTGGACAGTTTTTCGAGAAAGGTATGGGCAAAACCATTGAAAAATAAAACTGGATCAACCGTTGCTGAAGCCCTCAAAGACATATTTCATGATATCAGAGAACAAGGATTAATGGCACCAATACCTTTGTTGGCAACGGATCTTGGAACTGATTTTTATAATAAGGAAACTGACAAGGTTTATGAATCATTCCGCATGCACCATTTTGCGTTGCGTTCTCCAAAAAAGTGCAGTTTAGCTGAATCAAGTATACGCTGGATAAAAGATCGCTTATATAAGCATTTACATGCCAAGGATACAAAAACATGGATTGATATACTTGATAAAGTTGTGGAAGCCAAAAACAAACGGAAATGTATTGCACTTGGCGGATTAACACCATCAGATGTAAACTTTAGTAATCAGAAATCGGTTTTTGAAACATTATATTCAACAACCTTGAAAGAAGACAAACAAGTGTTGGACATTGGCACACAAGTCCAGGTGTCATTGGACCGTTTACCGTTCGCAAAGAGTTTTCATGGTTATTTTGGGTCAAAGGTGTATGAGATTAAGCGCCAACATAATCATAACGGTATCTATCGTTACACTTTATTAGATCCGTCTGATGGTGCAGAAATTTCCGGAACCTATTATGCTGGTGAACTGCTCAAGTACAATGAAGATTAAAGTCTTCTATGACACGAGTATAAAATGTCATCATTCACATTAAAGCTTGCATTGTTAAAAATGGATTCTACAGGTTTTTATTACACTGCCAGCTCTGCTGGTGCATCAGACAGCAGCGTTGCGACTACTTTACTCAACGAACCACTGGATGCTACAAACACAGACTATGAAATTGGTTTGGTTTATTCATCAGTTAGTGCTTCGTGGATTTACTCAGACGAACTATGGTTTACCACGACAAATAATATTGATGGCAGCGTTAAACTGGTCAGTTTTGAGAAAATACCTTACACAAAGGAGCAAGATGCGTTATATATTATAAGCAATAAATTGATAGAAGATTACGGTGCGAACCTGGATTCAGCACCAGCAAAAATCCTCAAAACGAGATCGGGTTGGCAATTCAGACAACCTAAAAACTCGACTGTTGACATGTCTGAAGACTTGGCTTTCATGCTTGGTCTCCCCAGTTTTATCGACAATGAAGAAAATACTGTTCTAGACACACCTATTAACTTTCACGTTTACGCTCCTTTTCTTGAAAAGAGACTATTTTTTATATCATGTCATCAAACGAAGCAGAATTTTACAACTGCACAAGGATCTAATAACCGGATTATCCACTTTATACATGCACCAGAGATTGACCCATACATACTGAGCGGATTTAACAGCCCCAGAATGGGTTATATTCGTTTAGAGAAATGTCTTCTTCACAAGCTGACGTTCTCACTACTTAATCACGATGGAGAACCGATTAAATCAAACAATCATCATTTCTTTATCGTATTTCATATTCGTCCAGTACAGCACGATGCCTAGCAAACGTAAACTCAATGTCAGTGATTGGCGGGATCAAGTGGAGTCAGTGGCCGTCGAGTCAATTCAAACAGAGACTGTACTTCCTGTCAACACGGACAACAATAGAAACCCTCTTTTATTTCATATTCGACCGATACCTGGTATGGTCATAGACACTAAAAATACCAAATTATTGGCTAATTTTCATGTTCAAAAGAAGGAAGGAGGTGAATGGGTTAACATAGCGAACACCGACAAAGTTAATGTATGTAATGGCATTGGATTTTCAATGTTCGAAGATGTGAATTTGTTCATTGGTGGAAGCCTGTGCGAATCAAGTCAACGTGAACATTCTCGGAAGTCTTTCATAAAAAATATGCTGTTCACAGATGAACGTCAGCAACTTGCTTTACAGTCGTCTTTATTTTTCCGTAGTGAAAACCCAAAATTTCGAAATAATGTGCTCCTTAATGCCACGAAAAATCCTGGTGACTACGAACGGGCCGTCATGATTCACGATGGTAAGTCAGTATCGGTATCCATGTCGTTATATATAGATGTGCTCCAGGCAGATGCTTTTTTGCCTGACAACGTTCATTGTACGATAAGAATGTATCCAGCAAGTTCAGTTTCTTGTATGTTGCAAGATGGAATAAACGAACCACTACCTTTGAAACTAACCATTACCAATGCTGTTTTGCAAGTACCTAGATGTCGACTCAATGTTCCTATTCCTCAAACCATTAAAGTTAACTATGAATGCGTACAAGTACTAAATTATTTACATCCTAAAGCTGTTAACACTTTTTCTCATTCACTTAACACTAGTCGTTTACCAAAAAAGTTGGCCATTGTGTTGTTGAGAGAAAGTCAATACAATGGCGATTATAAAGACAGTGGGCTGGTGTTTGGCCACAATGATGTAAAAAACATTACTGTTCAATGTAATGGGCAAATTTTACCTTCACTCGGAGGCATGAACATGGATGCTGATCAGAAACATTTTAATGAACCATACTTTGCTTTGTTTGAGCAACTGAAGGTGATCAATCCATTATTTGACATGACTACTTTCGATAATGGCAATGCCTTTTACGGTGTTTCTTTGATGTCCAATGCTCAGCAAGAACGTTTCAAGCAGTCTCATTCTGGGACATGTGACATAGACATCAGTTTTTCCAAAGCTCCAGCTGACAACCTCATTATTCTCGTGTTTTGCTACTATGACTCATGGTTTTCGATTGATAAGCAAGGTATGTTCCGATCAGCCCTCGATATAAAATGATGGAAGATATTCGTTCTTCTGATGCGTATAAAAGTTACTCGTTCTTAAAATTTTCAATCATAATGACTGAATTCAATTTGAAATTAAAATCACCGTCGTGTATAATCGTTACTGGTGGATCTAACTGTGGCAAAACCGTCCTGATTGAGAACATACTGATTAACCACAGTGAGTGCTTTCAACAACCAATCACAGAAGTACACTGGGTCTATGCTAAACACGCAGGTGATCAATCATTGTTTGACAGACTAAACAATAATTTCTCTAAATCCAACATACCGATAACATTTCACGAGGGTTATCCTGAAGAAGCTATAGTGCAAAACACCTTATTTTCAAACTCGTCTAAACAACATAAGTGTGTCGTATTTGATGATGTTTGTCAAAGCCCAAAAAATATTTCTTCATTGTTTGATATTTGGAATGTATTAAGTCACCATCAAAACTTCACTGCTATTCTAGTAATTCAAAATTTGTCTGGTTCTACACCCCTTCAGAAAAGTTGTTTATCTACCTTGTTACGTAGCACAAACTATCTGGTTTTGTTTGCTAACCGGCGAATGTTACCCGTTGTTAAATCAATATCTCAGAGTTACTTTCCAGGTGAATCATATCGCGTGTTAGAACCATTTAATTATTTGTTAAAACAAGGTCAACCACACGCTTACTTAATAGTTGACTTTACGACAGAAAACGAACTGCTTACAGTAAGACAGGGTGGTCTTATACCATCACATGAATGCTATGGATACCGACTCAAAGATGGAAAGAGTGAAATTAACTCGATCAGCTCCACAACACAACACGAAAAAACTGATAAAAATATTACAACCATACATAAATGACAGTGGACTGATCGTGTACCCAGGGAAGGGGAGCGAATATCACAGAACTGGTTCCCCGGTACTATCACTTATAGCCTACTTGTGTGGTGATGAAACATCAGAGAAACCCCTTGATTATGATATATTTTATGATTTTTTGTACACTGATTTAAAGTATAATGTTTGACTTGACGTGCACTGTTTGAATAAAAGTTTTTTTATAAGCAAACTTGGAATAGCTGATTGTAAAAAAAACGAGTCGCACAGAGTCAAGCAACCTGTTGCTTGCTCTGGACGAGTAACGAAACGTAAAAAGCACAACATAATCGCTTAAAACAAAAAAAGTTTGAACATGATTATGCTGTAGACGATTGTGGGGCCCCCGCCGCCGCCGCCCTGGGGGGACGATTGGAATAGGGATGATCCGCCACTGTGGATAGATTAGGTATGGGACGGATGAGGGATGATCTGGATGGATTAGGGATGATCTGGATGGGTTAGGGATGGGGATGGGGATGAATGGGTTTGTTGTTTGTTGTTATTGTTGAAAAGTGTGGTCCACGAGCTAGTTTATGTGTGCATACAGTCATGGCTTAACTATGGGACTAATACACATGGGTATACAGCCTCATTTTCCGAATAGTTTTTTCGTGGCCCCATGTAGATAAGATGTTAGCGCTATAGTTGAATGATACTACTAATGATCCATCTTGGATCAGTAGCGTGGATGAAGTGATCATGATTGAAGTTCGTTTCAAATCGGTTAAATGATGTTTCACTTTTCTGTCACACACAAAGTTTCTAAGATACTAAGATTTCTAAGATTTCTTATACATTAAATATTTATTCGAGAATCCACCGAAAAATTTCGGTTTTGAACGAAACCAGAAAACATGATGTTAACTCTAAAGATGCATTTTTCAAACTTAAAGAAATTGCAGTTTTGTTGTCGAACTTTTATCAACATTTCCAAACTTTCTGAAATCTATAAAACATTTTTATAATCATTTTTATGACTTTTATGTACATAATATATAAAAGTATATATTTTTATTTATTTGTATAGGTTTTACGAAACGAAACATCATTGCGAACATTCTTTACATGTTCAAAATATTGCTGACTGTTTTTTTATTCATAATCTAGTCAACTCATTGAAAATATGAGGTTTCTTTTATTTAAAACTCGGTAAAGGGTCATAAATTGTGATAATTATGTGGAATTATTTCCTATACTCTTCTCAATTGGTTAGGAGACTTTGAAGGTGCAAAAAAATTTTCTTATTTAATTTATGACTACATGTCTACTGGCCGGTGTGGAGTTTTTCGTGAAAACTTTTGATGAAAATAAAACTGATCAACGTACGAACAAGGAAAATTCTTACTATGCTCCGAAAACTACTTTCTGTGAAACGACATTCTCCAAACTAATTGAGAATCTTTAACTTATTTTTCTTCGTTGCTATCTGTGATAAAACTGATCATTTCTAGTCCTAATTATGTTTTCATGTCAGTTTATCCCATCATTTTAATCCACATTTTTTTATAATTATACGATTTTGTTTTCAGTATTTTTCGTACATGAGTAACAAAAAAACTTGCAGCGGGATTAATTATTTATTATATTTTTTTTGTTTTCAATTAATACAACATCGAAAACTGTTATTTTTTTTATTATTGTTATTATATTATATCCGGTGTTTATCAATATCAACTTAGAAAAGTTTCATTTTTCACTTAGAAAAGTCTCATTTTTCAACGTGGTTATATCTATTATTTATAATGAAATACAGCAATAAAATTATGTAACATTGATGGACGGATTAAGTGAAATGACTGACAAACAACAAAAAAATACTCTTCCGGGCTTCGAAAGTGATGACTGGCTAATCATTTAAACTCAACTCAACTCAACTCAACTCAACTCAACTCAACTCAACTCAACTCAACTCAACTCAACTCAACTCAACTCAACTCAACTCAACTCAACTCAACTCAACTCAACTCAACTCAACTCAACTCAACTTATTAGCTGTATTCTATAACATCGGCCAAATGTACATAATCTTTTTCTTCTCTCATCATGAGAAGGAAATGTTTCACTGTTAGGAAAGCTAATACGTATGTGTGTTCTTCACTAGAATCCCGAAAGGTTCTCCATTTTTTTTCGTTCAACCCAAACAAGACGCATTCATATATTTTATTGATCGTAAACTGGCATCACTACGAGGTTTTTCTATGATCTTTCTTCAATAAGTGGTTTTACGATCGCATTTTCATGAATGTGTTGGACTTTGACTGACTGACTGACTGACGACTCAAGGTTGAAAAGTGAATGGGGATATGCAATACAAGTTGAATCTCCCTCCCATTTAAACATATTCATTCACTCACTCCCTAACTCACTCCCTCACTGACTCACTCACTCACTCACTCACTCACTCACTCACTCACTCACTCACTCACTCACTCACTCACTAAAAATCCTCATTTAAACATGAGTGATTAAGGAAAGAGAGAATCAAAAAGTTAAACATCCTCGGTAGTATAGTGGTGAGTATCCGCGCCTGTCACGTGCGAGACCCGGGTTCAATTCCCGGCCGGGGAGTAACTTTTTTTCATGACTATAGGACTCACTCACTCACTCACTCACTCACTCAATCACTCACTCACATGTTCATGTCTCTGTTTTTCTGCGTGTTTCAATGACCGTTAAGTTTAATGGAGATCGTTGTGAAGGTCAACATCATGATGTTCCACATAGAAGAACGGTTTTGACTCAGACATCGGTTTTATTAGCCCACAGAGCTATGTATTGACTGACTGACTGACTGATAGACAGTTCGTCACCAGAATAGCTGAAAAAATTCAGCTTCCTGGTGGGACTCGAACCCACTGACTGACTGACTGACTGACTGACTGACTGACTGACTGACTGACTGACTGACTGAATGAGTGACTGACTGACTGACTGACTGACTGACATTAAGCCCGTTAGACCTTCAAGGTCAGCGGCTAACCGAACATCAATGGGTAATTTGGTTTAGCGTACGGAGGTTGGGGAGGGGGAGTAGAGAAAGAGGAAGGGGGGGGGGGGGGGGGGACAGTCACGGTGTTTTCAAAAGATGACTAACTGACTGACTGACTGACTGACTGACTGACTGTCAACCAGTAACTTCCATGACAGTCAAATGAAAATTTGAGTGTCTTTGTACGAGTAGATGAAGAACATTCAATCACTCTGTCTAATTAAGTCACTTTGAAATGGAATTGTATTGACTGACTGACTGACTGACTGCCCGACTGACTAACTGACTGACTGACTGACTGACTGACTGACTGACTGACTGACTGACTGACTGACTGACTGACTGACTGACTGACTGACTGATTGACTGACTGACTGACTGACTACATAACTGACTGACTGACTGACCGACTGACTGACTGAAGTTTATTGACAGACTGATTGACAATTGAACCGACAAATCAAATTATTGCGCCCACTTGAAACCTATGCGGTAGATTATTGATTGGTAACAATAAAGTATGACGCTTTATCGGTGATTTGTTATCATTTACTACCATCATTTCAATTTCGTACTACAATGATTAGTGTTCACAATGTTCTAGGAGAATCAGTTAGACAGACTGACGGACTAAGTGACTGACTGACTGACTGAATGACTGACTGACTAACTGACTGACTGACTGACTGACTGACTGACTGACTGACTGACTGACTGGCGCTAATTCAAACTTCTCCTTCAAACACAGATTATGAGAGGTACATGTATATTTGTAGTTTTTTTGCGTTATCATTATTCTGCATAATGAAGAATTTAACAGTCTTTTTCAAAAAAATATGGCGGTAAATTGAATTTTAGTTTTCACATTTCATTGTGAATGCAGTAAGCGCGTTCACATCACTAGCGGACGAGAAGGGGAGGGAAAAGTGGAATTCCCCTCTCTTTGGCACTTTCGAAAAGTAAAGTTTGTTCCTTAAGGTGTAGGTAAAAAGGCACAGTTTCTGCCGATTCCCCCATCTTTGGAGAAATTCCCCTCCCTTTGGAGGATTGGCTCGTCCGCCAGGTGTTCACATGGATAATTTATGAACGGCGTCGAAAATGCGGTAAATTCAATGCGTTCCGGCTATTGAGTCCGGTTAGCTGTTCTGATTCTTATCATCGAGCTTTTTTTGTCAAAATTCGATACATTTTAAGATTTTTTAAAAAATTTATTGTATCAAAACCAGAGAAGATTGATTTTTTCACGTTTTATTTTTTCTTTTTTGATCCCAATCCAATTAAGATGTCTCTTTCGCCGAGAGTTTCAATTTTGTGTATCCTATGTATTTTATTTCCAGATTATTTTTCTACATTGCTGTTTTTGTTTAGTTATGAAACTTAAAAAACCTAATAACTTCTGTACATTAAAAAATACTCTCCTTGGCTGTTTCACCTTTCGCGTGTGAAACATGAATCATGATTTTTGAGTAATGTGTGTGTTGACTTGGCTATGAATCAAACAACAATATGTATTCTGTTTTTTTTCTGTCTGTAGGTCATTCACTTGAATGAGACACGGGTTCCAATTTTTTTTAACGTACATCAATCCATTTAGTGTTGTTGTATGAAACTGTATGAAACACTTGTAGTATTTTTTTTTAATTTTGCGTATTTTTAAACCGATTTTTAGTTTCTTCTGACGACCTTCTGTTCAGTACACAAACGTGCTAACCACTACACCACAGGTACTTCTGATCTGTCTAGCACTGTCGTAACTTGACACAAACTTGTTCAGTTTGCAGTTTTTGATTATTGACTGACTTAAGCCATTTTCCCCCCTATGGTACAATATTTATAAGCTTATCTCTTTGTTCCCACCAGATTCTTCTCAATAGTCATGATAGTCGAATTTTTTTCTCGGTAATTGTGCTCCTATCGATTGAGTCGTTTTTTCCTCGTGTCGATTGTTGTCAATGAGAAAGGTTACTCTGTTTTCGAACCAACCTCCCTATTCTGGGGATCTTTAGGATCATTGTTAACGAAGAAAAAACTGGAAAAGATTCTTCTGAATTGAAGATGGTTTCTTTTGCAGATTTTTCTCGTTTATCACTCCGCCACACTCTATTCCCTCTGTTTTGCTAGGATATCTATCTGGTTATTCGGACTTTCCCATTATTGTGGAGATTATAGTCCGACTGACTGACTGAATTTAGGTTTTTTTAAACATGTCAATGCAGTAGATGATGAGTTCTTGGAAATTATGACTCCCATATAATTTTTTTACCATACAAACTCCCACCACTTAAATTAACAAGTATAATTTTCCATGAAAACTATTCAAATCCAGATTTTTCTCGTTTATCACTCCGCCCCACCCTCGTCCCTCTGTTTGGCTAGGAAATCTACATCTGGTTATTCGGACTTTCCCAGTATTGTGGCGATTACAGTCCGACTAACTGACTGATTTTGGGTTCAAAACATATCAATGCAGTCGATGATGAGTTCCTTAAAGAGTATAACTCCCATACGAAAAATTTCTACGCACCACTTATAAAAAATCCATGAAAAATATTCGAGTTTATTTTTTCTGGTTTATCACTCCGCCCCACTCTCGATATCTATCGGACTTTCCCATTATTGTGGCGATTACACTCCCAACAATAAAGGATTATTATGGTTTTGAAAAAAGACAGAACAAAAAGCGATGTGAGTTTGGTTGAGAATGAATGTCGATTTTTTATCTCTTCATATTCACACTGTTTGTCAAATATTGAGTGAGTGGGTGAGTGAGTGAGTGAGTGAGTGAGTGAGTGAGTGAGTGAGTGAATGAGTGAGTGAGTGAGTGAGTGAGTGAGTGAGTGAATGAGTGAGTGAGTGAGTGAGTGAGTGAGTGAGTGAGTGAGTGAGTGAGTGAGTGAGTGAGTGAGTGAGTGAGTGAGTGAGTGAGTGAGTGAGTGAGTGAGTGAGTGAGTGAGTGAGTGAGTGAGTGAGTGAGTGAATGAGTGAGTGAGTGAGTGAATGAATGGTAGTGGTTTCAGAAAGTGAAATTTGTTTATGTAAGGTGCCTGAAAACTGTTAATTTCCCTTCTTTAGTAGAATATAGTATAGTATTTGGTGAAACTCCCCTTCCTGATGAACTAAGATACTGGCGGACAAACCTCCAAAGATAGAGGAATCTTGCCAAAGATGGGGAATTGGCAGAAATCAGGCTATTTTAAGAGGGGGGAATTCCATTTTTCCCTCCCCGTCTCGTATGCTAATTGGCCCAGCTGTGTTATCAATCCACAATGTATGATGACACAAGCGGACGAGAAGGGGGGGGGAAATGTGGAATTCCCCCCTCTTTGGCAATTCCAAAAAAACAGAATTTGTTCTCTAAGGTGTAGGTAAAATGACCTAATTTCTGCCAATTCCCCCCCTCTTTGGAGAAATTCCCCTCCCTTTGTAGGATTAACTCATCCGCCAAAGCAGGATGAAATCCATGAATTGGTATTCCGTTCACGTTGCACAACCTGCGCATTTGTATGCGAGCCTGTAAAGCTGTTTCCAGGAATGGTCATACTAAATAATTACAAGATTAAATTTGAAAGTGCGGCATTTCTCCCTGTCCACGATATCGCTTTTTGTAATACTTTATGATATCTAATATTCTGTGACCCATGCACTGGCGTACGAGTCGAATCTCCAAAGAGAGGGGAATTTTTCCAAAAAGGATTAAAATAAACCAATTTACCTACACCTTAGGAAACAAATTCCACTTTTTCTATTCGCCAAAGAGGGGGGAATTTTACTGTTCCATCCCCTTCTCGTCCGTTAATCGACCCATCGCTGATACAAGCAACTAAAAATGCCCTGAAGGCATGGGGAGAAACGAATATGGTTCGATCCTGGCAAGTCCAATCGTGAAAAAGTAAGAGACAAGAAAGTTTTATTCTCATATTTTAGATAGTCTGATCGTGAAAAAGCAGGAAACAAGATTTGCAATGAATCACGAAAAAGCTTTTACTTCACTAAATCAAGAATCAAACCAAATTACACGAAACATATCTGGGACTTCTCATGAGTGGCGTGGTAATCATTAGAAATACGGTTTAATTCTAATGAAAATGCTGGAACTCAGTAAAAACATATTTTACATTAAAAAATCCCATGCTTTCTATATAAAAATTAAATAAAAAAGGTCGTGGCAGACAGGTCACACAAATAGAAGAAAATGTATAATTATACAGAAGAAAATATATGCAGACGAAATACAGAGGATTTAGTTTTCACCCAAAAGTCCCAAATATGTTTCGTGTAATTTGGTTTGATTCTTGATTTAATGAAGTACAAGCTTTTTCGTGATTCATTGCAAATCTTGTTTCCTGCTTTTTCACGATCAGACTATCTAAAATATGAGAATAAAACTTTCTTGTCTCTTACTTTTTCACGATTGGACTTGCCAGGATCGAACCATATTCGTTTCTCCCCATGCCTTCAGGGCATTTTTAGTTGCTTGTCTTTAACTTTTTTATGTGTGAACAAATCACATGTAGATTATGTGAAAGTTTCTCAGATGTTCAATAAACGTGGGTTTCCAAATATTGAATTACAGAAAAATTCGTGATAACAGGGACAGGGATCATTCGCGAGCCCCTTGAATTTTTGCTCATAAAAGAAGTCATTACATGATTGACAGGATGATGTGAAAAAAGTCCGCGGATTAGTAATACAGTTAACTAAAAACTGTCTTACGCAATCTAAAATAGACCAATGAGGTTCTAGAGCAGTATATAATATCAAAAATGGAACAATTTAACACTTTCGTTGTTATTGAGTTTTCGGGGTATTGAACCCAGAACCACCCGTTTAACATGCAAACCCACAATCCACTTGACTACCATGACTAAAAATATTATTTAAATTGGTTCCCGTCATCAAACCTAGTTTCTAATCATAAATTTATCATTACATCTAGTGGAAAAGTAACTTCAAAGCTGACTATTATTTGGTTAGCGCCGAGCTGTACTTTTAACTGCTAACGCCATGTACCATGTTAAAAAACCATTATCTTGAAAAAGAATTCTTCACTTTAAGACTTCTTAAAATCAGGTTTTGTTGTGTTTTAATGATATTGGTACATGTCTGAAAATGACAAAAAAAAATCACTCAAAAAATTTTTTTTGATAATTTTTTTTTATTTTAGCTATTTTTGACGGATTATAACGATTTATTTAAAGGCCCTAATTAAGTTTGAAAGCCATCATTTATTTGGAGTCTGTCCCTCTAAACATTCTGTTAAAATCAAATTTGCCATGTCTCTGTATAAAAAAATAAATTGAATTACAATAAGGCTGCAACAGCGTGAGTAAGTGAACTTGAATTTTTACCGTTTTTGACGGCCCATAATTTTTTTAAAGAACGCTGAGCGAATCATTTTTTTTGTATTGATTAGAGCTTCAGTCATTCTAAACAGTCTATCAATACGAAGGACTTCAATATTTTAAACCTGCCAATAATCTGAGTTTCAAATGGGCTAAAATGATCAACAAGGTCGACATTTTCAATTATCTCTTTTTCGGGGTTTTGAGAAAGTACAATGGGTTTATCAAAAAAGGGGTCGAAATAAGGCTATATTGAAATTTGATTCCGCGTCGAATGGGCACATTTTAAGAATTATTCAGATTCTGATCATATCAAAAAAATTACTTTTCTGAAAAATTTGCTTAATTTTGTCGCTCACTTACCCCGTGGCCGTTTTTTTCTGCATCAATCAATCAGCCAGTTAAATAGCGGAATTGGCTTCTACATGTGTCTTACCCACACGGTTAAAAAGATTTTTCAATATGAACTCCCTATCGCTCATACAACGATTCTTTCTCAATTTTCCCTGCGATTTTTGACATTTTTTTTATAAAATCCATGAAAAATGGTGCAAATATTATTCCGATCTGCGGGACAGTTTGATAATCGTTTTCTATGCTGAAAATTGACCTATGTATCAATTTTCAGCTTAATCGGTCTGGCCCAACTTGCTGACACCGTTTTTGCGGAGGAAAAAAAACGGAAAATCGCATTTTCATCATTTTCGGACCTGAAAAATGAAAATTCTTCCCTATCGGGTTAAAAATAGCCAGGGAGATGTAAAATTGCACGAGAAAACCGATGGAACAGACTAGAAGTCGATACGAGGAGCCTAGATTGAGATAACCGCAAAAAAGCTTATCTTAATCGAACCATATTAAGGGAACGGCCTAGCGGCCGTCCCTTGATTCGAAAGTTTGATTATACCTTTCAGTTGAGAAACTAATCAGAAAAAATTTCGGTTTGCCGTAGAAAAATTTGAGGTTTAGAGCCCAGTATAAATTTGTAAATGGTAGCCTGGTCAGGGTTTATTGTTATCCAAATTAATTTTGTTCAGTTTTGTGAGCCGGTCACACTTATGCTACTAATTAAGCGCAGTTTTAGTATGTGGCTGAAATGTTATGTAAAAAAGTTTGCATTCTCGAAATTATTAAAAAGGGCGTCAAAAACAGAAAACAGATTTGAATTCCAGGGGGGAATTCCACTTTTCCCACCCTTTCTCGTCCGCTAGTGAAAATATGTACTGTATGTAAATAAGATAGCTTCATATCACTAGCGGACGAGAAGGGGTGGGAAAAGTGGAATTCCCCCCTCTTTGGCGTTTTCAAAAAGTGGAATTTGTTCCCTAAGGTGTAGGTAAAATTACCTGAAAACTGCCAATTCCCCCCTCTTTGGCAAAATTCCCCTCCCTTTGGAAAATTCACTCGTCCGCCAGTGCTTCATATTACCGTACAATTATGTAATATACCATTATTATGGGATCTGTTGAGTGATTGACTGACTGACTGCTTGAATTATTGACTGACTGACTGATGACTGAATGACTGATGGTTTGACAGCCCAAAAAAATCTGAATTTCGAACAAAATCTGGAGAGACTACAATACTTTTTGACAAACCAATGTATGTTTGTCTTTCGAATCGAGATAAGGTAATATTTTGATCGTTTTGTGTTACTGTGAGCACTGGCGGACGAGCTAAACCCCAAAGGGAGGGGAAATTCACCAAAGAGGGGGGGGATTGGCAGTTTTCAGGTCATTTTACCTACACCTTAGGGAACAAATTCAACTTTTTGAAAATGCAAAGAGGGGGGAATTTCACTTTTCCCACCCCTTCTTGTCCGCTAGTGACTGGCAGCCATCAATTCGATTTTCCTACGACGGAATCATAACACCTATGATTTGTTGTTTTTCTTGATTGTAGGGTCAGACAGTCAGTCAGTCAGTCAGTTAGTTAGTCAGTCAGTCAGTCAGTCAGTCAGTCAGTCAGTCAGTCAGTCAGTCAGTCAGTCAGTCAGTCAGTCAGTCAGTCAGTCAGTCACTCAGTAAGTCAGTCAGTCACTCAGTAAGTTGGCCAGTCAGTCAGTCAGTCAGTCAGTCAGTCAGTCAGTCAGTCACTTATTCATTCTGTCATCATCAATACGACAGTCAGTCAGTCAATCGGTCAGTCAGTCATCAATCAGTCGGTCAATAAACAGCCTGTCCCTTATGGGAGGATAACATGACAAATCGATCGTTAACCCATCATCTATGCGGCCCACCAGCGGACGAGAAGGGGTGGGAAAAGTGGAATTCCCCTCTCTTTGGCGTTCAAAAAAGTAGAATTTGTTCACGAAGGTGTAGGTAAAATGACCTGGAAACTGCCAATTCCCCCGTCTTTGATGTAATTCCCCTCCCTTTGGAGGGTAGGTTCGTCCGCCAGTGATGCGGCCGACAAAGCCCAATATTATAGGATGAATCTCCTATAAATATCCACAAAAAGCCTCTGTTCACTTTCAACCTTGTTGGATCTTCTTTCTCCTCATGCGCTTCAAGGTCAGAAAATACATAATATGGTGATAGCGAAAGACGCTTGAAAAGACGAAATGAATGGTCATTTTGTTGTTGATTTGTGTGTGTAATTAACAGACTGACTGACTGACTGACTGAATGAGTTACTGACTGAGTGACAGAAGGAATAAATGACTAACTGACTGACTGAATGAGTTACTGACTGACTGACTAAGTGAATGAGTTACTGACTGAGTGACTGAGGGAATAAATGACTGCATGACTGGCTGATTTACTGACTGAATGACAGACTGACTGATGGGCTGACTGACTGACTGACTGACTGACTGATTGACTGACGGACTGACTGACTGACTGACTGACTGACTGACTGACTGACTGAATGAGTTACTGACTGAGTGACTGAAGGAATAAATGACTGCCTGAAACCTGACTGACTGACTGACCAACAATAGACCTTTTATGCATATTAAATGATATCGTTTAAATTTGTATCATATTGAGCGTCGGCATGAGAGCTTTCATGATCCGACTATTTGTCATTTATGTAGATTTAGGAAAACAAGATCTCAGGGGAGCGGATAATCTACGGACAGATCATGAGAAATTGAGAAGATCCTTCCGAATTCCATTGATCTTTTCTTATATAATTCCAGTCATTATCTATGTTGTTTTAGTTTTTTAATATCTTCCCTCTTCTTCTACCTATTTATTATTTTAGAATTGATCATCGACTGATGAGTCTCACCAATCCAGGCGTCTCGATTTGGAGAAAAAAACACTTGCAAATTATTCAAATATTAAAATTTGCATTTCTCAGTATCAAAATCGCTATAATTGATTTTTCAAATGAGTCAGTGTTTTTTTGAGATATAAAAAAAATTTAAGGACTCTTTGCAACAAAACTTTTAACGTTCTTGGAAAATTTCAAAGTGAGGTTCCCTGGTTATTCCCGTTCATTTCATAGAACAAAATGTCTGTTTCATATAACACTTTCTATTCTCTTTATGCGTTCGCGTAGTGATTTCCTTATTTTGGGCTCAGTTTTTTTGGTGCTGATAGGTAGAATGCATTTCCTGCAATTTATTACTGGTAATACTATTCCCTTGAGTATAACTATATCAATACATGCATTGGGTTATAGACATATATTTTTTCTAAATCTATATACTATTATTGTTGTTGTTATTGTTGTTATTGTTGTTGTTGTTGTTGTTGTTGTTGTTGTTGTTGTTGTTGTTGTTGTTGTTGTTGTTGTTGTTGTTGTTGTTGTTGTTGTTGTTGTTGTTGTTGTTGTTGTTGTTGTTTTGTTGTTGTTGTTGTTGTTGTTGTTGTTGTTGCTGTTGTTATTCTTGTTGCTGTTGTTAATTTATAAAAAATCTGTCTGTTGACGGTAATTTTTTTTACGAAAAATAGCTCATTTTTTGTTTCTCTATGATTTCAAAAAGATAAATTTACTAAAAATAGAATAAATACCACCTTAATATCATCATAACCAGTCAATTAAAATGATTTATGGATAAAATTCTACGATATCCCGTTGTAAACATGGATCACTTGACGAAATGGTGTGATACTTTTGGTTGTAATTCGTGGGAACCTCGGCTCGCATATCTGTCATTTATCACGGGATTCAAATAGTAGAATCGGATGAAATTCCAGTCCAAAGTAGGAAAATCTTGAAAACTGAAATTTCCAAAGTGTGTTTGGGGAAAACAGGAATTCAGTGATTCTATGTTTGTCAGCGCCAGATGTCTTTTTTATTTTTTGGGTTGTTCTAGTTGTATTACCGCCTTTTCTTTACATCACCAATTTAGGGATATCATTTTGTCGTTAAAGTGTGCTTATTATCGATTTATTGCCCCATCGGTGAAGAACGGTAATTGATAATTGATAATAATGGGGTGTTGATGATTGGCTGGTAGTAGTATAATTTATGAGTGACTTTTATTTACGTGTGGAATACTATGATTGGCCTTTCCTGAAAAGTAGATATCCTGTTTTGTTGTTTTTGTTGTTGTTGTTGTTGTGGTTATTGTTGTTGTTGTTTTTATTGTTGTTGTTGTTGTTGTTGTTGTTGTTGTTGTTGTTGTTGTTGTTGTTGTTGTTGTTGTTGTTGTTGTTGTTGTTGTTGTTGTTGTTGTTGTTGTTTTTTATACCAAACTCAATGATAGTAACTCATCGTTGAAGTGTGCTTACTATAAATTTATTGCCCCATCGGTGAAGAACGGTAATTGATAATAATGGGGTGTTGATGATTGGCTGGTAGTGTAATTCATGAGTATTAATTTATGACTTTGATTTGTGGGTAGAATACTATTTTAGCTTAGCTTTTTCTTGCAACAGAAATCCTGCTTTGTTGTTGTTTTGATACAATATGTAGCCTATTTCAACAATTGTTGTGGTTAAAAGATACTTTTTATCGAGTTATTATCCATCGTTGACGAACGGTTGACTCATGTAATTGACATTAATGAGGTGATGATGATTGACGGAAGTACACAGGGTATAATTTATGAGTGTCTATGATTTGGTAAGTTACTATGATTGCATTTTCTCGCAGTTAGACATATCGCGTTGACGAGTTTTTAGTTCTGAAAAATACGATTTCGGCTCAAATAAGGTGTAAATAGCATTTCTGAAGTCATTTCACCTGTATGCTATGAAATAACTTCGACTGCAAAGTTATACTTTTTGGACGTTCACTTGGGGAGAAATTCCAAATTTTTGTTGCTCTCTCGTCCACAAAATAGTCCATAGTGTATGAGAAGCATGAAAAAACCCAGATTCTAAATATACAGTATGAACGAACCCTTCAACTGAACTTGATTCAGTTGCTTTTGGACCAGTGACACACATTGTTGGGAGTAAATTCAATTTTCCATGAAATCATGTCTGATTCTGTTCAATCAGTGTTCAGTATTTTTTTGAAAAATACATAGTTGTTGTTGTTGTTGTTGTAGTTGTACAGTAGTTGTTGTTGTTGTTGTTGTTGTTGTTGTTGTTGTTGTTGTTGTTGTTGTTGTTGTTGTTGTTGTTGTTGTTGTTGTTGTTGTTGTTGTTGTTGTTGTTGTTGTTGTTGTTGTTGTTGTTGTTGTTGTTGTTGTTGTTGTTGTTGTTGTTGTTGTTGTTGTTGTTGTTGTTGTTGTTGTTGTTGTTGTTGTTGTTGTTGTTGTTGTTGTTGTTGTTGTTGTTGTTGTTGTTGTTGTTGTTGTTGTTGCTGTTGTAAGAATATCATAACTGATTTGTGTTAGAACATACTCATTTTATACGTTGAGTTAAGTTTGAGTTTGAACCAGTCATCATTTTGGTACATAAAACAGTATGAGGTAATGTTTCATGGTCTAAGAAAGCTGGAACGTCATTACAAACTAGAACCCTGAAAGGGTCTCTACTATGGGTTGTTTTCAGCCAGACACGAGAAATGTTAGAATAAAAACTTCCATAATCTGTCTTTACGATTCCGCTATAAATACTTTACCCCATATTCCCCAGGGAGTTTTTTTCACTCCAACTAACCCACGGGATTTTGGCATAGTATTCCGTAATTTACTTTATCCTATTTGGCGGACGAGCCAATCCACCAACGGGAAGGAATTTTCCCAGGGAAGATAGAATCAGCAGCTTTGATGTAATTCTACCCACACCCTGAGGAACAATGCGACTTTTTTTGATTTACCGAAGAGAAGGGAATTCCACTTTCCCCCTTCTCTTCCGCAATTGACTCTACCCCATTTGGCGTGTACGCCCAACATTAACCCATAACATAACCGCATTAACCCCCGGCAAAAGCAACTTTAATGTCATTAGCATGGTGTGTCTTGTAATCCGATTGTGAGACCCAAATGGGTGAATTGGTAAAACATAAAAAGATTTTTGTTTTGAGGGTCTTGGTAAAATTTTATAATGGTATTTTCTTAACAAACAGGGAATTACGCGTGATTTTCGTGTGTTTTTCATTTTTTTTTAATGGAACGCGCGATAAAAGCAACTTTATTAGAATATCATTAGCATGGTGTGTCTCGTAATCCGATTGTGAGACCCAAATGGGTGAATTGGTAAAACATGGAAAGACTTTTGTTTGATGGTCTTAGTTAGGGTATCTTGACAAAAAATTATGTTATGATCGAAAATGAGTTGTAAGCGGTAATTAGTACACGATTTCTAATCCTACCAAGAAACTGAAAACTTTAGTATATCCTGGCGGGATTCGAACCCAGAATTTCTAATGTCCGTTTTTCTCTATAACTGGGACGCGCTTATACCAGGTTTCGATTCCAATAACTTATAGCTCGATAGTTCAGTATCTTGTTCTTGATTCATATCGTCAAAGAGTTGTTTTCGAAAATTCAAATGCGCGCCAGAATCCGTTTTCAGAAAAAAATTTCAGTAACACAAAATCCGGAAAGGTTACTTCAATCGGTGTAATTGATCTGTTGTTGCCTCTAATAAACTGTCGCATCAAATCAGACTTAATTTACATATATTGGCTCAGTAGCGGACGAGAAGGGGTGGGAAAGTGGAATTGCCAGTATCTTTGGCTTTTTTCTAAAAGTGGAGTTTGTTCCCTAAGGTGTAGGTAAAATGACCTGAAAATTGTCAATTCCCCCCCTATTTGTCAAAATTCCCCTCTCTCTGGAGAGTAAGTAAGCTCGTCCGCTAGTGTATTTTCTTGAATTAAGAAGGTTTTTTCTCAGGACATGCTGTCCTTCCTATGAAGAATAAAACAGATAAAAAAAAAAAAACTTTATTTAGGTTCATGATGAATTGTTCACCATTATTATTCAAATGATAACTTTTTTTAATGGTAATTCACTTAAAAGTTTTCCGTGAATAACCACATTAAGTTTCAAGCAAAAAGCATCTCAATTTATAGTCTATTTGGTATTTAAGATAGCTTTTATTTAGATGACTTTTTAGCTTGCCGCCATCGCGATGAACCATGAAGTATTTTCCAGTACAGGGCTCCCGTGAATTTTTTCAATTTTTACTTATACGGTTAAGTTAAGTTGAGTTTTCAAGTTTCGTAAGTTATAAAAAAATGTTTTCTGAACTATTTCTTTAAATAAGTTAGCAGGATAAAAAAGATTATATTTTTACTGTTCCAAATTGTTTTAATATATATTTTTTCAGTGCAGGGCTCCCGTGAATTTTTTTCTTTTTTACTTATACGGTTAAGTTAAGTTGAGTTTTCAAGCGTTATAAGTTAATCAAAATAATTTGTTTTCGAAACTATTTCTCTAATTCAGTTAGCAAGATAAAAAAATTATTTTTACTGTTCCAAATTGATGTAATATATTTTTTTCCATTTTATTCATCTACCAGTCCACTGCTAACGCGTAAACCTAGTTCATGTAACTCGTTGTTTCCACGGAGATGAGTCCAAATAAAAAGCCACCCTGCATCATGTTTCCAAAATATGTATGTCCGTAATTCACCGCCTATCAAAGAGCAGCCCACTTATAGCATCGATTGATCGTTTAGGAGATCATTATCTAGCACAGTTATATGAATGAGTGATGATCGGTTTGTGGTAGAGACCTAGAAGTAGGAATAAGCTAGAAATTTACTAAAATATACTTGAAATAAAAGTTAAAGTATAAGTAATTTTACTTTTTACGCGTTTTACTCTTTAAAATATTACGTATAGCATTGACTGATCGTTTAGGAGATCATTATCTAGCACAGTTATTTGAGTAATGATCGGTTTGTGGTAGAGACATAGAAGTAGGAATAAGCTAGAAATTTACTAAAATACACTAGAAATAAAAGTTAAAGTAAAAGTGTTTTAACTTTTTTACGTGTTTTACTTTTTAAAGTGTTACGTATAACATTGATTGATAGTTTAGAAGATCGGTATCTAGTACAGTTACATATATATGAGCAATTATTCTTTTGTTAGAGGTATAGAAATATGTAGGAATAAACTAGAAGTTTACTAACATATACTGAAAAAATCAAATTTGTCCGGAAAACCTGTTATTAATCCATCTCTTCACTGGTTTTGCATGACTTTTAACTTTCTAAGGAACCACATTTACTAATAGTGTAATTTTATCATTATTTGATCATTAAGGAAATCGGTGTCTAGCTTATGTAGTTATATGAGTTATGCTCGTTTTGTGTAAGCAGTAGGAGAAAGAATTAGAAATCTAAGTAAACAAACCCATGGAATATGTAATAAATCAATCTTAATTATCTATTTCGTGAAACTGTAACTATTTGTTATTAGTTGAATTATTGTTTATATTGTAATGGAATTTTTATTTCACGACCGTTCACCGGTTAGTATGTAAGTATTCTTCATAAATTTCCTTGATCCCTTAACGCTCACAAATCGGATTCATCATCAAATGTTTGCTGTTCAAAATCAATCAATCATCAATCAATCAATCTAGAATTAATCGATTTCCTATTCGTGCATACATTCACAACTTCTTCCCACAGTCGCACAGTCGAATTCCCAATAAAATTCGTTATGCTAATTTATTCCATTTCGACTTAACGTGTGTTCACTGCACATTTGACAAGATAAAATTGGTTTTCAGAGCCGAAAAGAAAGTGAATAATAAATAAAAGAGAAAAGGTAATGGAAAATGAGACGAAACTTAAAAATATTTCAAACTTAAAAAAATTTCATCAGATAAAATAATTTCTAACGATGCAAACGAAATCATTGTTTTTGCTCGAATGTTTTACAGATTGGTTACATCTTCTCTTTTATCTTTACTTTCCGGTCGACTCTAGCGCCGGTATCGGCCTCATAATTGATTAAAAGAAATGGTTTAAAACTGCGAGAACCCATGGCATGGCCGGAACCAGATTCTTAAGTTCAGAACCGGATTCTCAAGTAATGAATTTTCTGTGCCACGGTTTAAAATTTCTTAGAACCAGATTCTGAAGTCCAGAACCGGATTCTCAAGTAAGGAATTCTCTGTGCCACATTTTGGATTTTCTTATAACCAATTACGAGGCCTACATATATGTTGTTTCTGCAAGCAAAAACATTGCCGAAAACGTCTGCTAATGAAACATCAATCAATAAGTGTTATACGCACATGAATCATCATCACCCCGTGCTAAATATATTGTGTTAAACTATGTTTTCAACCGAGTTGAGTTAAGGCTAGTGATGTTTCATTATCGTACGTTTTGGGCGATATGTTTGCTCGCAGAAATAACATACAGGCTTTATATATTTTTGGGATCAGTTAGCCGCATTTATTGAGAGAATTGCGGACTTCTGTATCAAAACTTAGCAAGTCAACCGTTTTTCAAAGAGCTTGTTTTATACCCCTCCCGCTTTGACGAGATTGGCTTTTTCACTAGTAACGATTTTTCCAATCCACCATACAACTTGGAGTAGCCAGTTTGATTGTTTTCTTTGTTCCATGTTCGATTGATTCCCATGGTACATGACATGTCTTTACATGTGTACCATATGCCGAAGAACTGTCATATGTCACAAGTCTCAAAGTTTTGAGGACAACCATCGCATATCGTTCCAAGCTGCCTCATGGTTATCCCATTACCAGATGTTATACAGTATCTCTTTGTTTTTGTACCAGAAACAGTCAGTCAGTCAGTCAGTCAGTCAGTCAATCAGTCAATCAGTCAATCAGTCAGTCAGTCAGTCAAGCAGTCAGTCAGTCATGTGTACCACATGCCGAAGAACTGTCATATGTAACATGTCACAAAGTTTTGAGGACAACCATTGCATATCGTTCCAAGCTGCCTTATGGTTATGCCTTATCCCATTATCAGATGTTATACAGTATCTCGTTGCTTTTGTACCAGAAACAGTCAGTCAGTCAGTCAGTCAGTCAGTCAGTCAGTCAGTCAGTCAGTCAGTCAGTCAGTCAGTCAGTCAGTCAGTCAGTCAGTCAGTCAGTCAGTCAGTCAGTCAGTCAGTCAGTCAGTCAGTCAGTCAGTCAGTCAGTCAGTCAGTCAGTCAGCCAGTCAGTCCGTCGGTGGACAGCCATTGCCATGTTGTTCCACTAAATTGATTCCAAATGAATCTATTTCAAGTCTCCATGGAACGCATTGATGTTTCTTTGTTTGGAAACTGTCAGTAAACTAGTCAGTCAGTCAGTCAGTCAGTCAGTCAGTCAGTCAGTCAGTCAGTCAGTCAGTCAGTCAGTCAGTCAGTCAGTCAGTCAGTCAGTCAGTCAGTTAGTCAGTCAGTCAGTGATTCAGTCAGTCAGTCAGTATTTTGTCCAACTCCAACCATGGCCCAATGTTTGATAAGACCCTAATCTCGCTTATCGTCTGAAAAGACTGTTCCAAGATAGATGATTCTTGCGACTCCATTTGACATGAAGGGACTAGCGGGCAAGAAGGGGGAGAGAAGTGTGATTCCCCCTTTTTACCATTATCAAAAAGAAGAATTTATTCCCTAAGGTGCAGGTAAAATAGTCTCAAAACTGCCAATTTTGATTTTCCCCCTCTTTGGGGAAATTCCCCTTTCTTTAGAAGATTGGTTCATCAGCTAGTGAACATGAGAGAACCACCAAGTTATGGCTTATGCTATGTACCATGTTCCATTGGTTCCATCTACTAGCGGGAGAGGGAAAAGTGGAATTACCCCCTCTTGGGCGTTTTCAAAAACTTGATTTTTTTCCTTAAGGTGTAGGTGAAACGGCCTATTTTCTGACAATTGCCCCTCTTTAGAGATATTCCCCGCCCTTTGGAAGTTTGGCTCGTCCGACAGTGGTTATATATTGACCATATATACAATTTATTGGTGTCTTGTTTTGTTCATAAATAATTCATTGCTTTTCTCATTGGTTCATTGCTTCATTGACATTAATATAAGTTATTGGAGAATATTTTTGAAACATTGCCTCGAGGAATTATTTCAGATACCAGGGATTTTACTATCGTCAAAACGGCAACTTCATACATTAATTGAGCTGCATAAATAAAGGGCGAACTGGAGATTTTGAGGCGAAATTTCGATGGGTCAGGTGATGTTGATTTGTATTTTTCCATTTATTTTAT
>OZ038444.1:30077491-30084991 GCA_964036265.1 Daptonema setosum
AAGAATGAGAGACTCAAACTAATTTTGGGTTTGTAACTCTTTTTGAAAAGCGAAAGTCAGTAAGCCTGTAAGTTTTTTTGCCGTTATTGGAAAGGTTTAAGGCATTTTTCCCATAAATAGGAAAAAATTTGAGTTTTTGTCAGTCAGTCAGTCTGTCAGTCAGTCAGTCAGCCAGTCATTCAGTCATAATATGTACCTTGTCCCACAGGGTTTGAAACCTCTGCAGCCGGGTCCTCCTGTATTCACAGATGCCACTAAACAACATTCGTATCAATCACTGTTCAGTATCAGTCAATCTACCAGTCATTCAGTCAGTCAGTATGTCTGTCAATCGGTCAGTCGGTCAGTCAGTCGGTCAGAAAGTCAGTCAGTCAGTCAGTCAATAAGTCATTCAGTCAGTCAATCAGTCAATAAATTGATTAGTCAAAAATATTTTTCAATAAAATCTGAGATTCTTCACAGAAACGTCCGGATCACTTTTCATACTTACCCAGTATAAAAAAAGGGGGGGGGCTGACGAAAAGATTAAATTGCAGAGTATAAGAAACCATGGTTTGTCCCAAGAAACTGATTAAAAGTAGGAGAAAAAGTAACTGAAAATAACCTGCGTTAACGTGATTTAGTGCGACCAAGCATCTCACAATTCCATGGAAATCCATGGCACAGTGCTTGAAATTGCCAACGATTAGAACCTGAAATCATTAGCTATGTATGTATAGTCGAATTATTTGGTTAAGACTTTTTTAGGAACTTTTTTGTGTGTAAAACCTTTCCCTGTTCCCGAAATTGGTGATTCCGACCGAAGAAGAAAAACGTTACAAAAAAGGTGATGAAATTTTTTTTATTTTCTTTGTCGTAATTTTTATTTTTATAAAATTAAGCATGCTTTGCTGATTTTTTTCATGTAATTTTCATGGAAATACGTTGACTATTAAAAGGTAAAAACAATTTTCAAAGTTAGATTAAATTTTCAAAAATTATTTTACCCTTTCAATAATCAACGTATTTCCATGAAAATTACATGAAAAAAATCAGCAAAGCATGCTTAGTTGTATAAAAAAAATCCCACAAAGAAAATATAAAAAAATTTCATAAACTTTTTTGTAACTTTTTTCCACGGTCGGAATCACCAATTTCGGTATCAGGGAAAGGTTTTACACACAAAAAAGTTCCTAGAAAAAGTCTTAACCAAAAAATTCGACTATACATACAGGAAATTGTTCGCAACGTTGAAATTCTTTCATCAGCATTTCTGAAAAATTTTACTGAAAGTTTTTTTTCCAAATTCCATATTTAGAATGTATAATCTACATACATACCGTTTGACTTGTTAGTTAGACACACTATTTTCGCCCCATACTTGGACACGAGAACAATGCCCAATGACGACTATAGCCCATTCAGGGTATCTTGTCATTCCGGAACCATTTTTGGCGCATTAAATATTTTAAATAAAATGCTAATCTATTTTTTGTGTCCCTGTGGTTTTTATCCTCTTTCCACCCGACATTTGAACAATACACGAACGCTTTTTCAGTATGACAATGGTTTATGGAAACGATTCCCAGTAACTTGATATTTACTTTGACCAGCATCTATTTCTGTGTAGTTTTACGGAGAGAGTAAAGTATAAGTATAGCATTCTTAATTGATTCGGAGACTAAATTTTATAGGAGTAAAAGTATAGGAGTATAAGGAGTATAAGTATAGCATTCTTAATTGATTAGGAGACTTAATTTTATAGGAGTATAAGTATAGGAGTATAAGGAGTATAAGTATAGCATTCTTAACTGATTAGGAGACTTAATTTTATAGGAGTATAAGTATAGGAGTATAAGGAGTATAAGTATAGCATTCTTAATTGATTAGGAGACTTAATTTTATAGGAGTATAAGTATAAGAGTATAAGGAGTATAAGTATAGCATTCTTAATTGATTAGGAGACTTAATTTTATTGCGCGCACCTGTATTTTTTTTATTCGGCATTTCAAAAATAATACCATGAATGTGTCGAGTGAAATGAATCCACGTTTTTTCGAGTCCAGTGTTATGTAACTGGATTTGCTTGAACCAGTGAAAGCTATGTATGCACTGGAATTTCTTCCTAAATGAATTACTGTAGAGACTGGATTTGAAAGCGCGCGCGTATTTTTCAAATTTAGTGTTAGGTAACTGGGTTCACTGGTATTTACATACAGTATGTATTATTCCACCAGTCTAAGCTATTGTTGTGTGCTGTAGCCATGTACGAATTAGCTACTTGATTTGGTCGTTTTTGACGTCATATATGTAGTATTCTATGTTTTGAGTATTTTGGTACTCTGAGCAGAGTAAAAGAGAGGGTCTGACTATCATGTTTGTTTGTTTTAATTTACTTTTTATTTGTTTTTTTTGTTTGTTTGTTTTTATCATGGGATGATATATTGTTCGGAAACTCACACGATTATCATTTTTCATCTCGATTCAATATTGACAATTATCCACTAAGCAAAACATATGGGAGAGAGGTTTCGTAAAAGTCGTGTAGTAGTCCCCCCAGGGAAAACAGGAAATTCTCGGTTATTGGTCACTCTGCCATGAACCGTGAGTTCATGACTGACCATCATTTTACTATTTAACATACATATGGTTATTCCTATATGCGAGTTCACCCCGTTTTCTAGTAAAAATAGTATTGAATTCACACTCTCACATTCAGAAATCATAGAATAAATCCCTGTGAATTCCATAAATTGTAAGTTCCAAGAACTCACATGTTAACAGTAGTCCCCCACAGGGAAAACAGGAAATTTCGGACAGTGGTCACTTTGCCATGAACCGTTGTGACTAACCATCATTTTACTATTTAACATATGGTTATTACTGTATGCAAATTCGCTCCGTTTTCTAGTAAGAATAGTTTTGAATTAACTCTCTGACAATCCGAAATCATGAAACAACACTCTGTAAATTTCTTGAATTTTAAAAGTTCCATCAACTTACGTACAGTAGTCCCCCACCAGGGAAAACAGGAAATTTCGGACAGTGGTCAATCGGCGATGTACCGTGACTGACCATCATTTTACTATCCGGAAATTTGTTTTGAGTTCATATTGCGTCAATGAAATAAACTATGTACATACATACGTTTTTAAAAATAGAGCTAGATGAATAAATTTTGACAATCTATAATTATAAATCAAACACAATTAATTATTTTCCATTAACTTTTCGTATAGTGGTCTGTCCCCAAGGGAAAACACAAAATTTTCGGTCATTGGTGCCGTGACTGACCATAATTTTACTATTAACATGTGCTTACTAATACTGTATGTAAATTCACCCCGTTTTTCTAGAAAAAAAATAGTTTTGAGTTCACTCTCTCACATTCAGAAATCATAGAATAAATCTCTGTAAATTCCATAAATTGTAAGTTCCAAGAACTTACATGTGTACAGTAGTCCCCCACAGGGAAAACAGGAAATTTCGGGCAGTGGTCACTTTGCCATTAACCGTCGTGAGTGACTGACCATCATTTTACTATCCGGAATTATGTTTTGAGTTTATATTCCATCAATGAAAGAAACTATGTACATAAATAAAAAATAGAGCTAGATGAATAAATTTTAACAATCTATAATTATATATATATCAAATAAACCATTTAATTTCTATGAACTTTTCGTACAGTAGTCCCCCCAGGGAAAACAGGAAATTCTCGGACATTGGTCACTCGGCGATGTACCGTGACTGACCATCATTTAACTATATTCCATACATATGGTTAATACTGTATGCAATGCAAAGTCACCCCGTTTTCTAGTAAAACTAGTTTTGAATTCACTCTCTCACATTCCGAAATCATAGAATAAATGCCTGTAAATTTTTATAAATTTTGAATTCCTGTGAACTCATCGTACAGTAGTCCCCCCAGGGAAAACAGGAAATTCTTGTTCTTGGACATTTGTCACTTTGCAATGTACCGTGACTGACCATCATTTTACTATTTAACATATGTATGTACATATGGTTAATACTGTATGCAAATTCACCCCGTTTTCTAGTAAAATAGTTTTGATTTAACTTTCTCACATTCCGAAATCATGAAATATTTCCGTGTAAATTTCTTATAAAAGTTCCATGAACTTGTCGTACAGTAGTCCCCCCCAGGGAAAACAGGAAATTTCGGACAGTGGTCACTCGGCAATGTACCGTGACTGACCATCATTTTACTATTTGGCATATGGATCGTATATGCCGCAAACAGGGTGCCACGGATGGGGGGGGCACGTTGTTCAAATATGACCCCAACAATGTACAGGGTGTCAGTCAATCAGTCAGTTAGTCAGTCAGTCAGTCAGGCAGTAAATTGGTTGGTAAATTTACAATATATTGGTCCGTGAGAAAACAATCAGTCAGTCCGTTAGTCAACTTGTCAGTCAGTCAGTCAGTCGGTCGTACAGTCAGTAAGTCAGTTAGTCAATCAGTCAGTCAGTCAGGCAGTCAATTAGTTAGTCAGTCAGTCAGTCAATCAGTCAGTCAGTCAGTCAATCAGTCAGTCAGTCAGTCAGTCAGTCAGTCAGTCAGATAGTCAATTAGTTAGTCAGTCAGTCGTCAATCAGTCAGTCATTCTGGTCGTCAGTCTGGTGATCATTCTGTCAGTTAGTAAGTCATTCAGACAGTAAGTCGGTCACTCAGTCAGCTAGTCAGTCAGTCAGTCAGTCAGTCAGTCAGTCAGTCAGTCAGTCAGTCAGTCAGTCAACAGATGATAAAATCGCAACCCCTGTACCAAAAGTGGTCCATTTCTTCATGTACCCCCCCCCCCCCTGTATATACTTGTAACACGCCTTCTCTGATGGATGGGTTACACGCTTTATTAGTTTGTGTACATGTGCCTGACATACGACATGATATACGACATATTTTGGCTTGAAAATTGGCGAATCAGTGTAAATTTTAGTGTCCTATAAGTTCGGCGCTTGAGAAATAATTTGATATTTTCCAGTGAATAAATCATTGATATTAAATACCAGTCAGTCAGTCAGTCAGTCAGTCAGTCAGTCAGTCAGTCGGTCAGTCAGTCAGTATGTAGATGAGTAACACGTTTTATTAGTTTCTGTACTTGTGCATGTACTGATTGATTGAAGTATCAGAGTGCTGATTAACTTTTTACTCAACAAAACAAATAATAATAACCGTCTTAAATCGCAACGCTTAGTACTTCTTATGCTTTTTTGTTCCATAAGTATGTATAGTCTGTTTACTACATGATAACGAAGCTACATACATATAGGGTGGACAATTGGTTATTAGAATGGCCACAGAAGGTAATCAGTGTTTCCCCTATAAAACTGAATCTTGGATTTTGGGGTCAATTTTAAATTGTAACGTTTTTGTAAAAAAACAAGAAAAAAGAGAAAAATTATTTTTTTCTGTGAATTCAAAATTTAAATTTTAAATTTTGGATTTTGGATTTACGGAAAATTTTTTTTCTTGTTTTCTTCAAAAACGTCGAATTCCGTCAAAATTCAAAATTGACCCCAAAATCCAAGATACAGTTTTATAGAATAAACACTGATCACCTTTTTGTGGCCATTCTAATAACCAAATTTCCACCCTATAGGAAGACGGTTTTGACAGGTTATCGGAAAAAGACTTCCACGCGTAGAAAAAATCTTACATTTTCGGAAACTCAGCGACATTTCAAATGCCAACACGACTGAAAATTTTCTTTGTATACTTCGCAGCTCTACAAAGGCGAAGTGACCGTACTATTAGATTTCGTGTGTAAGTAATGCGTATGCTACTACAAAAGAAAGACGTAAGTTTATTACGTTTCGGTACAAATTTCTTATACAATACCGTGAGAACCACTTCATTTAAGTTTCGCTAAATTTAGTTTGAATCTCATGAAGTTGAATTGAAATGAAATTGAGAGACAGTCAGTCATTCAGTCTGTCAGTTAGTCAGTCAGTCAGTCCAGTCAGTCAGTCAGTCAGTCAGTCAGTCAGTCAGTCAGTCAGTCAGTCAGTCAGTCAGTCAGTCAGTCAGTCAGTCAGTCAGTCAGTCAGTCAGTCAGTCAGTCAGTCAGTCAGTCAGTCAGTCAGTCAGTCAGTCAGTCAGTCAGTCAGTCAGTCAGTCAGTCAGTCAGTCAGTCAGTGAGTCAGTGAGTCAGTCAGTCAGTCAGTCAATCAGTCAGTCAGTTAGTCAGTCAGTCAGTCTGTCAGTTAACCAGTCAATCAGTCAGTCAATCATTCAGTCAGTCAGTCAGTCAGTCAGTCAGTCAGTCAGTCAGTCAGTCAGTCAGTCAGTCAGTCAGTCAGTCAGTCGATCAGTCAAACAGTCAGTCAGTCAGTCAGTCAGTCAGTCAGTCAGTCAGTCAGTCAGTCCCAGAAGAAACATTCGGTCCTCCAGATGACCTTCTTCGTCAAACTTACGAATTTAATGTGTTTCGTAAGTTCTCGGGAACTTTCAGTCATATGGTAAAGAAGTCCCCTGTCATTTCACCATGTACCAGAACCCACTGGCGGACGGGCCGAACCTCTAAAGGGAGGGGAATCTTCCCAAAGAGGGGGGATAGACGGACACTAGGCTATTATACCGAAACCTCAAGGAACAACCTGTACTTTTTGAAATCGCCAAAGAGGGGGAATTCCACTTTTCCCTCCTCTTGTCGTCCGCTAGTGGTCAGTCAGAACTTCCCAAGAGATATGACTAAGGGATGTCCGCATGTACATAAGGTTACATCTTGTATGTAGTTCGAGGAAGTTTTATGCTGTAATATAGCATATCCAGTGTTACTTGTCCGCCAAAAAGAAGTTTGGATTCAGATATACTTTTGGCGCGAATTCAAATTTTCGAGAAATTGTACCAGAACATCCCTGGAGATATGAGTAAGGGATGTCCGCGTGATACGTAAGGTTACATCTTGTATGTAGTTCGAGCAACTTTTATGCTGAAATATAGCCTATCCTGTGTTACTTGTCATTCAGAAAAAAATCGGCGCGCATTTTGAATTCGAAACTGATTTTGGTGTGTATTCAAATTTTGGTGTGTATTTTTTTTCACATGACGTTTTGATAGTACATAAAAGTTGTGCTTATGTACAGTATGTAATACATTGCATATTTGCTTATTGGGTCATCCGAACCAGTTTTAGATACCGTTAACAAGCTCTAGTCGTCTTTGTAATTTCTGTTCCTTCGATGTACATATAAATGAAAAATATATCCATAAATCGCAACTTTCCAAAACATCTGAGGATGAAGAAAAACCGCCCCAGTTTTTCGACGGATGTCACCACTTGAGAAATCAGTGATGCGATCCATGCAATCAGTCAGACAGTCAATTTAACTTGATTTTTACATTGCTCCATCCAAGTGGCTTATTTTCTGTGATGTCATTTAATGATTCAGTCAGCCAAACAGTCAGTCGGTCAGTCAGTCAGTCAGTCAGTCAGTCAGTCAGTCAGTCAGTCAGTCAGTCAGTCAGTCAGTCAGTCAGTCAGTCAGTCAGTCAGTC
>OZ038444.1:30087491-30102985 GCA_964036265.1 Daptonema setosum
TTAATCAGTGATGGCTTTCCTCTGGTCAACGGATACCAAGATACATTTATTTAGTTTTTCACTCCAAACGGGGAAATTCCCTCTCGAAATAGGGAAATCTGCACCTCCTAACACTATTGTGATCAGATTCGTTGAGATAAAAACGTCTGACAGGGACTATTTTTGTTTTTCTTGCCTTCTCCTCCGCTTAAACCTGCAGGGAATTCATGCAGTGTATTTAGTTTACAACCGTGCTTGTAAAATCAGGACCACGTTTTCAAGATAATAGTGGTATTGTTTTGTTTGTTGAGCTTTCGAAAGAGATATCTTGCTATTGAGCTGGGAATTATCTGATATGATAATTATCTGTCGTTTTAGATATCGCTCAAAAATTTAATTCCACACATGTGAACTGATTAGTTGAAAAATCAGTTTATTATAAAGTTCTTATCTATACAAACGATCTAATTCTCTATATTTCATATGAAATTGCAGTTAACTGAAACTCAGTCGCATTATCCATAAAAACTTAGACAGTCAGTCAGTCTCTCAGTTAGCAGATGTAGTCAGTCACTCAGTTCAGTCATCTTGAACAGTTTTGCTTGCACTGTATTTGTTTTACGAGCGATTTCCCAGGGTGTCACTTTCCCAAGAGGAGACACTGGCTGTCTACAAGATCCTTCCTTTCCTGCCTTGTAAACAGATAGTCTGAAGGTCGATTCGATGGGAAAGTAAATCACTGTTTGTTGTTGAAATCGAGTGGTTCTGAGCTCGATACACCGATGTTTTCTAAACTTTTGCAGCACAGGTTGTTTTAGAATATTTAACAAAAAGTCCAAAAAGAAGCTTTGTTTAAGATTGTTCATAAAACATACTTAGTGAGAATTACCAGTTTTCGGGTCATTTTACCCACACCTTAAGGAACAAATTATACTTTTTGAAACTGCCAAAGAGGGGGAAAATCCACTTTCCCTCCGGCCTCCCCTTCTCGCTTTATAGTGATCGCCGATCCGTTATATGATTGTCGCAGATCACGTCACCTCTTTCTTCATTGAATAATACCGCCGGGCGGGGCTCGAACAACTGTTATAGCATAACAAAATCCTCAAATCATGACACAAAATTTTCCTCCGAATCAATGTTTTAATTTTTTGTCAATTTTGCAGACAATTCTCGATTCTAAGCCGATTTCCCGAAACTTACCACCAGCCTAAAAAAACAAAATCAGAAAAATACAAATTTTGTCGTTTTTCACAAAATAACTGAAAATTCTAAGCTTTTTCGAACCTAATTTCTCACCCCAGTCACTTTTGTCTGTAATATTTTTGTAACACTACTGTCCCTCCTCCTATTATTTTCCTTTCAATACAGTTCTTCCCTTTCTTTTCTTCTCTACACAGGGAAGGTGTGATGTAACTGTCTTTAAAGATGACAAGACCTCTTATAATGACTGATTGTATGACAGACTGAGTGACAGACCGATTGAGTGACTGACTGAGTGACTGACTGAGTGACTGACTGCTCTTCCCTTTCTTTTCTGCAGGGAAGGTGTGATGTAATTGTTTGAAAAGATGACGGCAACAAGAGGACCTGTTACAGAGACAGACTAAATGACTGACTGACTGACTGACTGACTGACTGGCCGTATTACGCAATGACAGACAGTCTTTTGGTCGTCGGATATCCGTCAAAAACCCGTATTGGTCATTTGAAGGTCAGTCAGTCGGTCGGTAGTCAGTCAGTCAGTCAGTCAAGCAGTCGGTTGTGATTTTTATAGTTTCTACAGACAGTAGGTTAAGATTAGGTTAGGAGTACTTGTTGGTTCTGCTACTTTCTGGTGTATTTTAACGCTTATTTCACATTTCTCCGTTCCTCTTACTTAATTTTCTATCTGTTAATAACTCATCATGGTTTTAAGGTATTGAATTGACTCTGATTCTGTGCTGCAAAAATAAGACTAACTTTTACGACTCCCATGAGACGAATGTGTGCCTAATTATTATGCAGATAATCCCGTCATTTCGATTCTCGCCATGAATCTACCGAAATATTCACTCACACCTGTCAGTGATTATCTCAAGTACCATTGAAAAAAACTGGTCGAAATTAGCCACTCACCTACTTGAGTATGTTCAATGCACCATCTGCATCAAGATTGATTCACCCATTCAGTGGGCCAGTGAGTGCGTGAGTGAGTGAGTGAGTGAGTGAGGGACTGAGGGAGTGAGTTAGTGAGTGAGTGAGTGAACCAGTCCGTCCAGTCATACAGTTAGTCAGCCTCTCAGCCAGTAAGTTAGTCACTCGCTCAAAAGTCGGTTTTCGCTATAATTAAATTAAGAAAGTGCCTACTCATAAGTTTTTCATATGAAAGGATTAACTAATTCGGAGATTATCTTCATTTTTGATTGTTGCTCCATTTGTTTCGTGTAAGGCATTCGTAAACGGTCTCAAAACTGATGATTATGCTTTTTTTTTAGCAAAAATATCTTCGGAGAACCCATCATTCTGAATCCAAAACACCCATCATTCTGAAGTCATCTGAAACCCTCGAGCGATTAGGCAATAATACATAGTAGGCACACTTCAAACAAGGCGGCTTATACACAATCTTAAGAGGCTTGTATTGTGGAAAAACAAAGCTTTTAACCACACCCAGCTTCATAATGGCTTGTTACACGTAACACCATATCCAGCTGCATAATGGCTTGTTATGCGTAACACCTTTCAACATATTGCTTGTTACAAGAGCGCCTCTCTGACCCCTCTTGAAGGCTACAATAGCCGCGCAACCTTTAGCGGACGAGAACGAGCGGGAAAATTCCCCTTCTTGAAGAGTTAGAAAAATTTGACCTTGTTTCTTTTAAAATGACATAATATCTACTAATTTCCCTTCTTTGATGAAAATTCGGAGGATTTAGCTCGTCCGCCAGTGCCTACGATCACGAGTCAACCCTCCAAAGGGAGGGGAATTTCGCCAAAGAGGGAGGATTGGCAGTTTTCAGGCCATTTTACCTACACCTTTGAAAGAAATCCTAATTTTTGAAACCACCAAAGAGAGGGAAATTCCACTTTGCCTTCTCCTTCTCACCCGCCAGCCAGGGCTACAATAACCCCAACCCCGTCGAGCCTGAAATGCTGCAGGCAAGCCTCTTTCCCACTAGCGGACGAGAAGGGGAGGGAAAAGTGGAATTCCCCCCTCTTTGGCAGTTCCAAAAAGTGGAATTTGTTCCTTAAGGTGTAGGTAAAATAGCCTCGAAACGGCTAATTCCCCCCTCTTTGTCGAAATTCCCCTCCCTTTGGAGGATTAGCTCGTCCGCCAGTGCTCTTTCCCATGCCTATTATGAAAGATAAATACGCTTAGTGCCACTCATTGCGACTAATTACTCCCAACGACCAGCTAGTTAAGCTTAACTGAGGTGAGAAAATGCCACAAAGAGGTCTTCATTAGACCCCTGCACCCCTGAAAGGGTACCCTGAAATCCATGGCGGACGAGAATTGGAAAGGAAGGGAAAATTTCCTCCTCTTTGGCGTTTTAAAAAGTGCAATGCAAGTATAACGACCTCAAAAGTACAAAATCCTCGTCTTTAGGGAAATTCCCCTCCTTTCGGAGGTTTGGCTCGACCGCCATGAAATTTCAGAGGGGGAGGGGTCGGTCATCGCCTTTCTTTGTCTCACGCCTATCACGGTCTATAATGGTGAAGATTGCACCCAATTAAAGTAGGTGATGATGCGGTCTTATATATTGATTGTGAAACGTGTTCGGTAATGTGCTGGGTATATATGAGTGATGTGAAACGTGAACGGTGTGACAGTCGGTTACAGCTTTCTTGGTTATTCTAGCTTGCTAGTCGATCAGTCAGTATGTCATTAAGTCTGTCATGCAGTCGAGTTAGTCAGTTAGTCATTCAGTCAGTCAGTCATGCTGTCGAGTTAGTTAGCCAGTCATTTAGTCAGTCAGTCAGTCAGTCAGTCAGTCAGTCAGTCAGTCAGTCAGTCAGTCAGTCAGTCAGTCAGTCAGTCAGTCAGTCAGGCAGATTTACAAAAGCGACCCCTTTTTCAACCAAAACGTGAACCATGCACCATTTTTTACCTTTCGACGAAATGACCACATTTTTATGGAAACTCAAAGGAATCGCTTTGGTTGTCATAGTAGTCACAATAGTCAAAAACTATTAATAGGTTATAAATGGATTCCACAGCCCCAAAACTCAAACTAAGCGGGAAATCCCGAACTTTTTAGGTTCAAGCACACTCATTTATAATGGCTTTTGAGCTTTATCTTTTCTATAAATTCCTGAATCGGGTAATTTGAAACTTTCTGACGTCTGAAAAAATCAGAAATCTTCTCATCTCTGTTGAAAACCCCACTATCAAGCCCCGTTCACTCACACCGAAACAACAACAGTAACAGAGACCGCAATCTCACCGAAACAAAACAGCGAAACTGACAGCGAAACAATACCGAAACAACCATGAGCACTTTTCAAAACAGCGAAACAAAAATTCTGCAGAAAAAGTGTTTTTGTGATGGAATACCTAAGACCACTGGCTCGGCTCGTCCCACTACTGTTGATTGTTTTGAATACTAGCGCGTGTTATAATGCATGCGCGTGTATAAGCCCCCGTGTTATAGTGCACGCAGTCCACTTGAGCTATTGACGTCGGTGGCTGACTATGCGATAACTTTAACCTTAGGAAAACTTTTCAGGGGGTTCATTGACTTCCTGAAAACATCTTTGATTTTTTTAATTTCGTGAAACGGATTATTTTGGGTCGAATTCAGCTCGGCGGCCGGGCGGCGTAATGCGTGTTTCTTCATATGCTTTCTTCAGAGTTTTGCACGGCGGAGGAACCGAAATCAATAAATTTCTGGAGTAAAGAAATCACAGACGTTTTCAGGGGATCAATGAACCTCTAACGACTAGTTTTTCGTCAATTCGTGTTTTTTTGTGAAGTCTGCCCCCGACGTGATTGGCCCAAAAAAACCCGAGCTCGCACGAAAAAAAAATCGCGCATAAAAAATCAGCCAACAAGGTTTATAACACGCGCTAGATCGTAATATCACATGGAGACAAACAAAAGATAATTATTATATAATTCCAACATTGCTGAAACTTTTCTTTTTTTCCCTTCAATCAGTACCCCCAACTTTTTTATTTAATTCATTTCTCATGTTGTTTTCAAAGTGGGTCACATTTTCAATGCAAATTTAAACTGGCGCCCAAAATAAAAATCTGCGGTCATTTTGTCGAAAGGAACAATGGTGCATGGTACAAGTTTTGGTTGAAAAAGGGGTCGCTTTTGTAAATCTGCGTCAGTCAGTCAGTCATGCAGTCGAGTCAGTCAGTTAGTCAGTCAGTATGTCTGTCATGCAGTCGAGTTAGTTAGCCAATCATTCAGTTAGTCAGTCAGTCAGTCAGTCAGTCAGTCAGTCAGTCAGTCAGTCAGTCTGTCGTTCAATGTCAAGTTCGTTATTTGACAAGTAGAAAATGTACCACCCCATTTGACTTCGATCCATCTAATAAACATAAATAAAAGTTGATTTTACGACATTGACTTCAGTTAGTTAACAATACTTTGGTTAACTCGAATTGATGGCATCAAATAATGTTGTCAGACCCTGAAACCAGGTCATAAAATGCCATTTCCAAGTGGAACATGGAGCCGCTCTGCCCCATGAGAATGAGGGAAAAGTGGAATTCCCCCCACTTTGGCATTTTTGCAAAAGTAGATTTTGTTCCCTAGGGTGTTGGGAAATGATCTGAAAACTGTCAATTACCCCTCTTTGAGGAAATTCCCCTCCCTTTGGTGGATTTGACTCGTCCGCCAGTGCATGGAGCCACTCTGCCGCGGGAGAGATCTATGGCATACTTTGGCTGAAAGCGACTGGAGTCGTAAATATATCCATTTCTTGTCCCAACTAATGTCCTGTTGGTGTATGTACTCTTTATTTGATGTTATCCGCCATGTGTTTGCTGAAACATAGTGATGATACTCAAGAACGATGTAGAACATACCCAAACGCATGATGTAGTAATTCACTTTCGTTCATGATCATGTCGACATCCGTACTTCGTGTTCCCATGTGACGAATTATACTACTTTCCTGTCAAACGCATTCGTCGATCAGATATAGTCATCCATTCTGATTTTCAGTACATGATCCTAATCAAATTGGATAACTGTGATACACAAATTTTTAATCAACACTTCATAGAAAACAAGATTTTTATGCGTGCTGAGGGTAGATTCGAATTTGTCGCGCAACCGAATACTTTTTCGAGAAACATGAAACCCTGTTTCTGCTATATAGTCAGTAACGCGGTCAAATCACATCCAGCAATTGTTTTCTCAAAAAAAATTATGAGCGCACCAGAAGTAGATTTGAATTCAAACTGGGCGCTTAAATCACAATAACACTAGGCTATATAGTCAGTAAGTCGGTCAGTATCATGTACTATAGTCAACCACAGTACTATCATGTCACATTCCGTAATTCTATAGCATGGTATGACTCCATTCATCCATTCACATGATATGCCCGCTAAATTTTACTATAAAATTCCATGCAACTCAACAGGTTTGCTATCATTCATGTCCCATTATTACTTACGCCTGAATGATACGTTGTTGCATGCGGTGTAGCACAATGGTTCGTAATCAGTCATGACAATCGGGGGTATGGTGGTTCGACTCCTACCTTTGGGTCAGACTTTGCGCTTGAATGCGCGTTCAAGGGGCACCTAAAGGCCGATTTCAGGGGTCTACCTTCGATGGCGGATTGGGAAGACGACCGACGGATTTTTTTTCACTTTTTACAGTGTAGTTTGTAATTTCGTTTGTGGATGTGCTTCTGATGTAGAATTTAAAAAAAAAATTACCTAACTTTTTTTGTATTTCATTATCCACAATTGTTGTTATCCCAATTGTTCCAAATCTAGATATCTTAATCATGAACCAAAATCAAAGAGGAAACCTGTTTTCTCGCCTCAATGACTTGATGTAGTGTTGATCAGATATAAACGCTGAATGCATTGTCAATTGGCATAAATGATCAGTCAGTCAGTCATTCTCAATTAGTTGAATTAGTCTGTCTTTTATCAGTGAGTTATTATTTGAGCCAGTCAGTCAGTCAGTCAGTCAGTCAGTCAGTCAGTCAGTCAGTCAGTCAGTCAGTCAGTCAGTCAGTCAGTCAGTCAGTCAGTCAGTCAGTCAGTCAGTCAGTCAGTCAGTCAGTCAGTCAGTCTGTCAGTCAGTCAGTCAGTCAGTCAGTCAGTCAGTCAGTCAGTCAGTCAGTCAGTCAGTCAGTCAGTCAGTCAGTCAGTCAGTCAGTCGGTCAGTCAGTCAGTCAATCAATCACTCGTACACCTTGAGGTATGCCTTCTTAGGTGAGCTTACGTCCGTTTGCGTATATTACGTTTCAATCTAGCTATGCCCGCAGCAGGTATCATATCCGATTCCGATCATGTATTACCTCACTGACAACCTGAGCTAAAGCTACCTCCCCCTTGGATTTCAATTAAGCTGCACCTGAGGCCCGGAGGGAATAGAAATATTGCTGACACAATACATGTAGCTGGATCAGTTGTATAACCAAATCAGACAAGGGAAAATTTTCCCAAAGAAGATAAAATAGTAGTTTTGAGACCGTTATATAAATGCATTACCGCTAGGGAACAAATTCCTTTTTTGGATCTGCCAACTTAGTGGGGGATTTTCTTTTCATCCGCTTTTGACCTGATATATTATCCACACAATACATTAATCTGAAGTCAGTGGCGGGTCATAAAGAGGGAAATCATGAACTACGAATCTTCAAAGAATTCAATGGGAATAACTAACTTTCGGTGTATCAAGTGGGTAAAATGATCTCTCGACGGAAAATTCCCATTCTATGGGAAAACTCCCTTCGAGTTAAATTTTATTGTACCCCCCTGATTCAATATGCGCCCTCACCGGAATGCGTATGCAGGTGGCTCGGTAACCACGCAACCAAAGGGATTGAACCCGCACCCACCGGATTACCAATTAGTGGTGTGTTTACCCGATTGCGCTATGCTGTGCGCGATAAGCTTTGTGTGTACACTACGTTATTTACACTGATTTTTATGTTTTGTGCGGAATTTTGTGGTTTTATAGTAGGAAAACTTGTTGCAATGCGGTGTAGCACTAGCGAATGAATGAAGCAGGGAAACTTGTAATTCCCCCTTGTTTGGCAATTTCAAACAACATAAATTGTTCCTTAAGTTGTGTGTAATATAGCTTCGAAATGGGTAATTTTCCCTTCTTTGAAGGGATTATCCTCTCTTGAGGAAAATTGGCTCCTCCACCGTTGTGGTGTGATGAAGTTTGTTTAGGATTATCAGTATTGTGGTTTCGTATTTCGGATTACGGTAGACGAAACATTCGATATGGAAATGTTTGGCTTTCTAGTATGTTATGAAATGTAGTTTTGTTTATATGAATAACATATGTATGTATAATAAGCTATTCAATTTGGTAACATTATCTGGTTCCGAGAACGCGAACAGGGCAAATTACCTCCTATAGATCCAATACCTTCATTTATCTATGCTTTTATAGCTCCAAATTGCTGCGGTAATTTGCTTTGGAATACATCATTTCGAATAGAGTTGATCAACTCATGGTTCAGTTATGCATTTTCTATCCATTTGATTAGGCTTTCGTCTAACTATCAAAGATTTCAACGCTGCCCATATATTTTGTAGTGGTTCAGTGGTTCATAAGTTTTCATACTCACTTATCTAGAGAAGAAAAAAGAAAATTCACATCTTTGTTTCACTATTTATCATATTCATATAAAAATTCAATCCTAAATATTTTTCATATGTTTAACCTTATTAGAACTATTTTCCCGTTATATTTCCATCCTATATAACAATCATTTACTAAATTAATGGACATTCGTGTTCGACAAAACATCCTGATAATCACCCAAAACCCATCAGCTCAAAAGCGGCCAAAACCGCCGGAAATACGAATAATTTCCGTTGGAACAAACATGTTTTTATCATTTGATATTCGTACAAAAATGAAAGGGTATAGTTTAAATATTTTCCACCAAATTCCGCTTTCAGCTAAGTAATCAATTTAAAGTTTTCAGTGGCAATAGCTAATCACGCTTCTGCCCGGTCAAATGATGTATTTATTAGTGGAAACCGCGAATGATAAAAGTCCAATTCGTTAAATTCCCCTATTTTAGGCAAAATTTTTTAGATCAGATACATCCAGTTCCTTTTACTATCCATGAAAAAAATTATAATTTTAGCAAATTCTCCGCAATTTTTACTCTGATTGATATCATTGTGAGCCACATTACTTTTGTTCAAGCCTTCATCAATCCCACTGGCGGATGAGCTAATCCTCCAACGGGAGGGGAAATTTCTCAAAGAGGGGGAATCGGCAGTTTTGGGGCTATTTTATCTACACCTTAAGGAACAAACTCCACTTTTTGAAACCGCCAAAGAGTGGGGAATTTCACTGTTCCATTCCCTTATGATCCGCTGTTGATCCAACCCCACAATCGGGCGTTTGTTTTGTGGGAATATGGACATTTGTCAAATCATGTCCGAGAGAGCGCACTAGCGCCAAATCATGGACGAGAACGGGTGGGAATAGTGGAATTCCCCTCTCTTTGGGATTTTCAAAAAGAAGAATTTGGTCCCCGACGTGTAGGTAAAATGAACTGAAGACTGCCGATTCCCCCCTCTTTGAGGCAGTTCTCCTCCTTTTCGATGATTAGTTCATCCGCCATTGGAGGGAGCGGCCCACTGAATAATGGCACATGTGGTTGATTGAATAATACTTTTTTTCCTCGCCTGAAGTATAGGTATGTACATTTGCATGATTATGAAGTATGGAATCCCAGCATTTGTTATACTGTAGCTTGTTTGAGGGTATCTTGTTAATCGGAAAGTTTTCGGCGAGCTGTTCAAAAATTTAATATATAATATGACTCAATCTTATCTGCCCCTATATAGGGTTTATATCTCACGATTTACACATGGCGGGAAAAAATCTGTTTGAATTCTGTTGTTTTTAACGACCATATTCAGTTTACATGGTCTGAACCTGCGATAACGTGTTTCTACAGCGCAATAGGTATCGAATTTCCGATGCATCGAATAACTGAAGGGTGTTTTATTACCGAATTTTTTTGATAGTTTTTTCAGCATTTTTCATTTTTTAGTGAATATTGCTGAATTTAAAACATGAGTTGATTTCACCACATTACAATTAAAGTTTATACAAAATTATTTTTCTTCAAAATATTTCTCATTTTTTATAAAAAATCGGAGATTGAAGATAAAATATTTTTCTCAATAATAGTGAGATGCAAAAAGTATTTTTGAAGAAAAAGTCTGGTTATTTTCTGCAAACAAACTATTTATTATCAGTCCGCTAATATTTATTCTGTTATGCTCAATTGAGTATCGGATTTTGTTTTTGGCCCCACCACATCAGAACGTTCACCGCTGTTGATCGAGTTTACCAGTGGACGAGAACGGGTGGGAAAAGCAGAATTCCCCCTCTTTGATGTTTTCAAAAAATGTATTTGTTCCTCAAGGTTTAGGTAAAATGGTCAGAAAACTGCCAATACCCCTTTGGGAAGATTTCCCTCCCTTTGGAGGATTAGCTCGTCCGCCAGTGCCACCACATCAAAACGTTCACCGCTGTTGATTTAGTCCACTAGTGGACGAGAGGGGGTGGGAAAATTCCCCCTCTTTGGCAATTTAAGAAAGTTGAATTTGTTCTTTAAGGTGTAGGTAAAATGATCTAAAAACTGCCAATACCCCTCTTTGAGAAGATTCCCCTCCCTTTGGAGGTTTAGCTCGTCCGCCAGTGCCACCACATCCAAACGTTCACCGCTGTATCGCTGTTGATCTAGTCCACTAGTAGACGAGAAGGGATGGGAAAATTCCCCCTCTTTGGTGTTTTCAAAAAAATGAATTTGTTCCTTAAGGTGTAGGTAAAATGGTCTAAAAACTGCCAATACCCCCTCTTTGGGAAGATTCCCCTCCCTTTGGAGGTTTAGCTCGTCCGCCAGTCTTAGTGAGAAAGAGTGGACAGAACAAGTTTATGGATATGTTTGTGCAGCTGCCTTTAAAACAACAGTTACAGTCAATGGATCCGTCAGTCAGTCAGTCAGTCAGTCAGTCAGTCAGTCAGTCAGTCAGTCAGTCATTAAGTTAAGTTTTCCCTAAATCCTTCATATGTTTTATAAACATTTCACTGTCATTCACCCAGTCATTGAGTTACACTCCAATGAGTACATATAGCTTGTTTTGAGTTACCCTGTGAGAACTCTGCATATCGGGGTGCGCACGTGAAACATTATTAACGAGCAAAAGTTTTACAGATTCGGAGCGTTATTTCATGTGTATTCATCACGTCCTTATTGGAGTTAAATGATAAGGAAATTGCTCCATCGGTAGCTCTAAGTTAAGGAAAAGATGCATCACCCATTTACGAAAACTTTTTAACAAACAAAACAGAAATTATAGTGATTTGAGTCTGTTTTAGTATGTGTCTCACTTAGTCGGCTTGATAGTAAAATAATCTTCCGATTTAACAGTTGTCGATCGCATGAAAAAAATTCGTCTGTTTTTTATCTACCGTTTGATATATCATTCACATAAAAAAACTTTCCATAGGGCCTTTAACTTTCAGAAGTCTTGAGGGAGGTGATATAAAAATAGCCATTTCCGGGTCAGTTCAGCAACACGTCACTCATTTTTTTGTTCATAATCACAGTGCGCTTGAAACATTAGCTTGGGTGTGCACGTATCCATACAGCAAGTACTGCATTTGACAATGCAATCATCTGTGTATGAAACTCACGCTTTACATGAGCACTCCTTTGTAAACTTTTTTGAAAATAATAATTAAATATAATGTTTCACGTGCGCACCCCGATATGCAGAGTTCTCACAGGGTAACTCAAAACAAGCTATACTGTATGTATGTCCGTCACTCTTAAGTCAGTCACCCAATAAGTCAGTCAGTTAGTTAGTCAGTCAGTCAGTCAGTCAGTCGGAAAGTCAGTCAGTCAGCCGAAACACCGCAGAATCATACATAAACACATCCATAGTTAACTTCGTGCACCATAACAATACAGTCAGTCAGTCATTCAGTCAGTCAGTCAGTCAGTCAGTCAGTCATTCATTCAGTCAGTCAGTCAGTCAGTCACCAAGTCAATCAGTCATTCCGTCAGTCACTCAGTCAGTCAGTCATTCATTCAGTCAGTCAGTCAGTAATCCGAAACACCGCAAAATCATACATTCATACAGCCATAGTTAACTCCGTGCGCCATAAAATGCCAAGGTTTAGGGCGCCATTCTGGCATTTCATAGCCGTTTGAATGCCAGGCGGGGTCATTAAATAAGTACTGTCCGTTGACTCTACGCATTCCGTCAGTGATTCAGTCAGTCATTCAGTCAGTCAAGGTCACTCACTCACTCACTCACTCACTCACTCACTCACTCACTCACTCACTCACTCACTCACTCACTCACTCACTCACTCACTCACTCACTCACTCACTCACTCACTCACTCACTCACTTACTCACTCACTCACTCACTCACTCACTCACTCACTCACTCACTCACTCACTCACTCACTCACTCACTCACTCACTCACTCACTGACCCGCTCGCTCACAGCGCAAAAGTGATGTGGTTTCTGCTGGAGTATGGTATAATTACGATGGCCCATTACGGTGCAATGGTATAGTATTACTGAGGCCAATGACTGGTGCTCCGGAAAACGAGCGTGACTGTATAGATTTCGGCGGGTTGAGTCAGTCAGTCAGTCAGTAAGTCAGTCAGTCAGTCAGTCAGTCAGTCAGTCAGTCAGTCAGTCAGTCAGTCAGTCAGTCAGCCAGTCAATCAGCCTTCAGTCAGTAAGTCAGTCAGTCAGTCAGTCAGTCAGTCAGTCAGTCAGTCACTCACTCAGTCACTCAGTCAGTCAGTCAGTCTGTCAGTTAGTCAGTCAGTCAGCCAGTCAGTCAGTCATTCAGTCAGTCAGTCGTTCAATGTCAACAACAAGCCCATTTTATTCCAAGCGAGGCCTGTCACGCGAGGCATTATTTTGGATTTACTTTATACGCAGCCGTTCCATTCTGGCTTATGGATTATACCACTGTGTGCCTGGGTACCTTGTTCCCCTTAGTATAGCATTTTCCAGGTATCTTGTAATTTGTAATTTACAAGTTACAAGTTTCACTTTAGTGTAACTTGTAACTTGTAATTACGCATCATAATTTTAAGATACTGTTGCACGTGTGCACGAGTCGTACTAAATCAGTGAATGATAGTTTTTTCCACGTTGGACCATGAATTTTGTGGACTTTCCTGTCTCTCAGGTACAGTCTCCCTGTAGGTCAAGCGAACTTTCCAGTGCGTTATCTGTCATTGAGTACATGGAATGGAAGATGATGGATAGTATGTACATACATGAGCCGGTATTTATTTCGTCATAATCAGTCATTCCTGTCTGTCAGTACTTTTTTCTGTCAGTGAATTTGTCTGTCCGCACTTTTGTCTGTCAGTACTTTTGTCGTTCAGTACTTCTGTCTGTCAGTACTTTTGTCTGTCAGTACTTCTGTCTGTCAGTACTTTGGTCTGTCAGTACTTTTGTCTGTAATTACTTTTGTCTGTCAGTACTTTGGTCTGTCAGTACTTTTGTCTGTCAGAAGTTTTATCTGTCATCATACCAGAACTGCAAGCATTCGTCTACTGGGGCTGGTTCTTTTGAAAAATAAAACTGCCTCCATTTGTATATAGGATTGTTCACAAACATCGGCGTTTCCAATCTTAATGTGGTTCCGGTGGAAACGGTTTCTGTTTCCAATATTCAGTATCATGGTAAAAACATGATCAACTATGTCAGACCTTAGCCAGTTTTCGTCTATGTTCTTTCCCAATATCCCTTTCTTATCAGCATTTTCAGAATCCAAAAAACCGGGTCCGCATCCATTTTAATGGCTTTTTCACAAACACCACCGTTTCCAATTTTATCGCGGCGCCAGAGGAAAAAACGGAACCCTTTGGCCTCTGAGGCTTTGATGGCATGTGGTCTCGCATGTTGATTTAGCGTGTCTGGTGTTGTTGTTGTTGTTGTTGTTGTTGTTGTTGTTGTTGTTGTTGTTGTTGTTGTTGTTGTTGTTGTTGTTGTTGTTGTTGTTGTTGTTGTTGTTGTTGTTGTTGTTGTTGTTGTTGTTGTTGTTGTTGTTGTCGTTGTTGTTGTTGTTGGTTGTTGTTGTTGTTGTTGTTGTTGTTGTTGTTGTTGTTGTTGTTGTTGTTGTTGTTGTTGTTGTTGTTGTTGTCTCCGTCGAATCTCTAATCGATAATTATTAATTGTATAATATATATTATATTAATGATGAAATATTGTATATGATTAATATTGTATATATAATTATATTAATTGTATAATGTCAAATAACTACTCCATTGTTCATATCCGAAGGGACTTCCCAATAGGCATTCCGATGGTTGCAACAATTTGGGCCAAACTTCAAACTAAAGCAGGAAAACAAAAAAACTGTGAAGCAACAAACTAAGCAGAGTTGGCTGCAGAACAAGATGAGTCACTTGATTAATTGGTTTGCTAAAACCGTCGGTCTTTCAATATGTGAGTCATAAAAGCATTGAGTTGTATTTTTTGTTGTGGACGCACTCACTCCACTCACTCATCTCACTCACTCACTCTCACTCACTCACTCACTCACTCACTCACTCACTCACTCACTCACTCACTCAACCAGAACCAGTCGCTCTGATCCATCGATCGGTCTTCTGAACTGATCGGCTGTTGATTATAGTACATTATTGTTCCCCTCCTTCACCTCTCCTTTACCCCCTCCTTAACCCCCAATACCCCCTCCTTCACCCCCAATAGCCCCCCCCCCAGTAGAGTATATAAACGGATGGGAGGGTCCATTAGCAAATATTTATATTGGATTGTCCTCCCTGATAGAACGGAGCCAAAAAGATGAGACCACTAACTGTAGAAACGTTGTATAAAATTGATTGGTTTTTCTGTCTGGTGGGTTTACACTATGTTTATGATTACTTATTGGTGTAGGATGACAACATGATGCTCAAGTTTCATGGTTTGTAAACGTTTGTTTCATGGTTTGTAAACATGTTGTACATACTGTAGCTGTTTTTTTTTAAATATTTCGCTATGTTTTGAGTGTTGCTTAAACGCATCAAAAAGTGTTGCCGCTTGTCCTTGTTATAACAATTTATGTTTAATTCCCATGTGTAATTCTTTGGTTATGTTGTGACGGGATTAGCTAAGGCTTGAAATTTTTCGTTTTTCTGACAGTCCTAAACATAACCAGTTTGCTCACTCCCTGAAACCGAAGATCCGAATTTTATCTTTATATACAATCGTGTGTTCACTTTCGAACTTTTATTCATAAAACTTTTATATGTTTATTTCCCAAATGACTCAATTATAAATCAATTTTTCAGTTTGCATT
>OZ038444.1:30103185-30328641 GCA_964036265.1 Daptonema setosum
CTCTAAATTCTGACAGGTCCCATCCCCCATGAGCTGTGATCTGTAAATAAATTTTTCTTCTATGTATATTTTTGTATTTATGATAAAAAAATCAAGTTGAACTTTTATATTGTATTTTTGAAAATTCTAGTTATAATTCGCAAAGATTGTTTTTTGTTGGGTGAACTGAGCAACGTGATGTTAGATGAAATTACTTTTCGGATCTGACTTTTATTTTTTGCCAATTTTACTCAAATGATAGATTTCCGACTATTAGGTTCAGCCAAATGTCTTTGTTTCATGCCTTTGCAAAAAACTCATAAAATCGTTTTGGGATCGTGTAGCCAGTTTTCTATTTGATAAAATTTTCTGAGAAAAAACTTTTTTGGCTTTTTCTCCAAACAAGTTTTTGCTAATTTTTTTGCAAAAAATATAGAAAGTTTTCAACACGATTCAACACACCTAATCATTACAATATTTTATACATATTTTGCCCTTTTGATCTCAGTGACAGTTGTCTCACTAAATTCTCATTATTCTGATAATTATTTATGCATTTATGTATAAAATATATAAAAATGAAAATGACTATTAAATCGCCATTTGTTTGGTTGGAAACGAAATACTGTAATCGATGAATCAAATCAGAAAGTCTGAAAGTTGGTCGTAGTTCAAGAACAGATCACCATTTTACTAGGCGTGCCTCTTTAGATTTAAGAATTTTAAAAATCCTTTTTAAAGGGCTGCCTGGGATTCAAGTGAAAAGTTGTAGTGTTAACTATTCCAACTTTTAATGGTTAGCTGCATCAATTGTAAGAGAAGGTGATGCTTAATCGTCGGGTGACTGACTCAACTAAACCCAGCAGCTGTATGCGGGGATCGGTCATCTGCAGCCACTGCCAACTGCCGCCACTATTTTCGAGTCAACTGCCGCCACTAATTCCAAAAATTTGTGGCTGCAGTTGACTCACCTAAAAGTGGCGTCAGTTGTCGTACGTCAACTGCAGCCACAATTTTTTTTATTTTGTGGCTGCAGTTGACTCGCCCAAAGGTGGCGTCAGTTGTCTCAAGACATGGAATCAAACGATGAATGATTCATGGAATCAAAGAATAATGGCCGCAGTTGTCTTGACTATTGACAGCTGCAGTTAAGAATTCATGCAATGCTCGTTGAGTGTATGTATGTAAATATATGCTTATAGTACTGACTGATTAGTTAACTGCCTTACTGACTGTCTTTCTGAGTAACTGACTGACTTAATGAATGACTGACATTCTGATAATTGATTGACCAACTGAGGGACTGACTGAGTGATTTACCTTTTTAATGACTGACTGTGAGTGGTTCAGTAGCGGAAGAGTTAACGTTTGGGGCAAAATAAAATGAAACATGTGGTTATTACCGTGAAGAATTAAAACCTTTCCTTTGCTTTTTGGGAAGCTTTGCATTCTGTTCACTTTGCAAATTTGTTTTCACCCACCCTTTATTCAGTGTTTTGAATGAAGCCAACTCATTGATTCGGTGGCCAACGACCAAACGTGTAATCCAAACCACTTCATATTCACACCAATGATAGAATGGACACTCGGCTACAATATGCACCTTCTTTGAAAACTTAGTTTGCAGTATTTCATACACTTTTGATTGTTTGAAGTTTTAAAAAAAGTTGGCTTTTTCTCGGGTTACGGTAGTCCAAACCACTTCAAATTCACACCGATGATAGAATGGACACTCGGCTACAATATGTACCTTCTTTGAAAACTTAGTTTGCAGTATTCATACACTTTTGATGGTTTGAGTTTTTAAATAAAGTTGGCTTTTTCTCGAGTTACGGTAGTCCAAACCATTTCATATTCACACCGATGACAGAATGGACTCTCGGCTACAATATGCACCTTCTTTGAAAACTTAGTTTGCAGTATTTCATACAATTTTGATTGTTTGAAGTTTTTAAAAAAGTTGGCTTTTTCTCGGGTCACGGTAGTCCAAATCACTTCATATTCACACCGATGATAGAATAGACACTCGGCTACAATATGCACCTTCTTTGAAAACTTAGTTTGCAGTATTTCATACACTTTTGATGGTTTGAAGTTTTAAAAAAAGTTGGCTTTTTCTCGGGTTATGGTAGTCCAAACCACTTCATATTCACACCGATGATATAGTCCATGACCTATTACTGCAGAGTAAAATACCACTAAACAAACTTCTGTGCGCCGTTGACCACGAACAAACTTTGGCGGGAAAAAAAAACTACCAAAAAAGTTGTTGAAATTTTCTTATTTTTTTTTCCAGGAATTTTATTTTCATTGTATAGATCTTGTTTCGCTGATTTTATTCATGTCATTTTTCATTAAAAAATGTTGATTTTTTTGAAAGGTTAAAATAATTTTCAAAGTTTAATAAAATCATTAAAAATAAATTTAACCTATCAAAAATCAACGTATTTCCATGGAGAATACATGAAAAAAATCAGCGAAACAAGATCTATACAATGAAAATAAAATCTCATGGAAATAAAATAAAAAAATTTTAACAACTTTTTTGGTAGTTTTTTCAAAAATCTGAATTCCCGCCAAATTTGTTCGTGGTCAACGGCGCACAGAATTTTGTTTAGTGGTATTTTACTCTGCAGTAATAGGTCACGAACTATAGAATGGACACTCGGCTACAATATGCACCTTCTTTGAAAACTTAGTTTGCAGTATTTCATACACTTTTGATGGTTTGAAGTTTTTAAATAAAGTTGGCTTTTTCTCGGGGTACGGTAGTCCAAACCATTTCATATTCACACCGATGACAGAATGGACTCTCGGCTACAATATGCACCTTCTTTGAAAACTTAGTTTGCAGTATTTCATACACTTTTGATGGTTTGAAGTTTTAAAAAAAAGTTGGCTTTTTCTCGGGTTACGGTAGTCCAAACCACTTCATATTCACACCGATGATAGAATGGACTCTCGGCTACAATATGTACCTTCTTTGAAAACTTAGTTTGCAGTATTTCATACACTTTTGATGGTTTGAGTTTTTAAATAAAGTTGGCTTTTTCTCGAGTTACGGTAGTCCAAACCATTTCATATTCACACCGATGACAGAATGGACTCTCGGCTACAATATGCACCTTCTTTGAAAACTTAGTTTGCAGTATTTCATACAATTTTGATTGTTTGAAGTTTTTAAAAAAGTTGGCTTTTTCTCGGGTCACGGTAGTCCAAACCACTTCATATTCACACCGATGATAGAATAGACACTCGGCTACAATATGCACCTTCTTTGAAAACTTAGTTTGCAGTATTTCATACACTTTTGATGGTTTGAAGTTTTTAAAAAAAGTTGGCTTTTTCTCGGGTTACGGTAGTCCAAACCACTTCATATTCACACCGATGATATAGTCCATGACCTATTACTGCAGAGTAAAATACCACTAAACAAAATTCTGTGCGCCGTTGACCACGAACAAACTTTGGCGGGAAAAAAAAAACTACCAAAAAAGTTGTTGAAATTTTCTTATTTTTTTTCCAGGAATTTTATTTTCATTGTATAGATCTTGTTTCGCTGATTTTATTCATGTCTAATAATACATTGAAAGCGGTGTCTGCCACACATTTTTCGGTGTCTGCCACACATTTTTACATTTTTACATTTTTCTCGCGGCATACATTTAATATTATGACTTGAATTTTATATCAAGATTTCGATTTATAAAATTTCTGTTGTAATTACTATCAAGTCGACCATGATGAACCATATAAGCTTACTATGATCTCCATACTTGAAGTATATTTCCACGAACTTGAAAATGCGTCACCGCGAGCTGGGTCACAGTTAACGAGCTGGGTCACAGTTAAACGACAATTAAATCTGTTTATACTCACCGCCGTTGAAAAATTGTTCACGTTTCACGCTCACTATTAGTTCAAAAACCGGCAACAATTTATCAGATGGTTTTAACCCATCAAAACTTGAGGACGCCTTTTGTAAGATGCCATCCTCGGTTTATTTTTGAACAGTTACACAATCGCCTCGAGTTGTTTTTGAGAACGAACGAAATAGAATGGTTGATTTGTGCGAACTCGTGCGTAGCATCGAGTCTTTCGTAACTTGTACTTTTTGCCCAAAAGGGACAAGAGCTCAGCCAATATTTGGAATTTTTTGAACATTCTCGGACGCTGGTTAAACGGGTTCGGACGCTGATTAAACGGGTTCGGACGGTGGTTAAACAAGTTCGGACGCTGGTTAAACGGGTTCGGACACTTGTTAAACAGGTTCGGACGCTTGTTAAACATTCTCGGACGCTGGTTAAACGGGTTCGGACGCTGATTAAACGGGTTCGGACGGTGGTTAAACAAGTTCGGACGCTGGTTAAACGGGTTCGGACGCTGGTTAAACGGGTTCGGTACATTGAAATCGTACGCCTGAAACATTTTTACATTTTTGAATTGTGAAAAATCGTCGTTAAAAATTGTTCACGTTTCACGCTCACAATTAGTTCGAAAACCGGCAACATTTATCAGATGGTTTTAACCCATCAAAACTTGAGGATGCCGTCCTCAGTTTATTTTTGGACAGTTACACAATCGCCTCGAGTTGTTTTTGAGAACGAACGAATTAGAACGGTTGATTTGTGCGAACTCGTCCTACGGGACCACCCGTGGAATAACACACTTTTTCCCAGATGTATGAACTCGCTGCATACATTTAATGTTTCGCCTCGAGTTGTTTTTGAGAACGAACGAATTAGAACGGTTGATTTGTGCGAACTCGTCCTACGGGACCACCCGTGGAATAACACGCTTTTTTCCCAGATGTATGAACTCACTGCATACATTTAATGTTATGACTTAAATTTTTTATCAAGATTACTATCAAGTTGACCATGATGAACAACATAAGCTTACTATGATCTCCATACTTGAAGTATATTTCCGCGAACGTGAAAATGCGTGACCGCGCGCTGGGTCACAGTTAAACGAACGACAATTAAATCTGTATGTACGCACCGCTGCTGAAAAACTGTTCACGTTTCACGCTCACTATTAGTTCAAAAACCGGCAACATTTTTATTAGATGGTTTTAACCCATCGAAACTTGAGGAAACCCATTTGTCATCCACGGTTTATTTTTGGACAGTTACGCAATCGCCCCGAGTTGTTTTTGAGAACGAACGAATTAGAACGGCTGATTTGTGCGAACTCGTCCTAGGGGACCACCCGTGGAAAAACGCACTTTTTCCCAGATGTATGAACTCGCTGCATACATTTAATATTATGACTTTGAAGTGAAGTCGAAGATGGGTTCGACCGCTGGTTAAAAGGGTTCGGACACTGGTTAAACGGGTCCGGACGCATATTTTGAAACTGCACCCACTTTTTGTTAAAATCCCAAATTCGACTTTTTCATTTTGGATTTTAGAAGAGGCTAAGTTAGGCTATCTTATTCACTAACGTAAAGGCTGTGTTCGGAACTAAGCCTAAGCCGTACAAACAATCAAAGGGTTATTAGCTGTCGTTGGGTCACACGAATTCTGACAAAAAGTGGGTGCAGTTTCCAAATATGCGGTCCGGACGCTGGTTAAACAGGTTCGGAAGCTGGTTACACAGTTTCGGATGCTGGTTAAACGGGTTCGGACGCTGATTAAACGGGTTCGGACGCTGGTTAAACAAGTTCGGACGCTGGTTAAACGGGTTCGGACGCTGGTTGAACGGGTTCGGACGCAAGTTAAACAGGTTCGGACGCTTGTTAAACATTTTCGGACGCCGGTTAAACAGGTTCGGACGCTGGTTAAACAGGTTCGGATGCTGGTTTAACGGGTTCGGACGCTGGTTAAACAGGTTCGGACGCTGGTTAAGCAGGTTCGGACGCTGGTTAAACGGGTTCGGACGCTGGTTAAACAGGTTCGGACGCTGGTTAAACGGGTTCGGACGCTGGTTAGACAGGTTCGGACGCTGGTTAAACGGGTTCGGACGCTGGTTAAACAGGTTCGGACGCTGGTTAAACAGGTTCGGACGCTGGTTAAACAGGTTCGGACGCTGGTTAACAGGTTCGGACGCTGGTTAAACGGGTTCGGACGCTGGTTAAACAGGTTCGGACGCTGGTTAAAAAGGTTCGGACGCTGGTTAAACAGGTTCGGACGCTGGTTAAACGGGTTCGGACGCTGGTTAAACAGGTTCGGACGCTGGTTAAACAGGTTCGGACGCTGGTTAAACGGGTTCGGACGCATACCAATGATTGCCATTCCGGATGCTTTCCTTCCTTGGGTTCTATCCAAACACATGTTATCATATCACATATTGTACGTGTTTTCTTTTACTCTTCATATTCCAAACACATGTTATAATATCACATATTGTACGTGTTTTCTTTTACTCTTCATATATGTTCAGATAATAACTACACATTATTATTTTTTATCCTGATATGCTATTAAATGTTTTAAAGTTACTTGAAGACACTTCAAAATCTTGCATAATAACGACACTGTTTGAAAATGTTCGGAAAAAAATATTTCGCTTAATTTCACAGATAATTTCATTTCATTTTCACATAATTGTTTATTATATACTACCATATTGCTTCGTTATTGTGATTATTTATATATATATAACTATATTTACTTTTATATAGTACATCTTATGAATGTTACAGCTTCTAAAAATATATGTACTGTTAGTAACATAAAAAATGGGGATGATTTAAAAAAATGAAAAAATAACCTATTAAACAAAAATAACAACAACAACAACAACAACAACAACAACAACAACAACGAAATAACAACAACAGCAGCAGCATCACAAATAATAATAATACCAACAGACACTTTTTCAATAAAGCTTAAGAAACAAAGAATACCAGAATTGGATATCTTGATGTTGACGTTATATTGTCCCTTTCTTCAAAAAGGGACACCATATCAAAATAACAAAATGATGTCCCTTTAATCAAAAACAAAAAAAACAAAATTTATTAAAATGCTTTGGATTTTCTTGAGCTCTCAATTGCTTACGGGCCCAACTACATGCATCCTCTTTCCCGGGTCTTTCGATTAAAATCTTAAACTCCTACCCTACTCTTGTTCGACTCCGTCTCAACTGTTCCACGGGTGGTCCCCTAGTATTTTTCATTAAAATATGTTGATTTTTTTGAAAGGTTAAAATAATTTTCAAAGTTTAATAAAATCATTAAAAATAAATTTAACCTATCAAAAATCAACGTATTTCCATGGAGAATACATGAAAAAAATCAGCGAAACAAGATCTATACAATGAAAATAAAATCTCATGGAAATAAAATAAAAAAATTTTAACAACTTTTTTGGTAGTTTTTTCAAAAATTTGAATTCCCGCCAAATTTGTTCGTGGTCAACGGCGCACAGAATTTTGTTTAGTGGTATTTTACTCTGCAGTAATAGGTCACGAACTATAGAATGGACACTCGGCTACAATATGCACCTTCTTTGAAAACTTAGTTTGCAGTATTTCATACACTTTTGATGGTTTGAAGTTTTTAAATAAAGTTGGCTTTTTCTCGGGGTACGGTAGTCCAAACCATTTCATTTTCACACCGATGACAGAATGGACTCTCGGCTACAATATGCACCTTCTTTGAAAACTTAGTTTGCAGTATTTCATACACTTTTGATGGTTTGAAGTTTTAAAAAAAAGTTGGCTTTTTCTCGGGTTACGGTAGTCCAAACCACTTCATATTCACACCGATGATAGAATGGACACTCGGCTACAATATGCACCTTCTTTGAAAACTTAGTTTGCAGTATTTCATACACTTTTGATGGTTTGAAGTTTTTAAATAAAGTTGGCTTTTTCTCGGGTTACGGTAGTCCAAACCATTTCATATTCACACCGATGACAGAATGGACTCTCGGCTACAATATGCACCTTCTTTGAAAACTTAGTTTGCAGTATTTCATACAATTTTGATTGTTTGAAGTTTTTAAAAAAGTTGGCTTTTTCTCGGGTCACGGTAGTCCAAACCACTTCATATTCACACCGATGATAGAATAGACACTCGGCTACAATATGCACCTTCTTTGAAAACTTAGTTTGCAGTATTTCATACACTTTTGATGGTTTGAAGTTTTCAAAAAAAGTTGGCTTTTTCTCGGGTTACGGTAGTCCAAACCACTTCATATTCACACCGATGATATAGTCCATGACCTATTACTGCAGAGTAAAATACCACTAAACAAAATTCTGTGCGCCGTTGACCACGAACAAACTTTGGCGGGAAAAAAAAAAAACTACCAAAAAAGTTGTTGAAATTTTCTTATTTTTTTTCCAGGAATTTTATTTTCATTGTATAGATCTTGTTTCGCTGATTTTATTCATGTATTTTTCATTAAAATATGTTGATTTTTTTTAAAGGTTAAAATAATTTTCAAAGTTTAATAAAATCATTAAAAATAAATTTAACCTATCAAAAATCAACGTATTTCCATGGAGAATACATGAAAAAAATCAGCGAAACAAGATCTATACAATGAAAATAAAATCTCATGGAAATAAAATAAAAAAATTTTAACAACTTTTTTGGTAGTTTTTTCAAAATTTTGAATTCGCGCCAAATTTGTTCGTGGTCAACGGCGCACAGAATTTTGTTTAGGGGTATTTTACTCTGCAGTAATAGGTCACGAACTATAGAATGGACACTCGGCTACAATATGCACCTTCTTTGAAAACTTAGTTTGCAGTATTTCATACACTTTTGATGGTTTGAAGTTTTTAAATAAAGTTGGCTTTTTCTCGGGTTACGGTAGTCCAAACCATTTCATATTCACACCGATGACAGAATGGAATCTCGGCTACAATATGCACCTTCTTTGAAAACTTAGTTTGCAGTATTTCATACACTTTTGATGGTTTGAAATTTTAAAATAAAGTTGGCTTTTTCTCGGGTTACGGTAGTCCAAACTACTTCATATTCACACCAATGATAGAATGGACTCTCGGCTACAATATGCACCTTCTTTGAAAACTTAGTTTGCAGTATTTCATACACTTTTGATGGTTTGAAATTTTAAAATAAAGTTGGCTTTTTCTCGGGTTACGGTAGTCCAAACCACTTCATGTTCACACCGATGATAGAATGGACACTCGGCTACAATATGCACCTTCTTTGAAAACTTAGTTTGCAGTATTTCATACACTTTTGATAGTTTGAAGTTTTAAAATAAAGTTGGCTTTTTCTCGGGTTACGGTAGTCCAAACCACTTCATGTTCACACCGATGATAGAATGGACACTCGGCTACAATATGCACCTTCTTTGAAAACTTAGTTTGCAGTATTTCATACACTTTTGATGGTGTGAAGTTTTTAAATAAAGTTGTTTTTTTCTTGGGTTACGGTAGTCCAAACCACTTCATATTCACACCGATGATAGAATGGACACTCGGCTACAATATGCACCTTCTTTGAAAACTTAGTTTGCAGTATTTCATACACTTTTGATAGTTTGAAGTTTTAAAATAAAGTTGGCTATTTCTCGGGTTACGGTAGTCCAAACCACTTCATGTTCACACCGATGATAGAATGGACACTCGGCTACAATATGCACCTTCTTTGAAAACTTAGTTTGCAGTATTTCATACACTTTTGATGGTTTGAAGTTTTAAAATAAAGTTGGCTTTTTCTCGGGTTACGGTAGTCCAAACCACTTCATATTCACACCGATGATAGAATGGACACTCGGCTACAATATGCACCTTCTTTGAAAACTTAGTTTGCAGTATTTCATACACTTTTGATAGTTTGAAGTTTTAAAATAAAGTTGGCTTTTTCTCGGGTTACGGTAGTCCAAACCACTTCATGTTCACACCGATGATAGAATGGACACTCGGCTACAATATGCACCTTCTTTGAAAACTTAGTTTGCAGTATTTCATACACTTTTGATGGTTTGAAGTTTTAAAATAAAGTTGGCTTTTTCTCGGGTTACGGTAGTCCAAACCACTTCATGTTCACACCGATGATAGAATGGACACTCGGCTACAATATGCACCTTCTTTGAAAACTTAGTTTGCAGTATTTCATACACTTTTGATGGTTTGAAGTTTTAAAATAAAGTTGGCTTTTTCTCGGGTTACGGTAGTCCAAACCACTTCATATTCACATCAATGATAGAATGGACACTCGGCTACAATATGCACCTTCTTTGAAAACTTAGTTTGCAGTATTTCATACACTTTTGATGGTTTGAAGTTTTTAAATAAAGTTGGCTTTTTCTCGGGTTACGGTAGTCCAAACCACTTCATATTCACACCGATGATAGAATGGACTCTCGGCTACAATATGCACCTTCTTTGAAAACTTAGTTTGCAGTATTTCATACACTTTTGATGGTTTGAAATTTTAAAATAAAGTTGGCTTTTTCTCGGGTTACGGTAGTCCAAACTACTTCATATTCACACCAATGATAGAATGGACTCTCGGCTACAATATGCACCTTCTTTGAAAACTTAGTTTGCAGTATTTCATACACTTTTGATGGTTTGAAGTTTTAAAATAAAGTTGGCTTTTTCTCGGGTTACGGTAGTCCAAACCACTTCATATTCACATCAATGATAGAATGGACACTCGGCTACAATATGCACCTTCTTTGAAAACTTAGTTTGCAGTATTTCATACACTTTTGATGGTTTGAAGTTTTTAAATAAAGTTGGCTTTTTCTCGGGTTACGGTAGTCCAAACCACTTCATGTTCACACCGATGATAGAATAGACACTCGGCTACAATATGCACCTTCTTTGAAAACTTAGTTTGCAGTATTTCATACACTTTTGATGGTGTGAAGTTTTTAAATAAAGTTGGCTTTTTCTCGGGTTACGGTAGTCCAAACCACTTCATATTCACACCGATGATAGAATGGACACTCGGCTACAATATGCACCTTCTTTGAAAACTTAGTTTGCAGTATTTCATACACTTTTGATAGTTTGAAATAAAACGAACATATACATATATAGCTCATTGTAATAGTAAAATTATAACTAATTGTTATCTTGCTAACTTATTAAGAGAGAATTTTCGAAAAATAAGTTAAAATATCCTAAGGCGTTTCGTCCATAAGCATCCGACGCCTTTTTCTAACGGAGCCTGGACTCATCAGGGATGAGCTCCGTGCTATCTAACTTATGAAAAACCAAAATTAAAAAAAAATAAAAAATTAAACGTTAGAAATATTATCATAATTAGAATCAAACCCGACGAAGATGAAATTTAGCATAAAACTATCAAACAGCATTGGCAAAATAAAGAGGGTCGATATAAAGTCAAATACATATGCGTACAAATTGTGAAGCAGACAGATTGTAGTGACACCGTTTCAATCAATAATGAGCACAGAGAAACAGAAAGCAATAAATAAGATTTTTTGGTTATTTATAAAGTACATATGGATTAGTTTGTGAAGTAAGACAATTGACGTTTGATAGGCCGTGTGAACTGATTGCGAATGTATTTTTTCGTATGTAAGCCAAATTTAATGAGCAGATTTGAGTGGGAAATCAGAAACTTTTTTAGGCCCCCATTAACATTATTAATTGAATGAGACACAGCGATTAGTTGCCGGAAATAGTTGATTACACAATCAATAAGGTCTTCAAGTTTAACATGAATTCTAGCAAAACGAACTAAGTTACCGATAATAACACCAATGATAATATTCCTCGGCACGCAACTGTCACCATGAAAAGAACGAATGACTTTAAAAGGGAAAATATCGGTTTTGTTATACAACGTAGTTTTATTGTGGTCGAAAACGATACTAAAATCTAAATAATTGATACAATCAATAGTTCCCTTATCAGATGTAATTTTTAAACAAGAAGGATACGCCGTATCTATTAGATGCTGAATGTTAATATTAACAGCCAAAATATCATCTATATATCTGAAGATTGAGGCAGATTTAGGAATGGTATTAGTTTTGAAGTATTTTAGCTCTAGTGAACTTAGAACCAAATCGGCAATCAGTGGACTGGCATTGCCACCCATAGGTATACCGGCTTTTTGGTAAAAAGCAAAATTGCAAAAATTAATATAAGATTCTGTTACCACAGCACGAATTAAATTGTTAGTCATTTCATGAGTGAAAGACGTCCATTGGTTATTATTGATTGGTATATTTGAGTAGTAAGCAGATTTTCCATATATAGATTTTTTTATTCTAGTGACAATAAATTTTTTCTTACTGTGTGTGAAAAGTATCTTAGTAATGTCTGAAAGTTCTTGTAAAATAACATCATGAGGCAGCATTGTATATAGAGTACTGAAATCATATGTAGTACCGTAATCATAAGACGAAACAGTATGTAGTTGTGTGAGTACAGAATTACTACTATTAACCGAAATGTAAAGTTTATTCCCGCTACGTTGTTCAGCCACTTTGCAATAGTTTTTTAGATGGTTTCGTAGATTATGTAAGATGTTGTGTAAAATTATTGCTAACGGAGTTGTTGTGGCATTAGCGGCCCCTGCTATAAATCGAAACTTTACTGGATTTTTATGGAATTTAGGTATACCGTAAAGTATTGGAAGTTTTGGATTAGTATTACTATATTCAACACTAAACTTATGCAACAAACTTCTATGTTTGCTTACGACCGTTTCAATTGTTTGATTATTATGTATGTAAAAACCAGTAGTAGGTAGGGCATTAAAATCAGCAACGCCAAGTTCGTTACAGATCATAAGCAAGTAGAATTTCTTACAAATGAAGGCGAAATTATTAGGAGCTTTATCAATAGGAACACAGATTAATTGATTTAGTAAATCACTGTCATATGAGTTTGTATATCTAGCGTAAGTAACCGGTATGCGTTTTCTGATATGATTCTCAATCTGTTGTGTGTAATAGTTGCATCTATTTTCTTTTAAAGTCTGATCTCTAACAGTGCAAGCTTTTAGAGCGAATTCTTTGACAGAGACTAAAATTTTTTCAAGTTCATAATTGGAGATACAGTTTTTGTTTTTTCTATAATTAGTTCCTCTTGACACCATATCGGAAAGAATTTTGTTATCGCTGATAATACTGAAGTCACCAGTAATGACATGATTATGATGTACATCAATAAACCGATCATGGAAATTAGCACAGTTACAACTTGAATTAATTATTTTTGTGCACTCTTCGGATGTCAGTTTTTTCAAAAAATTATTGTAGTTGCAAATACGACTACCTAGTGGTTTGTTAAACTTATACAGGATTCTGGCTGATTTAACAGTAGATGTCGGATTTTCTTGAAGGATTGCAAGATTTTTTTGCTTATTCATAAACGCATTTAAATAAATACGATCCATCAATCGCGTGTTATAACAGACATTTAGTGTGATACAGGGTTTTTTAGTGATACTAGCATTTTTTATTAAATTTTAAAATAAAGTTGGCTTTTTCTCGGGTTACGGTAGTCCAAACCACTTCATGTTCACACCGATGATAGAATGGACACTCGGCTACAATATGCACCTTCTTTGAAAACTTAGTTTGCAGTATTTCATACACTTTTGATGGTTTGAAGTTTTAAAATAAAGTTGGCTTTTTCTCGGGTTACGGTAGTCCAAACCACTTCATATTCACACCGATGATAGAATGGACACTCGGCTACAATATGCACCTTCTTTGAAAACTTAGTTTGCAGTATTTCATACACTTTTGATAGTTTGAAGTTTTAAAATAAAGTTGGCTTTTTCTCGGGTTACGGTAGTCCAAACCACTTCATGTTCACACCGATGATAGAATGGACACTCGGCTACAATATGCACCTTCTTTGAAAACTTAGTTTGCAGTATTTCATACACTTTTGATGGTTTGAAGTTTTTAAATAAAGTTGGCTTTTTCTCGGGGTACGGTAGTCCAAACCATTTCATATTCACACCGATGACAGAATGGACTCTCGGCTACAATATGCACCTTCTTTGAAAACTTAGTTTGCAGTATTTCATACACTTTTGATGGTTTGAAGTTTTTAAATAAAGTTGGCTTTTTCTCGGGTTACGGTAGTCCAAACCACTTCATATTCACACCGATGATAGAATGGACTCTCGGCTACAATATGCACCTTCTTTGAAAACTTAGTTTGCAGTATTTCATACACTTTTGATGGTTTGAAATTTTAAAATAAAGTTGGCTTTTTCTCGGGTTACGGTAGTCCAAACTACTTCATATTCACACCAATGATAGAATGGACTCTCGGCTACAATATGCACCTTCTTTGAAAACTTAGTTTGCAGTATTTCATACACTTTTGATGGTTTGAAGTTTTAAAATAAAGTTGGCTTTTTCTCGGGTTACGGTAGTCCAAACCACTTCATATTCACATCAATGATAGAATGGACACTCGGCTACAATATGCACCTTCTTTGAAAACTTAGTTTGCAGTATTTCATACACTTTTGATGGTTTGAAGTTTTTAAATAAAGTTGGCTTTTTCTCGGGTTACGGTAGTCCAAACCACTTCATGTTCACACCGATGATAGAATAGACACTCGGCTACAATATGCACCTTCTTTGAAAACTTAGTTTGCAGTATTTCATACACTTTTGATGGTGTGAAGTTTTTAAATAAAGTTGGCTTTTTCTCGGGTTACGGTAGTCCAAACCACTTCATATTCACACCGATGATAGAATGGACACTCGGCTACAATATGCACCTTCTTTGAAAACTTAGTTTGCAGTATTTCATACACTTTTGATTGTTCTAAGTTTTTTTTACTAAAGTTGGCTTTTTCTCGGGTTACGGTAGTTCAAACCACTTCATAATCACACCGATGATAGAATGGACACTCGGCTACAATATGCACCTTCTTTGAAAACTTCACCACGTCTCATTCACTCACACACTCACTCACTCTCTTACTCCCTCACTCACTCACTCAGTCAGTCCCTCAAATGTTCAATCAATCAGACGGTCAGCCAGTCATTCATTAAGTCAGTCAGTTACTCAGAAAGTCAGTCAGTAAGGCAGTTAACTAATCAGTCAGTACTATAAGCATATATTTACATACATTCACTCAACGAGCAATGCATGAATTCTTAACTGCAGCTGTCAATAGTCGAGACAACTGCGGCCATTATTCTTTGATTCTATGAATCATTCATCGTTTGATTCCATGTCTTGAGACAACTGACGCCACTTTTGGGCGAGTCAACTGCAGCCACAAAATAAAAAAAATTGTGGCTGCAGTTGACGTACGACAACTGACGCCACTTTTAGGTGAGTCAACTGCAGCCACAAATTTTTGGAATTAGTGGCGGCAGTTGACTCGAAAATAGTGGCGGCAGTTGGCAGTGGCTGCAGATGACACACAATCCTGTATGCTATAACATGCAATCATCATGTTCAGTGGATGTTTCCCGGGTTGGACAAGTAAACGTGTCATTTTTTCACTTGAATCTCAGGAACCTCTTTATACATAATCAATTATGAGGTCTTTAGCATAAGATGAATGAATTGATGTTTCGACCGACACATAAACCAGAAAAGTCAGAAATTTACATTATGCGATACAAATCAGGTTTATGCGCTCGTTCGATAAAAAAAATCATTATTCTATTAAATTAACAAAACTCCCGTTACCATTTGGTTATATCAATATGAATCATTTTGAAACAAACTGTTATTATGATTTGTTTTCGAGAAATTTCGCTCAAGTTGAAAAAAAAATCCGGTAAATTTTGCCAAAAATAAAATATGAACAATCCTATACTAAAACGAATCTCAAATTCCAGGTATTAAGACATGTAATTAACATGTAAAAGTTATTCGTGCAACATAATAGTTTCAAGAAACGCGTCGTTAGTCGTCACTTTACAGCCACCCTGTACAAGTATCAATGATATTCCAGTACACAACACTAGCGGACGAGAAGTGGTGGGAAAAGTGGTGAAATTCCCCCCTCTTTGACAGTTTCAAAAAGTAAAATTTGTTCCTTCAGGTGTAGGTAAAATGGCCTAATTTTTGCTTATTCCCCCTCTTTGGGAAAATTCCCCTCCCTTTGGAGGATCGGCTCGTCCGCTAGTGATACACAATGACGTCCGATGGCGCTGAGCTCACCAAAAATCGATTCAGTAGCATCCAAAAAATTTGACTGAATTAGCGAAACAATTGTTTTCCGAAATTGTATAGGCTGGCTATTTTAAGCTCCGCCTCTTCGCTCAGTGGTGTCCGGTTGAGTGTTCGCGAGCTCAGTGAGCTTGTGCTAAAAATACGTACAGGGTGGCAAAAAAAACGTGTCGTGTTTGAACAGTTATCGTGAAAGTTATACATGAAATGTGGTGACATTGCGGTAAAAAGCATTCGATTATGCATGTTTTGGCCGACTAAATGATGTGCTACTTACATAGTTCAATCCTCAATTATTAACTGTTAAATTTCGCTTTTCAAAAAGCCCTTAATTCTACTACAAAAAGTTTGTATTTGGTGGTGAAACTGGAAAACAACAGTGAAAATTTATTGCATGCCGTTTTTATCACATACAAGTAAAAGGTGTTCTCAAAAAATTTATGATTGACAACGTTAAAAGTTTGTTCGATTTGGCCTTCTTCAGAAGCAATGACAGCACGCACGCGTGGCATGAACTTTTTAGTTGCCCAATAGATAAACTTTTATGAACTAAATCATTTAATTTAAATTAAAAAATTTTAACAAAGCATAGATACTGACAACCAAGCAAAAGAACGAAACGAAAATACGAAACAATAAAAACAAGCAAACAACTTATAAAATGCACGTATAGTCGAAAATGAATTACTGTTCCAAAAAGCTGCGTGAATTTTCGATAAACAACCTGATGTTTTGGGGTGTCACATTTTTTGTCGATGAAGTTTTCGTCGGATAAAAGTGATTTCACTTCCCTGTACAGACGAAATGTTCATCGACAAAAAATGTGCAACCCTAAAACATCAGGTTGTTTATCGAGAATTCACACAGCTTTTGGGAACAGTAATTCATTTTCGACTATAGTGACAGTATTCATATGTGCTGGTCACGTACACGATCTGGTCATTTGGTCGCTGCGCATTTTATATAATCGCGTTCCGTCGCTGATGCGTTCAAGTGCAGAAACGCATATTAAGTAATTTTGTAGGCCAAAACATGCTTGTTCAAATGCGTTTTACCGCAATCTCACAACTTAGGTATAACGTTCACAGTAACTGCTCACACGCGACACGTTTTTTTAGCCACCCTGTACGTTATGCTAATGCGGGATACAATAATATGGCCATACGAGCCATCTCAATAAACGAAGTGGACGTCTTCCAAACCGGCTGGAATCGGCAGTTATTAAGCTATTTTATCAAAAATTTTAGGAGCAAATTGCAAAAATCCTCTAGCGAGGGCATATCCATTCGTCCCTTCCCTCCTCATCCGCCACCGTCGTGTCGTAAACAAGAGAGCACCGTAATGACCCGACCACTTCATATAAAAAGCACTAGCGGATGATCAGCGACTTTAGATTATTGAAAAACTCCCTCTGAGCGTGTTTCGAAAGAGGAGATAAGCCCCGCCTTAATGGCGTATCGTCTTTTGAAATGAAGGACGATTCAGTGATCTTGAATGCGAAAGCTGTAATCCGATTCAATTAAAATTACAATTAGATTCCATTTATACTAATTTTAATCATCCCAATGAATAGATGGTACTTGATGAGAGAGCCATGAATAGCCAATACTCAATAAACGTATGAACACGTATTTCGCCGAATAAATTTGCGTGACTTATCCTCATTGTACTGACGATTGTATTCATCGTCAAAAGATCTGGCATCATCAACCATCAGGACAGTGGAGATATGGACATGGAGAGACACCACTTAAAAAAATCTCTCTTTAACGTTTTACTTCTATCACACCATATTGGTACAGTGGCAAAAAACCAAAACTCAAAAAAAAAAAATTCATAGAAGTTTTATCCAAACACCAAAATTTTCTGTCACCAAAATGTATATATCATGTGAAGTTTAACGGTCCGTTAACATCCGATCACCTATCGTGAGGCTGGCTTGTCCGAGTGGGACCGAGGACAAGCGAGTTAACGTCGAAAAAATTTCTAAATAGATTACAAACTGGCGCTAAAAACTTTCCAAATTGGTCTTCTCTATATTTGATATCCTCATTGAAACTTTGAAGTAGGACAAGTACATACATCTTTTTATCCAATTAAACATCCACTCTTAGTCAGATCAAATTTTCTTCGTTTTTTTCTGGCCCACCCTGTATAGCCACGGTTGCATGTATCCATCGCAATTAATTTTGTGCTCACATGTATCCAGTCTGTTAATTGAGCAATAAAGAGATGATGTATAGCTAAAAGCTGGTTGACACTTGAAGCTACAATCAGGGTGTTATAAGAGTAGTTAAATCTTTAATTTTATCAGTTAGAGATAGTTTGTAATACGATATGATATATGACAATACGATATAAACGATGATGAACAGTAAAAATTTTAAGCTTTATGGGTTTCGGGTATAAACGAGATCTCAGATAAGAAACTACTCCAAGCATCCGGCCTGACGCATGAGTCGCAAAATTTTAAAAACTTACCTTTTACCCTTGGATCTCGACTCTTGTGAGCAAAACGGCATCTGTTTTTATCCCGCTATTAAACAAATCGATGAAGCTGTTGATAAACAAGTGAATTTTCTAATTTAAGTGGAAATAATGAGAACTCATCGGAATTTCAACCATATAATCGTGTGCTTCCTGCAAGGGCTCACATCCGTGTATGCCGCCGAGTTTGTCTGTCACGCACAGCCCGTCAACCTAGGCGTCTCCTTCCTGTGGCATCGTCAGTCTCTGATGTGCAACGAGTTTCTCGTATCGAACGATGGCAACGCCGTGGCACTTATGCATCCGGACGGTGACCTCCGATTCTACGATCGCAACGGCGAGGAATACTTCAGGGGCAGTCAAAACTATGGTTGGTGAATTTTGTGTTCCAACGGTTACTGAAGGAAAGCCTCCAAGTGTTGAAAAAGCGGTCAAGGAATAAAGTGTTTTATTGTTCCTTTGGCATTGAAGAACACAGTTATCTAACACCAATGTACGCAATGTTGATCAGGCACCGGTACCTTAATGATCGCTTGGGAGGAGAGGCCACTAATCGCGGCCAAAGAAGTCGTACCACATGATTATATAAGCAATGGAACAAGTATACCGGGAGAAGGAGCTTGCATGCCAATGGAATCCCGATTTTCTTCTGAAGGTAAGAAGGAAGTTTTGCTATATGAACAATGATAAAATACGTTTTATTTAATGCTGGTTTGTAGAAGTAGCGGTGCACATATAATGATTAGTTTAAATATATACTTCCGAAAGGTCAATTAACCAAAAACTACTTTATTTCTAGAATTTTTTTTGGTTCCACTAGAAAGTTGAGTTTTGGTCAACTCGGAGTTACAAAAAATGATTGAATCGTAGTAACTTAATCAGTAATGCGATCGGAATTATTCTTAGATTACAGTGCTGTCCAACTTTTGTTAGAAATTTCTAGCTTTTAACTTTTGGTACTGCCTAAATGCGAATTATGGATTCATGAAAAAACTACCCAGATAATGGTTGTTTATAAACGATGATTTTTTAAGTTGTTTGAAGCTCACCTTGGGTTCCTAAAACAACAATACGTCGCTCTTCACATTAAATGAACAGTTTTTGTTCGCACGTCCATCATCAACCTCAAGTCGAGTTTTTTTACCAAATCCTCCCACTATACCCCAATTATTACATGTAATCTAATCTTACCATCCATTCTCGGTCAAAGCTGTCCCTCGTTCAAGAAATTTGTCAAAAATACAAAATTCATATCTGAACTCATTGATCTTACCCAATCGATTAATAATCTTTATTTTTAATGCTATACCGCTGTCGCATATTTCCAAACCCCCAAATTTCCCTAAAATTTTTCCCAAACGCAAAATTTTTTGTCTGCATACTAAGGTTGATAACCACTGAAATACCACCGCTGCGCAGGCCAATTGACCATTTGACTGTTTTTTTGGCCACAGCTAACAACCATTTGACTGTTTGTTTGGCTTCGGCTTAGTTCCGAACACAGACTGTACGCTAGTAAAGGAGATAGCACCTTTGTGAATTTGGGATTCTGACAAAAACCGGTACAGTTTCCAAATATGCGGGCAGGTTTCAATTGTATTATGACGTCGTAACCTCAGCCAAGATTATGCAAAACCGAATAAATACTGGATAAAATTTATATGTGAGCTTACAACCTAATTTTATATCATATTGGAAACGAGAATTTTCCAGCCAATTTTGTGTGATTCCATAATTCTCATTTATGCAGGACAACATGTTACAACCGAAAGTTTTCTGAAAACAGTTGACAACACTATATTAGTACGTATGTACAAAAACTTGTTAAATTTTGAAGGTTTAATGACATGGTCATCATGTAGTAATTACGGGTTGAATTGGAAAATGAACATTAATGCAACGAACTTCACATCGACGGAAAACAGTTTCCTTAAAGGTTGGCTTATTTTTTAAAATTAGTGTATACACACACAACCAAAACAATGTTATTTCAAGAAACTTATATCAAAATCATTCAAATTTCATTTCAGCTAACCCAAGGCCGGATGTGTATGAAAACGACTTTCTGCAAAATGCTTGTCTAATGGATCGTGTAAAGTATGCTTCCGTGAACAATGACCCTACATATATGCATTGGTACGTAGAATCATGAGTTATTGCGAAACGTATAAAACGAAAATATCGCATCCACAGCTTTTTTCAGGAAGCTCGTTGAATAACTTTTAATTCGAGTTTAATTTGGAGTCTGACTTACAGGTATTATGACAGTCGTTGTTTTGTTGTCCACTTTGGAGTCGGCATTAGCCATGGAGATGGCGCCGACAGTTGTAGGAACGGTTAGGGTACACTTGGTTACAATTTATAAAATTTTGATGTGTTACGGTTGCAAATTTCCAAAACCGAGAACGCTTTTCTCAGAATTTTTTCCTTCAAAATATCTTCAATATGAAGTTTTACTGTCCGTTAACCCCCGATTACCTATCGTGAGGCTGGCGTGTTAGGCCCGTGGCAGCAGTGGTATATCAGTGGTTACTCACCTGAGTGCGCATATACATTTGTGTTTGGAAAAACTTAGAGGAACGTTTTTGGAAATTTGCAGTACGTTACATTGACTCTACAGGCATCAGCATTTTTGCTGGACAGTCGGTCGGTCGCTTGTCTTCTGGATGGAACGCAGACAGATATATTTCAATTATGCCCAAGATCACTTCATGGTACCATGCATATCATATTTCCGTGGGTTCGGAAGTTAGTATGTTGCCTCCATTTCCTATAGTTACAAGAAAATGTTTAAAACCATTGTGCTGTTTGGTCTGTTGTTTATTACTTACAAATTATTGTAATCTCAAAAATGTTAAACAACAAATTCAGTGAGAGGCTCTTAGGAAAAGTCTAACGTAAAATCCATAAACGCTACGAAATTGGAAAAGCCAAGCTTTCGGAGCGCTTACTTGTTAATTCGATCTGTTCGATTATCAACATAACTAGTTTGTTGTTGGCATTAGAGTCATCTTACAAAAAAGTTTCAATCTACTTGCTTTTTCATTTTCCGTTGTTCTTCGAAAGCACCCCAAACAAGCAAACTGGTTTCACCCCACGGACGGTCTGCACATAGTTTGCCTACCTAGTCTAGTGCATAGGGCGTCAGCCTCGGAAACCAGTGGTAATAGTTCGAAACCTGTTCTTAGAAGCAGATCTTTACGCGCTGCACTGCAGTGTCGGTCATTGCCCGTCAGTTTCAGGTTAGCGTTTCTGATGCAGAATGCCAAACCCCAAAAATTTTCCTAGAATTTTTCCTAAACACCAAATTTTTTTGCCACCAAAAATTTATTCCAAATGAAGTTTTACTGTCCGTTAACCCATGATTACCTATCGTGAGGTTGGCTTGTCTGAGCGGAAGCGAGGACAAGCGCGTTAGGCCCGCGCAACGGTGGTATTCAGTGGCTACGCACATTTGTATGCTCGCATAAAATTTCGTGTTGGGAAAAAATTCTAGGATATTTTTTTAGGATTTGGACATTTGTGTCTCTGACAACGACGAAAACCGTTCTGAATGGTATTCATATTCATCATATTCAGTAATGAACCAACAGCAAACAGTTGAACTCAGGTAAATGGATGGACCTCAGCGCGGAGGACATCGGTTGGCACGACACCTGAAGATGGCTGGACGTGGGAAGATGGCACTCCAATCGATGTGGGTTTCTCCCTTCAATTGCTATCAACATAACTTAAAGATAGTAACTCAGTAAGATAGTCTGTGAACCCGAATTATCACATATCGGCAGAACTATAATAAAAAATGAACATTTACAATACTAATTCGTGCAACACTATAACAAAAAATGTCCTAAGTTGTGTTTTGCAGTAAGTGTTATTACTGACAAAAATGTTTTCCTTATTTTCAGTTTGAATCGTAGACGCCGGATTTTTAAACGAACTATAGCTTACGCAAAAACAAAGCTTTTACATACTACGGTCGTAGATTTTTAACTGTCGAATTGTAGAATTTTGAATTATGAAGAGGATACGCCAGAAAATAGGCTTTCCCAGTGTCAAGACAGAAGTAACTAATTCGCAGCAATTAACAATATAAATCTTTATCTGAATGTTGCAGCCATCACTATTCGAGTCCACTGATATCAACAAACCACTGAATGCATGTGCCATCATTCGTGCACGCACCGGTGGACTCGTGGAGACGCTTTGCACCAGCAGCGATGCATTCATCATCTGCGAATTTGACATGTGGCCGTATTACTGTGGGCTTCCGACTAACAAAACACGCACGCTGGCTAGATAATTTTTCATTTTGGTATCAACGAAGTTTTTGGTGCTCACAAGAGTGATAAAGAAAATGGAAAATTTCTAACTTCCTTTTGGTAACCATTTGAAGTTTTTCTGATCGTAAATAAAATTGCAGTCGTCATCAGACATTCGCGGGAAATGAAAAAACTCAAAACCAAATGAACTTATATAATTAATTTCGTTCATTACGAACCACAACAATAATGCTTTGTTTGATTGGTGTTTTTTGTATTACCTGTGTATGGCTTTGGAACAACACATGTTGCATGTTTACAAATTTTTTCCTACTTTTTTGTGGTTCAGACTACGAAGCTCAATTTCGTTGGAACAAAACGGCGTGAGTTGATGGATCTGGTGATTGACGAAGTGAACGGTGTCTGCGAATATGGTTCGTCTATATGTTTTTTCTCATTTAATAGCTGTGAGTTCAGCTCACAAAGACGAGTTCAACGAAATGGGCAACCAACAGGCCAAGTAAAATAAATTTTTTTTGTGCCTACCAATACGTTTTTTTATCATTTTAAAGCAACATAAACAGCAAAAGACCCTTACGTTTCTTCTATTTTCAGTTTTCGGACCCAATGCCTTTGCGACATCAAGACAATTTTGATTCTAATAACGGAATGATCAGAGTTGAAACTCGAAACATTTCAGTGTGTCAAATGCATTGCACTCGTCGACCCAACTGTGGCTCCTTAACGTTCATCCCGCCGTCAACGTGTCGTCTACATCAAGTCCACAAAGACACCTGCATCCGCACGAAACCGCATCCGAATGCGACGTATTACAAAATCGTTTGAAGAAAGACAAACGAAGAAACATTAACTATTAAACTGAACTCAATGTTCAATCTAAACATTGGCATCAAGTCAATTAACCGTTTGCTTTTTGTTTTATTGGCAATTCAGATTGTTGTAAAGATGTGCTGAGAGATTTTAGTCCCTTCTCTTGATATGATGTTAGAAGAAAGTACAGACGGTGAATAAAATTACTGTTAATTTCCACTCATATTCATTATGGCACCCTTCATAATATTTTATATATTTTCTGCTTGACTAAACAGTTTCAAATACTATAAGTACACATGTTTAAAACATACAAATCATTGTAGTTATTGATACAGTCCATTGTCGTCTTATCTGTATTTGAAATCAGTTAATTGCAACATCCATTAATAACTGTTCCAATTTGATGCAACCATTGAATGATAATTTTACGGTGTTCAGTGCATGTTCAAGTTTGTGTTCTACTATTGATATTATTCAATGAAATTGTTTTGGTTTTCATGAGTTGGTCGAGACTATATATAATACTATACTATGTATAATACAGTTTTTGCAGCCACCGACTATTTTATAAGCTCTCTTTTTATGACTATTTATGACGTTTTATGACTATTTATGACTATTTATGACTATTTAAGACTTCTTATGACTCACTTTTTGCAGCCACCGACTATTTTATAAGCTCCCTTTTTATAGGCCATGACATCGATGTTAGCAACAAGAAATGGGATTGTTATACATACATAGCTATGTTTAATTATTATAAGCTCAATATCGTTCGGTATTATTGATCCTCATTGTAGTTGCATACTGTGTGTTTAGGCACCGTGAATAGTTATAAAAAACAAATTCGCCTATGAACATTTACCAATTATTATTAACAAACTATTGTACAGTACTCCTCCTCATATATAAATTTCGTTCTAGAACTAGACCAACATTTTCAATTTCTCTCCTAGACAGTTTTTCTGCTAACATCACGTTGCAACCCATGCTGTTATTACTATGTAGAGTTACTGAACCTGGTACAACCGCAGTACAACTTTTTCTGGCACAACGAAAATTTCTATACGTTTTTCATTTAAACTATTACAGATCAGATTTTGGTTACACTATATAAAATGTCGCATTGCGTTGAGCTTTTCACCAATGAAGGAAAACGACTTTTACTAGACGAAACTTTGGCAAAATCCAGCAAACGCGCTTGGACGTCCGATCCATCCACCCAACATGTGATTCTTTTCAGTTCCTCCTTTTTTAGAAAGTGTGACGTCCTGACTGACGGCGCTCGCGTCAGTAGTTTTTTTGATGTTTCACGATAGGGCAGAAACATCGGTAAATTTTTCTTTTTCTGTCATTAAATTAGAAAGCTCGCCCCCTTCATACTATTGTGTTATTTTCTTAGCTTTTCTAATTTAATCGCACTAAATCAGACTTGTCACAATCATGTTTTACATGAGTAGGTAAATAGTCTGGTTCTGGTTGTTCTAGAACCTGCGTTGACTATGCCATACCTTGATAATCAAGTATGTATTAAAAATATAAATTATTGTTTGTATTTTGAGTGTGACTATATACTTTTTAATCTACGCTGGAATTTATTTTGTCGTTTTCTTTTAAACAACTATGAATAGACAAGTGAAATGCGATGAAAATGGACAAAAACCACGTTCAAGTCATTGCATACAGTAACCGGTCAACAAAATTAATTTTTTATAAAAAGAAAACCATGACCAATCATAACGGATACTTATACTCATAAACTATAGTTTTTTATCTGACCATTTACACCAATCTTGTCGTTGTCAGTTTTGTCGCTTTCCTTGTCAAGTGGTTTCTGGTTCGAGCCCCGGGTTGAGACACAGCGCATTCAAAAACGTTGTTGATTAGTGATTGTCATTGTAAATCGGATGACCGTTCTTTCACTATTGTGACTTAATATCCTACTTTGCTATTATGGCATAAAAACTGAATAAATTTGAATGTAGTGAATATAGTCAAAATATCATTCAATGGTTGTACTCACGATCACATCAAAAATTTACTAGAAAATACACAGTCACATAATTATAAACGAATATTAGTCAATAGACGATATAACTAGTAATTATTATTGGTTCTACTAGACAAGACACGACGAACTGACATAGGTAATCTAAAAAATGATAGCGAATAACGAGTGAACGAATGGCGTAATGAACGGATTTATATATGTACTGTACTTTTATGACGACAATGGTTTCAAACAAAACTGTAAAGGCAAATGAAAACCACATGTTTAGTCAGAGTTTATTGTTAATAAACTTTGTTTATATAGACCTGTTACTCCATAGTATTCAGTTTAGGCCCTACTTTCGTAGGTTGACTGATTGCCATTTGAAACTGTATTTTTTATAGAAACTTTGAGTTGCCAAACACTCTTTTTGAGTAACAAGAAACCTCGGAAGTTTATACAAACATAATGACATGGGAATGTACATATCACTAAATGTAAAGGCGTATGGAAAACACGGGTAGTTCTAATATTTGACACATTTTCGCTAATGAGAACATGCATGAGATATTATGAAGAATAACACAATAGGAGTAATTGGAAATCAACAAGGAATCTTCTTGAGCGAATGCTCAAGTAGCTCACTTCTTGCATCATTCGAAAATATTGTGTAATTATCAGAAATAAAGCAAACCTTCTCACACAAACGTGTAGTTTTCAGAAGGAATGCAAATTGTCTCGAACAATTGCGAAGCATTTAGAAGGAATGCAGATTATCTCACTGTATTCAGAAGGAAGGCAGATCTCACACAATCGTGCAGTATGTGGCATTGGGATGAGGTTTCGTGCGGAAGCAAAGGCCTTGTGTGTCGTTGTGCACTCGGTGGAGACGACAAGTAGCCGGTGGAATAAAAGTCAGGGAGCCACATTCCGCTTGACGGGTGCAACGCATTTGACACACTGAAAATCCATAGTTTTGAAAACCCATAGTTTTGAAATTTATGGTTGTGAAATCTAACCAAGGTAATGCAAAATAATGCAAAACTTGAGGTTAATGGTTTATCTTAATGAGTGTGAACTACTACTAAACTCCTTTATGTACTTTTGTAAGTTTGTGTTAACTGTTTCAGACATGTTTGAGTAACAAAATAGGCAATTTAAAAATACTTTCAATGTCGGATTAAACAATATTTTTCATGACATACCGTATTCGCAGACACCGTCGAACTCGTCAATGACCAAATCCGTGAACTCAAGCCGCTTTGTGCCAGTGAAACTCAGTTGGGTCGTCTAGTAAATAACGAAACAGATCAGAAGTAATTTATAGCTGAATTACTCTAACAACCCGAAAAGATAATTTGAGATAAATGAATAAATTAAATTATGGAAGTGCAAAATGTCATGACATTGCGATGAATGATTCGCAACAGACCTTTCTTATATTAGAATTTTTTAAAAGTCATGATTTTAAAGTTCATCATATTTTCATACAGTTCCTATTTACAGGAGCGGTAAAAAATTTTCTGTGGGATTCACAATAACTCAGCACATTTCATTAAGTATACCACCGTTTTTTCAACTAGCGTTGTATTTACGGTAAAACGGTGGATCTGTAGAAAAAATAGGTTTCTAACCGTTGTACGTGTAGCATTAGTAACCATACGGCAATAATACTTCAGCATGTCATATTCGCAAAGGGCGAATGCGTCCACACTGGTACAAGCTGTCTCCACGAGGCGACCGGTGATAGCACTGATTATGGCACAGGCATTCAGTGGTTTGTTAAGATCTGTTTTCTCGAAAAGAGTTGGCTGCAAAAATAGACACGACAAACGTTTAGTCGACAATCTTTTAAAAACTTTCTTATTCTGGATCGAGTCTACGCTAACCCCCATATCACAGAAACTTTTGGCATTGGGTGCCTAAATTGGCGCATCTTTATGCAAGAAAACTTTGAAGTTCTATAACTTACGTGAGAATTGGTTTTAAATTGAAAAATTTAGTTCAGAGGTGAGATCGTCTATTTTTACACATGAGAAAAATAATAAACTCAAAACAAACACAATATAATGCATTGAAAATGGTATGGCAAAACTTTATGCACTGCTGCTTATGACAAATGCGTCCTTTGGCACCTGGTCTCGGAGCGAAAACTGAGTGCGATTTAAAATGCATGTTTTCTATCCAATTAAACGTTTTGACTTTGAGTTTTTCGTGATTGCATTATGAGGAAAAAAACGAACATTCATCTGAACAAAAGTTTTTTATTTTTAACCGATTATGTCGTGAGTTATAGAACTTCACGTTTTTTGCATAAAGATGCACCAATTTAGGCACCCAATGCCAAAAGTTTCTGTGATATGGGGGTGAGATTGACAAAGTGGCACACAACATGAATCGTTGAAAGTTTGCCAATTTAGTAGGTGCAACATAACGAATTTTTTACCTAGGTTTATTAAAGATGAAAGAAACCGTGAGCAGTTTTTGCTTTCTGCTTCTACGTCAACTTGAATATAAGTTCAACTTACATTGACCACTGTCCAGCCGTCCTCAGGTGTCGCGCCAACAGCTGTTCTGCGTGCCGAGGTCCATCCATTAATCTGAGTGAATACCACACTTTTTCCATCCGGACGTAAAAAGAAATTGACTGCATATAAAAGTGAGAGCATTGTTCAAAAATCAATCTCAGATTTTTTTGATGGCTTTTCAAAAATTTATTGATCAGACCAACAGCGGAATAAAAAGTAGTTGCTTTGCACACTTGCCACCGTCCGGTCAACTTCGGCATTACGAACGCATAACTATGGGCATTCCAGCCGGTGGAAAGGCGGCCTTCTATGGTGCCAGCAAAGAAGCTGATGCCTGTGAATTCGTTATGCTCTGGGAGTCACTGACGTAATACAACAGCACATAATTTGGAGTATGCATTTGAATTTGTTTCGGGTGAAATCGATGAATGATCAAAACTGATAGGTTCGCAAGTTGTAACGAAACTGTTGCAATTCTTTAGCAAGTTTCCGTATTCGACAGAAAACTGAACTGAATAACATTATCATACATGTTTACTTCGATCATCCACGTACGGCTAACGAAGCATCGACCATCATAATACCTGCAATCAAAACTGAACACTGGAAAAAAATATACGAAACATTTTTTCAATTATAGGAGGGAAGTTGATAATGTAGTAGATCGAAATTGACGAACCAATGTTTGTAGCTGCTATCATTGTTGAGAGATGCATATTTCGAACGGTCCAGCAAACAAAGATTTTGCAAGAATCCGTTTTCATATGCTGTCGGTGTAGGATTAGCTGAAATATTTAGGCACATAATTAATCACTTTCTATTCTGAAGTATATTTTTTTTATTTGTTTGTGTAAGTAAAATAACAGACACTGGTTGAGAGCAAGCCTAAAAAATAGATGACAAGGACAGCCAACAACCTAGATGATCTGAGAATAATAACGAAAAGAATGTAAATGTTTACAAATCCTGAATTTTTACAATATGAGATGAATCAGGTATTCCACGTTTAAAAAGTTGACCAGTGAAAACATGTACGAAACTATTTTTAAAGATACATTTTTGAAAGAATTTTTACTTAAATCAATAACATCTTGAGGTAAGAAATTATACGCTAATGCAGTGATGAAAAATGGAGAACGAGAGAGATTACTGTACCGGTTTTGAGGAATAATAATAGAAAGAGTGTGATTAGACCGGGTAGATCGACGTGAAACAGTAGAACGGGTTAAACTGAACGGGGAGTTAGGGCAGAAGCGGAATCCATGAACATGAGTTAAGGAGTGTTAATCTTCTGGTAAAGACTGTCTGCCAAAGCGGTAGTAAATTCAGGGTAGTGTACAGATCAGAGTAAGCATCTGTTATACGAGAAATTCCCAGTAATAAACTTATAGATAAATTCTTGGCGACGTTCGAGATAAATACGATAAGCAATATTAACGGGGTATGATACTTCTGTAGCATATAATAGAACTGACTGTGTTACGGTTATAAAAATATTGATCAGTTGATACGCCGCGAAAGTAAAAACAAAACGATTTTTTGGCACGAGAAACTGGACAGTGATATTTGTGTGACGGGACAAATTGAGATTGTTGTCCAGATGAATGCCTAAATATGTTACAATATTTGATAATTGTAGTTTGTGGCCAGACAGAGAAATATCAGGGAAATTAACAGTATTGGTACCATGTATACGAAAAATTTGAAATTGTGTCTTATTTGAAGGAGATTTACAGTGGAGATATGGTTAGCAATGGAATCAATATCATTTTGTATTTGAGAAACATTGGAAATAGAATTCAAACCGTGTAAATATACAAAATCATCCGCGTATAACAAAGTTTTAGAGCCAGTACTTAATGGACGAGCAGCAAGAGTATTTATTAATGAAAGTTATAAACAAATTTGGACCAAGAAGACAACAAGACCCTTGTAGTACCGATGAAGTTTAGTGAAAAATACAAAATTCCAAATGTCCTTAACCGACCATTAATAAAAGAATTTCCGGTTGATGTGAAGTTAGGTGCATTGATATTAACTTTCCATGTAGTTTCGTAGCCAATGCAGGATGAAAATGCCGTAAGTCCTCCTAAAACGGCTTCATTAGTTTCACAAATGAAAACATACACCGAGAGCTTTAATTTCTGCTCATACCATGGTAAAATTTTCGAAAGAAAAACTGTCAACGGGAATTGTCTCTCACATTAAGAACTGCAATCATCGAAATTTCTTTCATATCCTAATTGAAATAACTAACCTTCAGGATAGAACCTCATTTCCATTAACGGGCAAGTTAATGCCGTTGGATGACTCGTTCCACCGTCTAGAAAATTATATGTAGCAAAATCTTCACTCGCAATCCTCGGTGTGGGATCAGCCACGAAGATGAACGATTCGATTCCTGAACACAATATACAGGGTGGGCCATTAAAAACCATACGATTTTGAACGTTAATAACTCGATCTATAAAAAACCGATTCAAACGTTTTTGCTCTCATTTGAAAGCCAATATTTTAACTTAAAACCCTCTAATTTTAGTCGTGTTTCATGGAGTTACTCTAAAGTTCTTAGCGAAAAAGTGATCGAAATGCATGGGTTTTGGTGTTTTAAAAAACTATAAACGGAATATTTCAGTTTATCATTAAATTAAATGCATAAAATAACAACTAGTTAAGCCTTGTTGATCAAAGATAAACGAATGGCACACTTGATTTGTTCATTTTCCTGAACCACCAAAGCCCGGGCTCAGTGTAAAATTTGTCAATGGCGGCTATGACATTTGCCATGATTTTTTTTCAAAGCACTACAGAGTATTACAGAGTTTCCAAGTTAGAATTGAGCTCAGAAAACTCTATTTCCCTTATGGAACTTTTTAAATTTAGAAATTTCGTGGCCCAAAGAGAACATTTTGTTAAACCAAAAAAATTCGTTTTTTTTTCATCTAAAAACACGACATTTTGGGATTTTCTTCTGTAACATGAGGGCAACTCTATAAAACAAGATTAAACTTAGAGGGATTTTAAGTTAAAATATAGGCTTTCAAATGAGAACAAGAACGATTGAATCGGTTGTTTATAGCTCGAGTTATTAACCTTCAAAATCGTATGGTTTTTTTGCCCACCCTGTAGATTTGTATCATAGTCCTGTGGCAGTAAATCTTTTGATAACTCTACATGGAATCGACAAACCCAAGTTAGGTGTGCTCCTGAAGTACTCGTTACCATCGTGATCGTAAAATCTGAGGTCACCGTCCGGATGCATGTGTGCCACGGCGTTGCCATCGTCCGATACGAGAAACTCGTTGCACATCAGATTCTGTTGCGACCACAAGAAGGAGACGCCTAGGTTGATTGGCTGCGAATGGCAAACCATTTTGCAGGCGAGCACTGTTGTGATGCATTGCAATAGGCACACGAAAGTAATTCCAACATTTCGGAGAATGGAAATTCTCATATTTCACCTATAATCTCTAGTTTGAAATCGCATCAACGGTTTGGATCTCAACCGGTCCACTGTCTGAAGTTTGAAAGGTTGTCGAACGCAAAGAAAATTACCGGATGATCAGATTTTGTACGTAATGGGATCAAACGGGTGCGAATTTAAATCTCAAATGTCAGATACTGTGCTGAGTAAGTTAAGCAAACTAATTATGTTTCAGACAGCAAATAGACGCTACGCCATCTCACTTGCAAGCTCTAACAAAAAAAATATGTTTCATGGCACTACTTAATCAATGCATCAATTTTGCTAGGCCGCTTGGCTTGCTAGGCCGAACGTCAAAATGATGTTATGTCACAAATAAAGCAACGCTTCGCTAAAAAATTGGGAATGATGAATGATGCATTCCGCTCTGCAAATTCAAATTCACAGAAATTTCAACTTGTAAAATGTTACATCGCGCAAGTTTTTTTAAAATGTCTTTGGATTTCTATTACTTTTGCTTGTGAAGTTTGAACGTGTTACACTTTGAAGCAGTTCAACTATCTACATTTGTGACTGGTTAATACAATGTTTTCGAAATCAACGCCTTGATTGAGTGGATACTGAAAATTCGAGTGAAATTGAACAACCATGCTAAATGCTGCTGAGTAGAAAGCAAACAGAAGCCATCAAGCGTTGTAAATCGTTTTAATATATCTATCTACAGTCCCCGACATAATAAACCGGGACTTTTATAGTGCTATATAGTGGATTTATAGGAACATTTTGTATGGAGATGTCTGTCGCGACCCACAAAAACTCAAGTCGAATTGATACGAGTTAAAACATTTATTATAATTTGAATCTCAAGTTATATGGGTTAAAACCCGGATTGCACATCAAAATTAACAAAATGACAAGATTCGGGAGTTTGCACATAATGATGAATGTTTGATTAGTAGTAGATTCTTTGGATTGAATGAATGAATGTATTCAATGGCAGACAAGACAGCTGTAGTGTAAATGGGAACCAAGTTCACAGATCAAATTTGAAATCTTTGATGTGACGGAGTCTCACTCGTTTTCCATCTGTTACTAATTAAAGTACTGGATACATAGCAGAACGGCATGTTCAACAATTATTATGAATGCAATATTATAAGTTGAAAGTGGTAATATAGCACCATGAAAAGTTTATGATTGATTGATCATCATGGCGTAATTTCAAATTACATAAGTAATCTCAGACTAGAGCAAAAGTATATAGTAATAGTAGTTTGACAGCGAGATAAATATGACTCACTGACATATTGGGTAAATTTAACGCCAGAAAAGCACGATACGTAAATCTGCATTAATAACGAACATGTAACACAAACAAAAGTAGGTGCTCACGTAAATAAAGGTGTAAAACTTAAGTAACAGTGTTGATATTCAGTAAAATAACTGTTCTATGTAATAGGCTGAAATCAGCAATTTATGTGATTGTCATTCTATATATTGAAATATTAAAAACGATTTCAAATCATATGATACCGGTTATGTTTACATGAATCCCACGTATTTATAAAAGTTTATCTGATTTGTCCGGTATCATCCAGCGCAAAGCCAGCGAGGGGGGGAAGGGGGGCCGCACATCAGCAGCCGGGGGCGCACGTGTTTTGTCTACACAAAAGCACGCGCGCCCGCCGACAGCAGAATGCCGGCTCTCCCCCCCCTTCACCCCCTCTCTAGCTTAAGCGCATCATGGCGACACTCCCGGCGACTAATGATGGGGACGCGGGAACTTGATATCGGCCTCGCGTCGAAGACGGTCGAATTCCAATTGATCGATCGTTGGTTTGAGAATACCCATGTTCAGAATGCTGCCGGCAGTTTTCAATTTGCTGTGCAGGTTGATGCCGTGAGCCAGAGTCAGACCACGCCGGTCTAACTTCATATCGAGTGTCATGTAGCCGGTTGCCAGAATCACAAACTCAGCCGAGTGTCTCTGTGCCTTCTTTTGCATCGTCTGGATGTCCGCCACGAAAAGGTCAGCCAACGATGGATCGTTACTCGGCGGATGCAGACCCAGTACCACGCATGTTGGTTTGAACCGTGCCAGCACGCCGTCAGCATGTTCGAGGATGGCCTCAAGCGATTTATACTGCCGAACTCTGACATGCAGAGCCAGTGCCTGTATGGGTAAACGAGATGGAGACTTCGTGCGCACATACTGGTCACCCAATAGAAGCACCTCGACAGGTGGTCGTACTGAATGCTGTTCCTGCGGCGGAACTTCGACAGCCGGTGCCTCGTGGGATGGGTTCTGCGTCGTACCAGCATCCACACATCGAGAGACAACTACGATCGGTTCGGTACTGTCCTCCTCGTAGTCGAGATCTTCATCTCGAACGTCGACGAAGTCCGACAGTACTTTGTCGGTTGATAACTGGGGAATCGCCTTTGGCGATGCGGTCGATTTTATGGCCGGCATCACCTTTGGATTCGCCTTTGGCGACTGCGACTTCCTTCCTGGCATCTTGATCGTTGCGTGCAGCTTCACATGTTGAACGATAGCTCGGTTGACGGTTGCTCCTCCAGCAGCCGCCTTAGGCGACAATCCGAGCTCCACGGTTGTTGCTATCGCCTTGGGCGAAGCCGAAAGAGATTTCGCCTGTTTTCTCTTAGCTGGTGGTTCAGCCAAAGGTCCCAAACGGCTCGCCAATTGTGTCTTCACCACAGAAATAACTTCATCTGGTAGGCCTTCCAACGATTTCAGAAGCCCATCAATTTGGGAAATGGTTGAAGCACATTTTTTCTTGATGTCTGCGATGCGGACCGCAAGCACAGAATTGCCATTCTCCACGGCCGATACTATTAGCTCGTCCATTGTCAGACTTGACTCAACTGTAAAGTGGGCACAACGATGATGATAAACGCTATGAGAAACAAATGATGTAGGAGGATAACGCAAGTATGATGAGGAGATGAGGAGAAGATGAGCACATAGAACGAAGGATACGGATGATATGATAGCAGGTTGCACGTATGATAATGATAAATGATGAGCACAGGTTGATAAGTTTATGTAGCATTATAATTATCCGATAACCGAAATAGTTAACATTAAATTTTCATTTGTTCAATCACGTTTGATACATTTGCACAACGGCGAACACCAACAAGTTATCGCCATTATCACCACCACAATTGTACCAGCGCAGATGGCGATCACATATATTTTATGCATCGACAAAAAATCGAAAAATTGAGACGAATCAAACTGGTACGGCACACTTCGGCTTGAGATGTGATTGGTGACCTCACCGAGCAGCTCCTTTTGCACGTAATGAAGCGTTCCCTCTAAGACGACTTTCGAAGTACCACCGCTGCAGACCACGACGCACGTCTCCTTGATGAAAGCCTTGTTGAAGTGGATTCGAGCTGAGCCCGTGACGCCGTCCGGTGAACACCGTGCACTTAGCTGTACGAAACCGCAATCCACGTGAGCCAGCGTATTTCCGCGATCACTGCGACACGTGTACGAAACCAATGCACCTGTAAGACAGCTGTAACACCCTACCATGCTGTGCACACGTAACTTGCAAACATTTTGCTCTGCTACCGTTGCCAGCACCAGTCCTTCAACTTCGATTTGTAGCTGAAAGTTCATGAACGTCGACGGAAACTTTGCTGAGGCGACGCTCCCCTCCCCCGGCACAAGAGTAACACCGACAGCTTCCAACGGCAACACGCGATTTTTATCTGCCAATATTTTCTCCACTGACACGTCTGTGCATGTACACGCAGCTCGGCCACCACTTGGATGGCACTCACAACTGTCTCGTTGCAAGTTGCAGTCAAACGACGATGCCTTCTCGTAGGAACTACATTGCAGTTGTCCGATTAACCCAGCCTGTGGTTGACCATCGTCACTGGCCTTCACTATACCTGTTCTCATGCCATCAGTAACGAAGCTTGTACCCAATATGGGTGCTGGTGGTATAAACGCGGTAGTCACGGTTATCCTCACGTTTTTCCATTTCACCGGTATGTTAGGACGAAGTCGCAATGTTTGCGGCTTATTTTCGTCATTAAGCGTGTTCAATGTGACATTCACGTGCACATCGAATACCCATGATGGACAATCATACACCTCGAAAACAGTGTTCGTTGTTGGAACTGCATATTGTCGATAGAACAGGCACGACGGCACGCAGAATAGGCAACCATTACCCCAGCATCCTGCGGAGTCTGCGCAGTAAGTGAACCCAGGTCGAGTTGACGCCTCGCCATGCAACTCATCAATAATCGTGTCTTTCTTGACTTCAGAACACGTGTTGGCCGTACAGCTCCCGGCATTGTAACAACGCCGGACACCCAGTGTTTTCAAATTGAAAGAACGAGTGAAATATGCACTACGTTTGAGGCACTGCAGTGACACATTTAAAGTCGACAACTTTATTGTGCCCAGTGGTTGGTTCGTATTCGTTTGAATCAACATGCACGCTTCCTGTCCCTCTGGCATCAATGTGAGTTGAGTCGTTTCGGTGACTTTACACTCCGTGATTCCATTTACGGACGTACACGTTTTCTGACCAGCTACTAGCGTTGTCACTTCGGAACAGGTTTGAATACTGGTTGTCTGTAGGAGTACGATGAGAGTCAGTAGAGTCATGGTAGCGACCGACGAAGGAAGGTTTCGACGAAACAAGATCCTGTTGTATTGACTGGCATGTTGACCCGAAGCAGAAGTATCCACGCTGACCTCGGCCAACTCTACCTCTTCTTCATTGGTGTTGTAAATCGGAAGATACAAATGACCATATTTAGTGCGGCGGCAACGTCGGTACAAAGCACTGACCAGCACACGAATGCAGGTCCAGCTCACTCGAACCATGCCCTTCATAACGAGACACGTTATGCAACTTGTGAAGGTGCCGACATAAACGAGCAGGAATACGGCCAGCAGAAATTTGCGAGGGGCACATTGCCAATTCGCAAACATCATGTAACACCATGAGCACGGTATTTGCTCACAAAATGGTGCAGATGGACAAGTCAAACCAGCGTTATAAACCACCAATCCGTTCTTCCATACTTTCACTGTAACACCATAATCGTGCACGACCAATTCTGGACTGAGCATAACAGTGATAGGAGAAGTTGGAAACGCCATTGTATAACATACCGGTATGCTGCATACTTCCACGCTCGAAGCCTCGGGAGCTGTATGTATTGACACTCCTCCTTGTACGCACTCGACCTCGCAATCCAAGCAAGCAGTAGCACGATCGGCTACCTCTTTGCCCAGATACACTGTAAACTTCTGATGTCCCCATTGTTTCACAGGTACCTTGATCAACTGTTCGGTTACAAAGTAGGCTATTTCAAGCTTTTCATATAGACAAAGTTGTTGCCCTGACGCCAAACAATTGTGACGTTTGCAGTACTCCGGTGTTCCAGTTTTAGTGCCTTCACCAATGCACTTGTATTCATCACTGAGTGCTTCTTCTAGTACGATATGCAGGTGCTCGACACGGACGAGTTTGTCGTTAAGTAGTTTGATCACAGGAATAGTCACGGATGAAGGGGTGTCACTACATCGTTCATCGGCTTCGAACGAACAGACACTAGGTTCCGCACGCACCAGTGCGTCATGTTGCTCATCCGAATATTTGTATCGGTGTATGCCGTCCTTGTATACGCAACCATCTGCCCATGCTGCGCACTGACACGGCGTCGAACATGTGCCATTTTCGTAGAGATGCTCGCCACGTGCACACTGAACTCGATACCAGCAGAGGTGTCCATGCAGCCGACGGTGAACAATATATCCAACTCGCATGCACGATTCTGCAAACACAATGTTGTCCGTAGGTTGTTGCGGGCACTCGCCCAGCTCCGTTGTTGCGGTAACAGACACCAGGCCACACAGCATGAGTGCGAACACGCACGACAAACTCAGGGCGCTGACAGATTTAGCAGTCTTGGCCGCCAGACGTTTGCTCCGTCGCAAACCGCTTGCCTGTTGCTCTGTATCCATGTCCTTTGTTGTCGCAGTTAACTTTGCGTCTGCCAAGTCTTCGTCTGACTTGACTGCTTTTTGTTCATCTTGGTCGTCACAGGTTTCGAGTGGATATAGTCGTCCGATTGGGCGTTGAATGGTACGCTTGTTGCTTGTCACGAGCTCTGCAGCCCTGACAACATCGTCAGTACCCTTTAGTAGTTTGGTGATACGTCCCATGCGCCACACTCCCCTGGGTAACTCGTCGTGAATGATGACAACGTCACCCACACAAGCTGGCTTGTTCACCAAACCTTTGCCCTGCTTGTGCGCTTGTACGGGTCGTTCACGCAGGCTGAGCAAGTAATTGTGCTGCCAGTTCGACCACATGTTGTCGAGCACCAGTTGATCTTGTTTCCACTGCGCGGCAAGTTTGTCTGGACTGCTTATTTTTGTGACATAGTTTGGATCTTCCTCCTCGTCACTACACAGAACTGGCACGCCAATGTGTTTAGCTGGTGCTACAAAATCACACGGTCTCAAGGCATCCCACGCTTGTTCATCAGAGAACACGTAGGATATTGGACGACCGTTGACCACGGCAGCTGTTTCATGAAGGACGGTCACGAACTCATCCACTTTGAGCAGACGGCGCCCGATGCCCGCTTTTAGCGAGTTCTTCACCAGCCCGATACAGCGCTCGTAATGGCCGCCACTCCAGGGTGAAAGTGGGGTGATGAAGTGCCAACGAATCTTTTCGTGTGCACAGTAGTCCAACACGTCCGGCATCTGGCCTTCAGTGGACCACACTTCATCTACTGTTTTCTTCGTCAGTACGAACTGTGAGGCGTTGTCACACCATATATGCGACATTCTGCCCCGAATCGCGATAAACCTCCGCAGCACATTCAGGAACGCTTTAGCGCTCAGATCCCATGCAACCTCTAGATGCACGGCTCTTGTCGCCAGGCATGAGAACATGCAGACCCAGACTTTCATCCTTTTGTTCTCTCCACTTTCGTCATTCCGACCAATTGACAACGGTCCCAGATAATCGATGCCGACCGAATCGAACGTTGTTGACTTCGACACACGCTGGGCGGGTAGTGGTGGCATCTCGCGCATTTTGTACGGACCACCTTTCATTCGTCTGCAAACTCTGCAGGCATTTATGACTGATTTGACAGCAATACGCCCGCTAGGCACCCAGTACCGCAGTCGGAGATCAGCCAGAGTTTGTTGAATGCCAGCGTGATTGCACTTCTCGTGAACAGCCTGAATCACCAAATTGGTGTATGGGTCTCCTTTGGGAAGCAACACCGGGCACTTAGAACCGAACGAAAGTTCAGCATTCTGTAATCGACCTTCACTTCGCAGCAGACCACGATCATCAATGACCAGGCCCAGCTGATTTACCATGGAGTTCTGCACACCTTCAGTGATTGACTGAAACAGCTCAGGGAACGCAAAACGTTGCGTTTGCCTATCCAAGAGCACTTGTGCAATCTCCACCTCTTTTGCCACTTTCACATCAGATGGCTCACGGAAATCTCGCAGTATGTCGATCCTTGCTCGTTTCTCATCAGTGAGTTTGTGCCACAGTCGTTTCTTCAGGTAACGCATCACGTATATACCCACGTTAATAATGCGCTTGTGAGAAGACACCCGAGTAGCGTCGAACAGAGGTTGATGTTTTTCGTCCACATTTGCACTCAATACTATTGTACTGTCGGCTTCTCGCTTCTTTTCAGCTGAACGTTTCGCTGTTTCGTGCAACACCTGCTCATCGATCACTGGCAAGTTGCCGACTTCCCATTCTGCCTCTGGCTTCTCCAGGAAGGCCGGGCCTGACCACCATGGGTGAGTACAGTCACGCATAGTTTCCACCGTGAGAAACCTAGTCGCAAAATCTGCCGGATTTGCAGTCGTTTTGATGTAGTGGAAAGTTGCGTCCACTTGTCGAATCTCCTCAACACGATTCTGCACAAATTTCGGCAGGGTCTTAGTTGATCGTAACCAGTTGAGAGCGATCTCTGAGTCAGACCAAATGTGAACACCGTTGCAGGTTCCCGGAATGTCAATGCAATTGACATGATTCACCAGGCGAGCTCCGATTAGCATCGCCAGTAACTCCAAACGTGGGATCGTTGGACGGTCCTTAACTGGTGCCAGTCGATTGCGTGATGTCAGAAGGTGACATGTTGCGGTGCCGTTGTTGATGACACGAATGTACACCGCCGCTGCGTACGCATCGCCGCTAGCATCCACAAAGCAGTGGAGCTCATATTGACCGTTTGGTTGGATAGGTATGGATCTGTCCAACTCGATGGTGTCGATAGCGAGCAGCTCCTGCAGAACTGACTCCCAACGTATTGCCTCCTTAGTTGTGAGTATCTCATCCCAACCACTTTTTTCGAAAAACAGTTGCTGCATGGCCAACTTGGCAGGTAGAACCACCGGAGTAAGCACTCCCAGAATGTCATAGATTGACGCGGTTGTACCAGCAGCGATTCGTTTTGAGTAGCAGCCGTTTAACTCTGCTTTCGGCTTACGGAACCCGATCTTATCAGTCTTCGTATTCCATGGCAGACCGAGGACTCGAACCGTTTCAGTGTTACCATCACCCTCGGGTAACATGTCATTGAAACCTGGACAGTTTGATGCATACTGTCGTAGGTTCATGTTGAACCGCTTGAACGTCTCTTTGGAGTAGGTGTAGAACTCAAACACCTCCTTTTCCGTGTTGAACCCCATAACGATGTTATCAACGTAGATGTTCGTGGCAATACGTGAAGCCAGTGGGTCTTGCTGCAGCTGTAGCAAGTACTTGATGGTTGACTCCAGGAGGAATGGACTGGCTTTCGCACCGAAAGGGACCCGAGTAAACCGCATTTCTCGCAGGTTTCCTTCCACAACCTCAGGAGTGTCTGGATTGATATACCAGAAAAACCGTGTGACGTCACGACTGCTCTCCTTCAATTCCATCTCCAGGAAAGCACGTTGCACGTCGGCAATGACTGCATACTTTTGCAGACGAAATGACACCAACATACGATTGATGTCAGGAGGATTGACGCAACCCTTGTACATTGTATCATTGAGAGACAACTGTCCGCGTGTGTGAGCCGATGCATCGAAAACAGGGCGCACCTTTGACGTGATGACTGGTCGATGCGGAAGATAATGCACCTGTCCATCAGGCTCCTCCGGCGCATTTTCGATTATGCCCAACGACTCCTGTTCTTCAAAGACAGCACGATATCGGTCTAGTAACACGCGATCGGCAGCCAGTTGCCTTGCCAAAGGATGAAAGCGCCCAAACGCCACACCTTTATTCGTCGGTAGTTCTCTGACGTTCGATTTGAATGGCCAACATACACGAACCCGGTTGTTGTGTATTTCCACCGTTTCCTCAAACATTTTCTGAGCAACGGTGTCATCCTCGTCAGCCACTGTATCAGTTATTCCGATGTGCTCCAAGTCCCAGAAACGTTCCAAGTTTCCGCTTGTATGTGTATGAGCAGCCATCAGGATGTCATTGGTGTCTTCTTCAATGACGTCTCCGACACTCATCATGAACATGCTGGACTCAGTTGGTCCTTCAACGGCGTTTGCTTTGCCGCCAAACATGTACCCGAGTCGACTCGAAATGAGTTTCAGACCGGATGGTAGCACCAGTTGACCACCATCGACTATATCGTAGTGATAATCGATGCCAACGTGTATTTCAGGCACACGAGTCGGCATTTCGAATGGGACTGATTCAGCCAGCATGTCGTGTCCTACATTGTTAACCAGAAACTTTAGGTCCTCCTGAGTGAGAACTGGCCGTCTTTTGGCGCCACCCAGAACAAACGGTGCCACTGAATGGCAGTCTATGTCCATGCTTGAACCATCCTTCAGCAGCAGGGACATTGTAACGAGCTCAGTGTTGAGCTTCTTGGGTCTTCGTGAAGCGAAAGTGCACACATCAATGCTTTCCGGTTGAGATGACAGACCTAGACGATGTGCCAGCTCCTTGGTACAAAATGAAACATCTGCACCATCGTCGAATGTCAACTTCGCACGTGTGCGTTTCTTTGGATTTTCCGGATTGAAAACCATCACATCAGCTGTCAAGACACACGCAGCTCGGCGTTTCACTACCGGAGTAATAACTTTGGCAACATTCTGTGCCTGCACCACATTGTGCGACACATTTGATGGTGGTACGACGACCTCGACGTTAACCATCGAACTCTGGTTTGCGGTGAACGAGCTAGACGGACACAGGCTGCGAGCATGTCCATGTTGATGACATTTGGGGCACTCACGCGAGATTTTGCACTCATTTGCGGAATGTCCAGTCCTCGAACATCTATAACACAGCATTTTTGTGTTAAACACCTTTTTTCGATCCTGTATTGAAACTACTTTCGTACAGCAGTCGTCCCAGTGATTTCCATCACAAAATATGCATGGTCTCGCTGGTTCACCCGGTTTACGCGCCTTCTTCATGAAAACACCTTGAGTCATGTTAGGACTGTGTTGTTTGGTGGCCGCTGAAGATCTCGCCTTTGACGAATTTTTCTTTCCGCCATATGATGTTGCCGTTGCCGTGAAAACATCGGTGCGTGTATGATGCTGTGCGACGTTCGAATCAGGTTTCCTTCCGCCACTGGCATGCCCCTGACGGATGCCAGTATTCGTATTAGCGGATGAACGCGCCACTGGAATGTTACCAACTAGACGACCGACTCGCTCTTTGCGATCAACAATGTCACGTAACTTCTTGCACACCTCACCAATCTGCCAGGGAGCGTTGACCGAACGTTCAGCGTCCATTTGGTCAACCACACTACGCGGCAACTTTTCGAAAATCATTCGACTCAGTATCGCTCGGTTACCTGACACGTCCAGGTCTTCGCCGAGCGTGCGCAGCTGACGCATTATTTGGTCGAGTTTGTCAGCCAAATGACGCAGCTCAGTGACTTTCCCGCTTTGAACGCGCGGCAGGTCTCGCAGTTGATCGTACAACTTGTCCTTCACCACGCTCAAGTCACCAAACCGACTTTGCAGTATGTTCACTGCCTCCTGGTATGTGGAGTTGGCTGTGGTGAAGCCCAGCAAAGCGTCTGCTGCTTCACCCTTTAGTAGGGTCGTCAAATATTGGAATTTGATGATGTCCGGAATCGGCTGACTGTGCACAGCCGCACTGAAAAAATCCCACCACGATAGCCAGGTGAACGGATCACCGTCGTAGTTGGATAACGATAACCTCGGTAGGTTGATAGGCGTGTTCCATTGATGAAGTGGTGCTGCCGATTGTACAGACGCAGCTGAACCAGGAACGGACGCCATTGGCGTATTAGACGACGCTCCCACGGGCGCCGTTGGCGCATTTGCCGACGCCATAGGCGCTGTGTTGTTAGCACCTGTAGAATTCATAGCCAACCGAAGACGATCGTCAATTTCAGTTGCTCTTGTTTTTAATTCAGCCATCATGTCGGATGCTGAATTTATCAGGACTGAGATACCGGCATCTCCAGAAATGTGTGTCTGATACAATGCTTCCTCATCGTTGAGGGCATTACCGGTCAAGTTGGTCAATATTTGACCCCACTCACTGTCAATTTCAGTGACAGTCCCGACAGCCTGTTCAACTTTATGTAGTTGTTTGACTAACTCGTATCGAAAGTCCAGTAAAGAGTCCGTGTCGTCCGCTATTTGCGGATGAAGAACCACGGATGACAAAACCTGTGATAGCCTTGCCTTCGCCAAACCCAAGCGTCGACGCAGGTGGCCACTCATCGTAGTGTCGTTTGCTCAACAAGCAGCGGATGCCAAAAATGTCGCGACCCACAAAAACTCAAGTCGAATTGATACGAGTTAAAACATTTATTATAATTTGAATCTCAAGTTATATGGGTTAAAACCCGGATTGCACATCAAAATTAACAAAATGACAAGATTCGGGAGTTTGCACATAATGATGAATGTTTGATTAGTAGTAGATTCTTTGGATTGAATGAATGAATGTATTCAATGGCAGACAAGACAGCTGTAGTGTAAATGGGAACCAAGTTCACAGATCAAATTTGAAATCTTTGATGTGACGGAGTCTCACTCGTTTTCCATCTGTTACTAATTAAAGTACTGGATACATAGCAGAACGGCATGTTCAACAATTATTATGAATGCAATATTATAAGTTGAAAGTGGTAATATAGCACCATGAAAAGTTTATGATTGATTGATCATCATGGCGTAATTTCAAATTACATAAGTAATCTCAGACTAGAGCAAAAGTATATAGTAATAGTAGTTTGACAGCGAGATAAATATGACTCACTGACATATTGGGTAAATTTAACGCCAGAAAAGCACGATACGTAAATCTGCATTAATAACGAACATGTAACACAAACAAAAGTAGGTGCTCACGTAAATAAAGGTGTAAAACTTAAGTAACAGTGTTGATATTCAGTAAAATAACTGTTCTATGTAATAGGCTGAAATCAGCAATTTATGTGATTGTCATTCTATATATTGAAATATTAAAAACGATTTCAAATCATATGATACCGGTTATGTTTACATGAATCCCACGTATTTATAAAAGTTTATCTGATTTGTCCGGTATCATCCAGCGCAAAGCCAGCGAGGGGGGGAAGGGGGGCCGCACATCAGCAGCCGGGGGCGCACGTGTTTTGTCTACACAAAAGCACGCGCGCCCGCCGACAGCAGAATGCCGGCTCTCCCCCCCTTCACCCCCTCTCTAGCTTAAGCGCATCATGGCGACAATGTCCACTATAGAAAAACTATATATAGGACGGCTATGAACTATATAGTTCATAAATAGTCTGTCAAAAACTATAAAATGATGACATAGTATTCTTGCAAGCTACATATAAATATGCTATGATATGAAAGTTAGCTTGTGATTTTTCAATGTCCTTGCTGTTTTTCATTAAAATTTTCCGAAAATGGGCGTATTTGATCGTTTTTTAAATACTGAAATCTGCACTTGGGCCAGTCATTTTGAGTTTATCGCAGATTTTGACGTTCTTTTCCAGCTCTACATAGTACATACTCGATGTACTACAAGTATGTAAAATTTCAAAGCTGATGACAGTTTTTTTATTAAAAAAGCTTGAAATTTTTTCAGAAACGAGCATATTATTTTCGATTTATGTTATTAAATTTCTGTTGTATTTCAATGTGTTTTCAAAGTACGATTTGATCGTTAAAACCGGAATGTCAGGTGCAGTTTCTCAGTGAAATCATTCTGTATTTTATCTGTATTCAACTATCATAGGAAAACCATAGTAGTGTATGCCAGGTGACCTTGAAAAAAATAGTCTGAGAAACTGTACATTTTGTTCAAAACAAGGGGTTGGCTGTTTTTTTTCAACTTAAGGGGAGAGAGGTTTTTCAATTCGACGGGGGTAGGCTACCTGTCCCACCTAAGAGTGTGTGTGGGGGGGGGAGTTACCTGTTACTTGCGGTTACCTGCGGGGGGTGAGTTACCATTTAATCATTTAGGGGAATTTATGGACCATTTGAGTATTTTATGATTTTAATTTGTGAATTTTGTGTATTCGAATGAATGAAAAGTTCTGTGAAATAGGATGTGTCGACTTCGTATAAAAATTCATAAACGTGTGCGAATAACAGTTTGCTAAGTTAAACGCGGTACCCACATTAAAAGCGCTCAGACGATCAATCGGAATAACAATTAGGTTCTTGGTAAGAGAAATTAAAGAAGCTTCCAAGATTAAACCGACTATCATAGTATTTTGTCGTGTAAAATGGAACAAAAATTGCGTTTGGAGTACTATAACATGACTATATATTACTATAATGACGCTATAAAACCAAACTATTGTCGTACTATGACTGCGAAAGTATAGCCTATTATAGCGCTATATAGCGTTATTATAGTGCATATTTGATATGCTTATACACGTGGGTTTTCTATATATGAGCTATATAGTTCTTATATAGTCTATCATAGAGACTATATAATACTATAAAAGTCCCGGTTTATTATGTCGGGGACTGTACTTTTAAAAAAGTCTGGGATGCGTGGTAGAGTGAAATTAATTTCTATGGTATGAAAAGTATTTATGTACGCCGTTTGACTTGCGACACCAAATTTTAAAAAGATGAGTTTCACAAGTACTAAAGCCTCGCTGAAGAGATGGTTGAAAAATTGATGAATGAATCTATGACTTTATAAATTGATATATTGGAATTACTATAATTACTAGAATGCAATGTTCCAAACCCAAAAGTTTTCATACAAACGCCAAAAATTTCTGTCAGCAAAAATATATTCTATATGAAGTTTTACTGTCCGTTAAACCCCGATTACCTATCGTGAGGTTGGCTTCACGTTAGGCCCGCGCAGTGGGTGGTATTTCAGTGGATTAGTGCCCACCTTAGTGTGCGCACATAACATTTCGTGTTTGGGAAAAAATCTAGGAACAATTTTGGGGTTTTGAACTATGCGTCCCTAACATCACTGCTGGTAACCCGTAACGTACCCGATTTCATATATGTATCATATTTATATGATTCTTCATTTTCAAGGTTTTTACTCGAAATTGTTGAACAGGCACTTAACTCAATATAAAAACAATTGAAACTGTTAAGTCAGAAGAGTAATTTTCGAAACACGTATAGTCGAACATTCGAAATGTTTTCGTCAATGATAACATTCATAAATATCACGAAGAGTAATACAAATAAACATGAGTATATTAAGAAAAGTGGGCAATATCGCCCAGCGTCTCTACAAACCCAAATTTGTTGCAAATGACAAAGAAAGCTTGCGCCGTTGTGTAGATGTAGAGAAACACTAGGTCAGTAATTCATGTTTCTTCTTTCATCGTTTTCCAAACAGTTTCGCAATCATAAAAGTCGTGTACGTGAAAGGAATTGAAACAGAGCCACCCGTGATTTTGCAGATAGTCCATCAGTCGACAAAACAGTCAGGTAGTTATGACTCCATCAGGAAATCAGTCAAACAAATTATCAGTCACCTTGTCTGCCAATCAGTCAGTCTGTATTATCAGTGAACAAATCTATCAACAATATATACAGTATCTTTCACAATCGTGTAGTACTTTACTGGACAATAAGATGGGCAATATTCGCCGAAGCTATGACAACTGTTTTGAAAGACTCGCCGAAAATTCAGCTAGTATTCTCGCTACAAACCAACAAGCGATGTGCAGATTTTGACAGCTTTCTTTAATACAGTGTATGTATGTAGTTCTATCCAGGCTCTTAAAATACAGACCGAAACACTGATTTTAAACGTTAAACCACGGATTAGTTGTTCTCGCCATTGTTTGATGGCATACATACTAGGCTATTAGGCCTGAAGTTTTATAGATTCAGCTAAATCCTCTATTTGGGTATAGGTTATAGTTTATAGGTTGTAATCGGATAACTTCACACAATCTTATAATAAGTCGCGTTGGGATGGGGTTTCGTCTGGAAGCAGGTGGCTTGTTTATCATCATGATACTGATGTAGACGACAAGTAGCTGGTGGAATAAACGTTAGGGAACCACAGTCCGATCGAGTGGTGCAGCGTATTTGGCACTCTGAAATATCATTGACTTAGTACCTTTACGTTTACTGAATTAACTTAAAATTAGCGGTTTACGTGTTGGAAAAGTGCCGTGAAATGAAAGTCAAAAGCAAGCTCAAGTTTTGCAAGAATCGACGAAGGCACTACAAAAAACCTTCGCCTACCGTATTCGCAGGAACCGTGTGCTTCATCAATCACCCAATCCGTTAACTCGCTTCCTCTTTTGCCAGAAAAACTGGAGTGTGTAGTCTGAAATTTGAAAAAAACTAGCTAAAATCCTGAGTCATAAAATGATTTTTTCATAAAACTTAGTCTTTAACCAGTGGGCGTGTAAGCGTGTTATTCATTGCCATCCAGCAATAATACTTCAGCATGTCATATTCGCAAAAGGCGAATCCGTTCGCAAGGGTGCAAAGTGTCTCCACGAGTCGACCGGTTCTAGCATTGATTATGGCACATGCATTCAGTGGTTTGTTGAGATCTGTTATCTCAAATAGAGATGGCTGCAATATGAGACACAAATTAACACGACAAACGTTTAATTGACAATCTTTTCAAAACTTTCTCATTCTAGATCGAGTTTACGCTGAGATTGACAAAGTGGCACACAATGGATCGTTGAATGTTTGCCATATTATTAGGTGCAACATAACGGATTTTTCTAACCTAGGTTTATTTGTTGCCATTGTTACTGATGAAAGAATACGTAAGCAGTTTTCGCTTTCTGCTTCTAAGTCAGTTTGAATTTAAGTTCAACTTACATTGACCACTGTTCCATCTTCCCATGTCCAGCCGTCCGCAGGTGTTGCGCCAACAGATGTTCTGCGTGCCGAGGTCCATCCATTAATCTGTGTGAATACTCCACTTTTCACTAATCGATCATGAATGGCAGTTGACTGCCTATCAATAAAATATAAAAAGAAATAATTATTCAAAAGCTTATCGAGAATTTTACTGATCACACCAACATAGGAAGAGAAATTTGTTCTACACACTGGCCACCATTCGGTCATCTTTGGCATTCCGAACGCATAACGTTCTTCATCCCAGCCGGTGACAAGGCGACCTACTATGGTGCCAGCAAAGATGCTGATGCCTGGAAATTCGTAATGCTTTGGGAGCCATTTCCGGAAAACAATGGCGTTCAGTCTGGAGTCTGAATCGTTCTGCAATTTTTTCTTGAACTTCCTCTGCCGAAATTTCTTTAAAATTGATAGGTTCGCGCAATTCCTCATGTTAGGAGTTATAAAAACGAGTGCAATCATTTGACAAGTTAGGAGTATTCGACCAAAGAGCGCGTCGGAGATAAGTCTACATATTTAGTGTGCTAAGTAAAGATAAAGTTGTATATATCTATTCTGCTTCAAGTTTGTTTCAGTCAGTCATGTACTAACCGTTTTTGCACTTGCTATCACCATCTCCTTGGTTAACTCCAATGGCAACATGGCTAACGAAGCATCGTCCACCATAATACCTGCAAATTCAACTGAAAAGTCGAACATCTTTTGGATGAACTTATAGGAGTGAAGTTGATAACGTAGTTTAGTTCGTGACCTATTACTGCAGAGTAAAATACCACTAAACAAAATTCTGTGCGCCGTTGACCACGAACAAATTTGGCGGGAATTCAAATTTTTGAAAAACTACCAAAAAAGTTGTTGAAATTTTTTTATTTTTTTCCAGTAATTTTTATTTTCATTGTATAGATCTTGTTTCGCTGATTTTTTTCATGTATTTTTCATTAAAATATGTTGATTTTTGAAAGGTTTAAATAATGTTCAAAGTTTAATAAAATCATTAAAAATAAATTTAACCTATCAAAAATCAACGTATTTCCATGAAAAATACATGAAAAAAATCAGCGAAACAAGATCTATACAATGAAAATAAAATCTCATGGAAATAAAATAAAAAAATTTTAACAACTTTTTTGGTAGTTTTTTCAAAAATTTGAATTCCCGCCAAATTTGTTCGTGGTCAACGGCGCACAGAATTTTGTTTAGTGGTATTTTACTCTGCAGTAATAGGTCACGAACTATAGTGAGATTTTTATGTACCAATGTTTGTATAGGATGGTATTGTTGATAGAAGCGAACTTTGCACGGTCCATCAAACACAGATTTTGCATGAATCCGTTTTCATATGCTGTCGGCGTAGGATTAGCTGAATTATTTAGTCAAATATCATATTAATTTTCTATAATATGAATTGGTTTGAAAAAGTTACGAAATTCATGAACCCACCATTAACAAAAGAATTTATGGTTGATGTAGAGTTAGCAGCATTGATGTTCATTTCCCACGTAACATTGTAGCCAATGCAGGATGAAAATACCTTTAAACCTCCTGAAATGCTTAGGTTTACCAAAAACATACATTCAAAACTTTCTAGAGGAAAAACTGCCAATGGTTAGCATTATACCTCAGACTAAAACTGTGATCGTCAAATTCTTCTGCTTATGCTTCTTGAAAATCGCGTAATTTTTTCCTTCTCATTAAACTTTTACCTTTAGAGTAGAAACGCAATTCCATCAAATTGCATAATGCTGCTGGTTGACTGGTTCCATCAGACAACTCAGTTTGATTCAAGAAGCCTTTATTTATAATCGCCGGAGCATTATATTCAATGTATATAAACGTTCCGCTGCCTGAAAACAGAGTAGATTATTTTTTTTCAAGGAAAATGACTTACGCAATTCTAATAGTCAGTAGAGTTTCGCGATGAAACACAACATCTTCCCAACCGTAGCTCTGACTGCCTGTGTAGTACTCGTTGCCAGTGCGATCGTAGAATCGGAGGTTACCGTCCGGATGCATGTGTGCCACGGCGTTGCCATCGTCTGATACGAGAAACTCGTTGCACATCAGATTCTGACGCGGCCACAAGAAGGAGACGCCCAGGTTAACTGGTTGCGAGTGACATACCATGTTGCAGGCTAGTGAGGATGTAATGCACTGCCAGGACCACAACACGCATGTGAAACCAACATATCGAGGAATCCAGATTCTCATCCTTGCTTGTGATTCCTAAAACTGAATTGAATATTCAGTAATTACAATAATATATGATGAAAAAACGAACATGGGCGATACATAGAGATACTGTCATGTGGCAGATTTATAAGTTATATTTAACTTTGTTATATTAGCTCACTCGCAATAATCTAAATTTGTTTGATCTTGCATATAGAGTTAATATACATATTTATGTATACATGTAAATACATATAGCTATGTTACTTGATACTCGAATTTTTCGGTGCGCACGTTCAAAACAATTATTCGATTGCATAACTGTGGTAGTTAAATTTTTTAGGAACATTGTTCCTCAATGACACGTGGAAATATTAGAACGAATATTATAGTCGTTAGGATTTAGCGTTTAGATCACTCCACCAGCGTGACGGGCACATTTAAGTAATTTTTGATAAATAAATACCTTGATCAAGTTAAAATAACTCTCAATTTAGTACAGTATCTGATGTTTGACAATTTGGTTTGTAAATTTGGTTTGGAACAGCAATACAATTTCAACTGTAAATGGATAATGTTACAAACATTGACAGCTCTTGGTGGAAAACAGATTTTTGTTTCACGTTTAGTCAATGCTTCGTTTTACAGCTGGATCGCAAATTTCCAAACCCCAAAAAATTGACCTTCATGGTTTGCGTGATCCAAAATGGAGAATTACTAAATTATGAATTTAAAAATGGAGGAAACTTTTTTGGCATCTGGAACGTCACAAAAAGCGAAATACTGAAACACCAACTTTTATTTCAGTGTTATACGCATGGTTCAATGATGAGAAAAAAACGTCTTCATCAATTAAGTTTGGGTAGTTTTCCCGGATTACGCAAAATATTATCTTTTACATAGGCTCGAACGCGAAATGACTAACTGACAGACTAACTAAATATACATTCGCTTCAGAAACCTGACTACGGACACTGTGTATGTACATGAGGTCAAGTAATATATTGTTTCGAACAGTTCATAAAAAAAACAAAATAGTTTTATTCAACAACCTCAATAATAAAACACAAACATGAACATGCACTGCGTACGGTAAAACTGTCATTTAATGGTTGCAGAAATATACAATACAAACTGACAACAGGTTATCAAGTAAGAACAGACATTAATGGATGTTGCAATCAATTGATTTCAAATACATGTATGTATGATGACCATGGACCGTATCAATACCTACAAACGTAATTGTTAAACGTGTGTAGTTATAACATTTGCAAACAGTTATATAAATTATATATTTCTCATATAAATTTTTTGGTGTTATTTTTTGTCAAACGTCAGAAACATCCCTATATGGAAATGATGCACTATTATAATGACTTTTTATCTTTTAACAGGGCCCCAAACCTAAAAAATCAAATTTTGTATCCTTTTCAGATTCGCTCAGGGCCGCTGAGTCGCTAATTTTTACTTACATTTGAGGACAAAATTATTCATTACATTCATTTTGAATCAAAACGCTATCAAAAGAAGTTGTTGGTCTGTGTTATTCTTTTGTCACGGCCCTCGTACTTTCTAGTCTTAGCAACCGTGCTTACGTGCTGTCCAACCTCAGAGGCGGGCTATGACGGTGGTGGATCGTTTCTGTACTTTATCAAACTCGCCAAATAGGGACTTATTTCAAGTGTTCATTGATCTTAAAGTCAAATCGGGTGATATCAATAATATTGCATACGCTATTAATTATCGCAAATTATATCAGTCGGGTGTTGGTGTCGGCGACAGCGGCAGACGTATCGAGATGAGGTACACTTGACCTGGCAGTTGACTCGAACTTCCTCGATGGTCGGTGACTTCGAGAAGGGCGGGTGGCCACGTTGTCACTGATACCTGTATTGGTTAACAGCCGGTGCTGCAGTTGGATGACTCCACGTCTTTATTAGCGTTCATAAATCGGCGGAGCCCGTTATATCCGAATAGGCGAAGACGAAGTTACACCGTTTGGAAGGTGCAGATAAGGTTATGGATGATAAGGTCACACCGTTTGGAAGGTGTAGTGTAAGAAGAAAGATAAAGTACCACACCGTTTGGAAGGTGTGTCAATGGACTATAATAACGTAGACGTTGTGCAACTCTTTAGTTATTACTGGCAATGGCACAGGTACGTGGGTGTTGAAGGCTGCGATGAAAACCCGAAATCACGGATATATGATTATCGATCAGGCTACCTGATTGGTCGTATGGTTTTTTTGAAAACTAGATAGTTTATTGATTACTAATTTTAGAGTTGACCAATGAGACAGTTTATCGAGTGTTGTAAATAGACAATATCTACCTCAGTTGTTACTCACAGCTCGGATGTACCATAATAGGAATAAGTTATCCGGGTTGCAGGTTTAGTATGCTTAGTCTGGTAATGAGTGAGTAACTACATACCTACCTACTTAAGGAAGGGTGCGACACGTGTGCGTTAGGCGTACACGAGTTTTGGGTACCGTCGTCTTAGCGAGAGACGCGTCAACGTCCGGCGGGAGAGCAAGTGAACAGGTGTGGTGGGTGGTACGAAACCACTTAGTAATAAACTTGAAAGATGACCTACTTTTATAAACGTAGTTTAGATTCTTATTGTTTACAATCTACAATGTTATTTGAGTTACGATAGAGACAGCGAGAAGTAACCGGGAGAGAGATTACGGTATAGACGTATAACGAGAACGGCGGTTAGAGTGCCGATACGAGAATGCCGATTATAATGAAGATCTTAGAATGTCGATATACGAGAGAATTACGATTAGGATGCCGAAGCGAGAATGAGAATCCACCGGCAAGTGACTTCCTTTTATACTATTTGAAATGACATAAAAACTTGTTGACAGAGTCACTGCCTCTTGTAAAACCGGATTTTGTAGCTAAAATTAGAAGCGCCAGAGCAGTTCAGGATCTCGACGGTTTCGGTCACCAAAGTCTTAATACATAGCCGCATACATACTTACCTGTATTATCGTCAGCACAGTGAGTGCGGGCGCATAATGGCGTGATCTCGGATCGGTGCCTCCGGCGGGCAATTTTCCAGACCCCACAGATTTTTTGAAAGTTTACAGTTTTTATCAAAAATCTGGGAAACGAACCCCGGGCCACTCGCATGCTAGGCAAGCGCCCTTGCACTGTGCTACTGAGCCGATGCAACTAAACTGCATATACCCTACTATGTCTGGCTCGCTACGCTCGCATGCTTTCTACAACACGTGGCTATGCTACAACACATGCAGGAGGAAATATTGAAATCTCCCCTGCGGGGCCTATCGCGCTTGTCCTCGCTCCGCTCGGACAAGCCAGCCTTACGTTAGGTTATCGGGGGCTCGCAGACAGTAAAACTTTACATGGAATAGTAATGTTGCTCGAGAAAAACCAAATTCGAAAAATCTGTGGGGTTTGTAATCATGCCTCCGGCGGTTAGTCACGCGATGAGTCACTGCTCGTTACTGCGATCGTACGATTCGTAGAGTGATCACGCGCTGAGTCACCGCTCGTGACACCGATCTTACGATTTGTAGATTGACTCACTCGCATGCATACCGTAGGTATATGCTGTTGAAAATTAGATTATCCTGTTCCTAATTTTATTCCTAATCCTTTTTAAGTTACTATTACCTTAACAGGTTCATGTCCAGGTTGATCACTCCTGACATCCCCCCTGTTGACGAAATGAAACCGTCCTCGGTTTCTGAAATAAAACAGCTGAAAACAGTAAAAGATTAGTGAGTTCGGTTTTGTCGCGTCGTTGTAACATTTTGAATTTGTAAATGTCGCTGCATTGGAACAATATTGAATTTTTTTGGAAATGTCGCTTCATTGTAACAATATTGATTTTTTTGAAATGTCGCCACATTGCAACAATATTGAATTTTGAATTTGTCGCCCCATTGTAACATTAATGAATTTTGGATTTGTCGCCTCATTGTAACTTTATTATTGAAATTTGGAATTGTCGACCCATTGTAACTTTATTGAAATTTGGAATTGTCGACCCATTGTAACTTAATGGAATATAAACACAGAATACATCATTTACAAAAAAGTTATATATATTTATTTACGTGATTGAATTTGAAAAAAATACCCCACTGGGCATTTTTTTTATTTGTTGTGCGGATCTACTAACCAATTCAGGAGTCATGAAGATGATGCTGGCGTAGGATCCCGGTCGACTTGCCAACGATGTCGTCTGCATAACGTTTTTTTTGCCCGCGCCCCTGCTTGGGCACGTAGGTGTTCAGTAGAGTGATGGCTTGTGCAATCTTTTGCAAGTTTTCCCAATTTGGGTGGATCAACGGAGGTGGCAGAATCATCGCCGGGGTGAGGGGTTGCGGATTCATTTCCGGAGTGAGAGGCTGCGAATCCGTTGCCGGAGTAAGAGTTGGTAGGCGAGGGATGTAGTTGGGTCGGATCGCCGTGTTGGAATGAGAACGCGCCGTTGGCATGTTTAGACGACGTTCCATGTCGTTGAGACGCTCATTGGTGTGAGACTGCCACGAACACAGTTTCGCTATTCGCCGTAGTAATGTTTTTGTTGTCGGCGTGGCTGCGTTGGGACATCTTTTCTGTACCGGATTCAGGTCACGTTCCTCGTCCTCGGATTGCATATTTAATCGGATGATTTAACGCGTGACTAAAATTGTAAGCGAGGGACTAAGAATGATTCGAAAAGTTACAAACAATTTAGGTGGTAAAAAAAAACTCATAGTTGTTTACTTGCGTATGTAATTCTAGGTTATTGACGGATTGCATAAATTAAAGGAAATTTTTATGTTGGCATATTAACTTATGAGCTAGTTACTTGTGAATTAAAGGGAAAAATGATGTTAGCATATTTACTAAATGTTAGCCTATTTACTATGACAAAACTTACTTGGTTACTTGAAAAATCATAACATATTTGATAATATTTGTTTTTATTGTTTTTTAAGAAATCTAATTTTGAAAGGGTCACCGGGGGGATGACCGGGTGCAAGTGATGAGCCGAATTTCGTACAGTTGCAGTTGCCGTAACTGTGGTTGCGAATGTACGGGAACTGCGTGTTTCGCTGGCCCGTCGGATCGATGTGTTATCTACCTCTAAAGTAGCCGTTTTTTTTGTGTAAGAGTCGCTGGCCAGCTAGACAGTTTTGGCTGGTGTTATTGATGATTTATTCATCATAATCTACCGTGCTGAGTTTGTTTCATTTCGGGGAAATGCCATTTTGTATCTGCCTGATCGTGTTAGAGAAAGGGGTGGGCAATTTGGACGGCCACCGAATGATTTTTGTTCTGAAGAGTGAATTTGTTGTTTTGCTATTTTGGTATTAATAGTTTCACCCAAAGAATTGGTGTGTGATTGTTTCTTATTTCCCTTTCATAATTCGGATGGATCTGTGGGGTGTCTGCTCAAAAACGTGTACCAGAGTCTAATGAGTGTATTTTGTGTGCTTTATAGCCGTGAACGTGTGTATGTAAAAACTTGTTGACAGAGTCACTGCCTCTTGTAAAACCGGATTTTAAAGCTAAAATTAGAAGCGCCAGAGCAGTTCAGGATCTCGACGGTTTCGGTCACCAACGTCTTAATACACAGCCGCATATATACTTACCTGTATTATCGTCAGCACAGTGAGTGCGGGCGCATAATGGCGTGATCTCGTATCGGTGCCTCCGGCGGTTAGTCACGCGCTGAGTCACTGCTCGTGACTGCGATCGTACGATTCGTAGAGTGATCACGCGCTGAGTCACCGCTCGTGACACCGATCTTACGATTTGTAGATTGGCTCACTCGCATGCATACCGTGGGTATATGCTGTTGAAAATTAGATTATACTGCTCCTAATTTAATCCTAATCCTTTTTAAGTTACTATTACCTTAACAGGTTCATGTCCAGGTTGATCACTCCTGACATTCCCCCTGTTGACGAAATGAAACTGTCCTCGGTTTCTGAAATAAAACAGCTGAAAACAGTAAAAGATTAGTGAGTTCGGTTTTGTCGCGTCGTTGTAACATTTTGAATTTTGTAAATGTCGCTGCATTGGAACAATATTGAATTTTTTTAGAAATGTCGATTTGAATTAACAATATTGATTTTTTTATGTCGCTACATTGCAACATTATTGAATTTTGAATTTGTCGCCCCATTGTAACATTATTGAATTTTGGATTCGTCGCCCCATTGTAACTTTATTGAAATTTGGAATTGTCGACCCATTGTAACTTTATTGAAATTTGGAATTGTCGACCCATTGTAACTTAATGGAATATAAACACAGAATACATCATTTACAAAAAGTTATATATATTTTTTTACGTGATTGAATTTGAAAAAAATACCCCACTGGAATTTTTTTATTTATTTGTTGTGCTGATCTACCAACCAATTCAGGAGTCATGAAAATGATGCTGGCGTAGGATCCCGGTCGACTTGCCAACGATGTCGTCTGCATAACGTTAACTTTTTCGCCCGTGCTTGTTTCGTTCAGCACTACGTGGAATTGGACATTGGGCACGTAGGTGTTCAGTAGAGTGATGGCTTGTGCAATCTTTTGCAAGTTTTCCCAATTTGGGTGGATCAACGGAGGTTGCAGAATCATCGCCGGGGTGAGGGGTTGCGGATTCATTTCCGGAGTGAGAGACTGCGAATCCGTTGCCGGAGTAAGAGTTGGTGGGCGAGGGATGTAGTTGGGTTGGATCGCCGTGTTGGAATGAGAACGCGCCGTTGGCATGTTTAGACGACGTTCCATGTCGTTAAGACGCTCATTGGTGTGAGACTGCCACGAACACAGTTTCGCTATTCGCCGTAGTAATGTTTTTGTTGTCGGCGTGGCTGCGTTGGGACATCTTTTCTGTACCGGATTCAGGTCACGTTCCTCGTCCTCGGATTGCATATTTAATCGGATGATTTAACGCGTGACTAAAATTGTAAGCGAGGGACTAAGAATGATTTGAAAAGTTACAAACAATTTATGTGGTAAAAAAACTCATAGTTGTTTACTTGCGTATGTAATTCTAGGTTATTGACGGATTGCATAAATTAAAGGAAATTTTTATGTTGGCATATTAACTTATGAGATAGTTACTTGTGAATTAAAGGGAAAAATGATGTTAGCATATTTACTAAATTTTAGCCTATTTACTACGACAAAACACACTTGGTTACTTGAAAAATCATAACATATTTGATAATTATTTTTTGTTTTTTTTTTGATTTTGAAATTTAATTTTGAAAGGGCCATCAATTATTTTCTGTTTTATTGAAAATTAGTTTTGAAGGAAATAAAGGCTTCGAAATGCTGGAATATGACAAACAAGAAGAAGAAGAACAAATAAAAGCATCAAATTCTGACTAATAACAAGGATGACCGGGTGCCAGTGATGAGCCGAATTTCGTACAGTTGCAGTTGCCGTAACTAAGGTTGCGAATGTACGGGAACTGCGTGTTTCGCTGGCCCGTCGGATCGATGTGTTATCTACCTCTAAAGCAGCCGTTTTTTTGTGTAAGAGTCGCTGGCCAGCTAGACAGTTTTTGGCTGGTGTTATTGATGATTTATTCATCATAATCTACCGTGCTGAGTTCGTTTCATTTCGGGGAAATGCCATTTTGTATCTGCCTGATCGTGTTAGAGAAAGGGGTGGGCAATTTGAACGGCCACCGAATGATTTTTGTTCTGAAGAGTGAATTTGTTGTTTTGCTATTTTTATATAAATAGTTTCACCCAAAGAATTGGTGTGTGATTGCTTCTTATTTCCCTTTCATAATTCAGATGGATCTGTGGGGTGTCTGCTCAAAAACGTGTACCAGAGTCTAATGAGTGTATTTTGTGTGCTTTATAGCCGTGAACGTGTGTATGCATTCGGAGACCGTGATGAAGCAACATTTTAGCAAAGCGATAAGCAGTGAGACGTGATTGTAGTAATAAGTACATTAGTGATAAACAAATTTTTGTTGCTATTGGGCGAATATTGAAGAAAATCCTGACTTTGTTGAGCCAGCCATTAATGAAAACGTTTTCGGTCGACGTGAGATCAGTAGCATTGATATTCATCTTCCAGTACTCCCTGTAGTCGATACAAGATGAAAGCCCCTTGAGACCACCTTAATGATTTTTGCTCTAATGTCGTCGATTTTTTCTTCCAATATCGGCAAGTATTATGTGGTAATTAGAAAGTAGTAATTAAACTTTTTTTCAGCAACGTTTCATGTGAAAATGTACGGAAGGTCTTCTCTAAGCTAACAACTCTTTACTCTCTAATTGCTTACAATAATCTGCATCAGTTAGAACTGTGTTATCAACAACTTTCTAGTTTTTGATTCCTAAGAACTTCACGGTCGTTTTATAATTATGTCAAGGTTTATCTTTGATCACCTTATCCAACGCTTCATTATGTTGAGAAGAATGAAGTTGCCAGTTCAGTTGAGAGACAGTCTGTTTGGTAACAATCTTCGCTTACTCTAACTACCACTGCCCATGAATTCATGGAAATTAGTTTCAGTTTCAGTTAGGAACGGACACTGGAAGCTACGCAGCATACAACTTTAATACGACTTATGGACTAATAAGGACTCGAATTACGCGAATTCTATTTTTATATGATATTTTTTTGTCATGAGTACCAGTCATGATTGTCAAAACAATTTTCTGTCGAAAACCTCTAATTGATTAAGCCAAACCGTGTTGACAAGTTGATTTTAATGAAATGACAAAGAACAAATACGCGCAATAACAATGTATAACATCTGATTTTGAATTTCGATTGTGACCATCATGATATCGACATAGGCACTTTCATTAATGCCATTATGTATTGTGCATATGAGCTCCAGTCAGTAAGAATCGACAAGTCCAGGAAGAAAATCATTTTTCGTGAAACCACCTCCGATGCCAGTAAAAATAAGTTTCTATAGTAAATCGATATCACTGATCACGATTCACATGGTCCCATGCTTCAAAACTCACTCAAAATAAAGATTATTGCGAATCAATAACCTAGAGCGCACTCAATTTTTTTCCAAACGCATGCATTCGCTACAAAGGCTTGTGACAAGAAATTCCTCAGAGCTCGGTACTCCATATTTCTTACAGCTAATTGTTAGAGTCTTACGATACTCGTATGAAATTTTCAAGAAAAATGAACGGACCAAATTTTTTATTTACAGGTTTGACCGTTGCCGATTGAGCACTCTTTTCGCCTCTTCTTCGCGTTTTCCACACAGATTTTGTAGAAAAACATTTCGGTTCAGGTTTGAACGAAAATTCAGCGTGAGTTTTATCCGCAACGTTCGTATGAACAAGTCCATAACAGAACTCGGAGCCCAAACTCTGTTAGAAATATTTTTGAGATCGGTTTCAAACGCGCGCCTGTGCAAATTAACCTGTACATAGCAAGTTGAAGAGGCGGGCCAGTGGCGGCGAGAAAATCGTAGGGAATTTTGACGAAAACATGAAATAACGGTAGAAGATCATTCAATTTTGCCCTAGATAATATTTTCGATTCTTGAATACACTAAAAGTTCGAGATATTCAGTCATTCACACTTCTTCCCTTCCGCTAATTCGATTATACGCCAGACCAAATGTTTCAATTTCTGAGCCGTCAACCAATCCTACTAGAGCGACTGAAAAGGAATAAAATAGCGGAACGCCTCCTTTTTCTGAGTTAAAACAACCAAACGGTTCTTCATTTCATACTTATTCATTTATTTTATACTTGTTTTCACTATAAAGTTTTATTTTTTTGTCAAAATTCTCTATGTTTGAGTCATTTTCTCGCCCGCCACTCGCCCGCCACTAACCCTCCTCTTCAACTTGCCATGTACAGGTTAAATTGCACAGGCGCGCGTTTGAAACCGATCTCAAAGATATTTCTAACAGAGTTTGGGCTCCGAGTTCTGTTATAGACTTGTTCATACGAACGTTGCGGATAAAACTCACGCTGAATTTTCGTTCAAACCTGAACCGAAATGTTTTTCTACAAAATCTGTGTGGAAAACGCAAAGAAGAGGCGAAAAAAGTGCTCAATTGGCAACGGTCAAACCTGTAAATAAAAAATTTGGTCCGTTCATTTTCCTTGAAAATTTCATACGAGTATCGTAAGACTCTAACAATTAGCTGTATGAAATATGGAGTACCGAGCTCTGAGGAATTTCTTGTCACAAGCCTTTGTAGCGAATGCATGCGTTTGGAAAAAAATTGAGTGCGCTCTAGGCTATTGATTCGCAATAATCTTAATTTTGAGTGAGTTTTGAAGCATGGGACCATGTGAATCGTGATCAGTGACATCGATTTACTATAGAAACTCATTTTTACTGGCATCGGAGGTGGTTTCACGAAAAATGATTTTCTTCCTGGACTTGTCGATTCTTACTGACTGGAGCTCATATACATGTATGGATATAAATACTGTACATGTACATATAAGTCCTCTCATTCTGACATGAAGGAACTCTAAAACTAGTTATAATTCTAATTTTGACAATTTTTTTATCAATATCAACTTAATTCATGAACAATTAGTTGCTACTCGTATATACATCAGCATGATGAGATTACGATAAATTGTAGAAATAGGGAAACTTAATTTACTGAATTTCGTATGTTTTTGTTAGCTTTTTTTTTTCTCAAATGCTTGTGTTTTTGTGTTTTTCTAGAAATTTTTTTAATTTACAATTATATAGTTTTGTTCCATTTTTCATGTTTCAATGGGTTCATAATATTGTAAGAACTTTTTGTAAAACTTGATGTGAATGTAGCAGTTATAGGATTTGTACTTTGGCCACTTTAATCATCTAAAACATTATCAGGTCTAATATAACGGTTGTTGTTGTTATATATAGCATGAATGACGTTGCTCTTCTAATACACCAAATTATGTTATAATGGAGTTTCATTACGAATGAGTGATCATACGATACCTTTGTCAAGTCCTGGGCTGGCCCTGATGAAATGATATGAGATGAACGAATCGAGTGTGCAATGATAACTCTTCAGTAGCGGATGAGATAATGAGGGAAGAGTGAAACTGCTAAGTGAAACTAACTTTTTTTTAACACGGAATTTTCATTCTTTGACGAATGCATTATGTAATTTATTGAATGATTCTTGACTTTATTATTAAACTAAAGTTTGAATGGTTTTCATGCTTGACAAGTTCAGCTTCAGTTATTTTACGTCGGTTCAGCGCATTATTGTCGGTTGGTAAGGAACAATAGAACCGTGATAAAATTGAGCACTGCTATAGCTTGGTTGGAATCGTACAGCTTTTTGCCGAACCGTAAACCCTGCATTGGCTATATTTGGGGTTTCGGTTTTAATCAGGTTTTATACAGGTTCATCACCATAATCACAACGAGAAATCGCAAATCACAGAGATGAAATAAGGAATACCCTACCTAACCTACGTGATGGTTTGGTTTCCAATCCTTCTCCGAAAATCACAATACGAGAGTTTTATTTAACAACAATTTGTTTTGATTACTCTGATTTTGCATGTTCATACACATAACAGTATTATTGAGCACCATTATAAAGCGTGCTTATTGTTACTGCGTTTCGTCTTGCATCATCACTGCGCACATGTGAAACATTATTGCAAACTTTTCCAGTAATGTTACAACAACTTTGCGGTGATTAAATATGTATTTTTTCTTGTTTCGAAACTTTAAGTAGCGTTGGTGAAACTATTCCCGAAAACTGAATGGTTTGAGTTTTGAGATTCACGAGTAAAAGCAACTGCTGTATGAAACAGGGACAACGAATGCCACACGCAGTAACAATAAAACAAGTCTTAGTTCAGAAAAAGTCGCCGATCACTCAACGTTGGGCATTTGCCATGCCACTGTAGATATAGTCACTTTGCTCTTGTCGACTTCGCAGGGAAGTTGACGAACCTGGAAATGGCGACTAACAGTCAATGACGCAGTTTTTCAAACGCTAGAGATTTCTTAAGGTTTGCATTTTTTATCAATAATCTGGGAAACGTGCCCTAGCCGCTCGCCTACAGGTCAAGCAGTCTCGCAATACGCTATAAAACCTACATAAGCATCCAACTGCATATACCAATCTAAATAAAGCGGGAGTTATACATACTTCAGCGCACGGGGCACGCGCACGCGCTGGCTGCGCCACGTGCGCCAAAGTGGTTATACTTCCGGCGCACGCGCACCAGCGCACCAGCCTGCGTTCTATAGAAAGGTGCGCCGCGCACGTGCGCCGAAATCGGTGCAGAGCACGCGTGCTCCGTGCTCCGTGCGCTGAAGTATAACTCCCGCTTTAGGCGTACTGTGCGCGCATGTAATGCTTGACACGGTGCCTATGCTGCACGATACACTCCAGAAACTCCGAGTGATGATAATGCAGATATTAAACGAACATTTATGTGGAGAAAAGAAAATTACAATCGTAGAACAATTGAGCTGAAGGAAGCATGAGTACATAAAGAGTCTCGAACTCTTTGAGTGGAACCTGTGCGGGGTTTATACTGGTTTTTGATGAACAGGGCTCATTGATCATCAAGGTATCAGAGGAAACATCACGGTGTTTATGAGGCAGCGGTCGCACCAGAATATCGGCATCTATTCTGATATCATACATGTAGTCTGTTCTTGCATACGTAGTATTGTCCACTTTGTTGCTCTCTATATGCCGGTTGCGCGTGGCATGTAGATGAAGTTGATCTGAGGGGCCTGAAAGGAGACAGTAAATAAATTACGAAAAGACTACGCTGAGTTTTTGTGAATTCGTCGGACTCGGCCTTGATTGGTTAGTCAATTTCCTAAGTTAGGTACGAAAAGTCTGCCATAAGCATGGAAAGGTGGCCAACGAATCAGCGCCGAGTATGCGCTAGCTGGAGTTTCGGCGACTTCGCTAAAGATCTGAATTGCCGGCCATATCTTCCGGTCATGTTTTGCATCCATGTAAAGAGCATGTGGAGTTAACTATGGTAATGGAATAAAAGAATGTTATAAAAAAGTCAGCAGCCGTAGTTTCATTTAGTTAGCAGGACCTTTTCTAACGGCGACACGGTTGGTTTTATTTTGGGTTTCAGATTGTACCTGTTGCCGGTCGTCAACCGGCTGTACGTCAATTGCCTTTTCCTCATTGCTGTTGGATGGTGTGAATCTGAACATGACTGTTATCAGGACATTGTGGGTGTGAATTTCACTGCTATGATGAAAACAACAGATTATTCAGACTAATATCTGAATTATTAACCTAACGTTTTTTCTTTTTTCAGTCAAAAAATCTATTCGTAATACCTCATCTCCGTTTTCTTCCATCTCCTCATCTCATCGCGAATTAAATTTTCTCTATTTTTTCAAGAATCTGTAATAGGTGGCACCTGGCTTTGATGTACTGCTTCGGTCGTCCGAACAATTCTTGAAGCCACTTCCTACACTCCAAACGAAGTGGTCGCGAGGTAACCAATAGTACAATCGGGTTCTGAACATAATCGAAACGTCAATGAAATTCCCTCGTATGTATGTATAGTGAGACACTTGATAGTAAGTTTCACTCGATCACTCACTTACTTACTCACTTACTCACTCACTAACTCACTCACTCACTCTTCCACTCAGTCACTCACTCACTCACTCACACACTCACTCACTCACTCACTCACTCACTCACTTACTCACTCACACACTCACTCACTAACTCACTCACTCACTCACTCACTCACTCACTCACTCACTCACTCACTCACTCACTCACTCACTCACTCACTCACTCACTCACTCACTCACTCACTCACTCACTCACTCACTCACTCGTTCACTCACTCACTCACTCACTCACTCACTCACTCACTCACTCACTCACTCACTCACTCACTCACTCACTCACTCACTCACTCACTCACGCAAATTAACCTGACAGCTCCACCACAGGTCAACACCCGTTCGAACACACAGAAACAGCGGTGTATTTAAAAACTCAGCCAGTGCCAACGTATTAAAATCACAGTAAACGTATCCTGAAAGTTTTTTTACCGTCAACTTTTCAATTTTTCTTTATAAACAAATAAAGGTTGTCAGGCAGGTTACTTGAAGCGTATTGAATACGATTGTGGTTGTATGCAAATCGATATAGCATTTATCCGACAGCGTCACCGTTTGTGTCTCCAGTCAGGTTTCAAACCAGGATCACCTTTCTGCGATGATGGTGCCCTAAGCACTAGACTAGACAAGCGGCAAAGTTTAGTGTAACCTGCAGCAGCGTAGGCTATAAACACAAGGTAAGGTATTAATAACATCACTGTGGCGATGGCCGTCCGAACCGATAGCTTTTTATAGGCTACTTGGCGCTGTTGTAATTGATGAGTCTGAAATATATGAACTCCGTTTAAATTGTAAAAACTCGAAATCTATGCTATGGAAAGACGAAAGCGCAATCCGACACATGCTAGCACAGTTTGCTGATCACAATCGGATTATATAACTCATGGACACGAAACAATAGTCATGGAACCATATTCGGGCTAGGTGATGCATAAAACTTTGGTTTCAGGTTAGGAATAGGCTTAATATTAGGTTTTGAATTAGGCATTCAGCCCAAGCTCACAAAAACTTAAGCCTTAGCCTAAGCCTAACCTGAAACCAAAGATTCATAAGCGAGTTCGTTCGTGAATAGTGCAAACTAAGAACATGACTAAGCCTAAGCCCTTTACCAAGCCTAGACTTATTACTAAGCTAAGGTCCAAAAAAAGTGTAATAAATTCAGTCAAATTTCAAGGTGAAGGTTATTCACCCGGTTGTGGTTGTGTGCAAATTGATCTAGCATTTGTCAGACAGCGACGAGGGCGATATTAGGGCGTGATAGGAAGGTTTTACATAAAATGTCTCATTAAAACTAAACTATTAACCCAATAAACTCACTGTATATAAGTGATGACAATTCATATTAAGACATGTGATTTCTTTGCTTTTAAATATGCTTCAAGACAGCACGTCAATTTTTCCGAATACTCCTTCGAGGTTTAGAAAAAAACTTATTTCATGCCGTCCGATCTCTTGTAAACAAAAAAGGATCCAACAAGAAACAGGCAAACGAAAATCAGGCGTTGATGAGCCAGCCTCATCATGATAGGTTCCTCATCACTAAGCACAACAAACGTGGTGATTTTGATTGTGTGATGCGGCGATTATGGCGGCGATCAACGCCGGCGCTGGACTGCTGAACGGATGACTGAGATGATAGAGTTCACGTGCGACCAGCATAGTCAAGATAATGGTGCCCACGATGAATACGCTGCTGCCTGAAAGTTATAAGTTTTGTAAATTTGCAGCTAAAATCTTAGAACTAGAGATATGAATCAATGATTCCTCAAAGGATATACAAAATATAGTTAGTTGATATCACAGAAAGAAATAGATGAAGACAGTCGAGTCTCTATGGTTTATTGAAAAAGAGTAAAGTATCAACTGAGTAGCAACCGACCAATAGTCAATGCTGCAACACCAATAAGACTGGACAACCATAATAACATATCCACATTTACACCGTTATTCTTCAGTTGCACTAGTATGAACCTGACCAAATCGTTCAGCACTGCTAAGAAACTGAGAAGAGCCACAATCACATGAGTGCGACGTCTACTCCAGTTCTGCAAATATGGGTAACTATTTTAGACCAAAAAACACTATAAGAAACATTAATAAATTTTTAACCTGATGTGCCTAAGGACGCTATGCGCCAGGTTGTCATTAAATAAATACTGTTCCAATTGTAACTTACTTATCAATAAGTTCAATGGCTAACGAGATGCTGAAGAGGGCGCACAATAGCGTGGAAGCGATTCACAACAAGCAGCGAAAGCAGCAGGCTGCTCAAAGCCAGAGTGGTGTTGGCACCTCGAAAACTGACTTTGAACGGCAGCTCTTGATAGACAGTCTGAAAGTATACTACACTAAATCAGCAAAAAAACAACAACAACAATAACAACAACATCAACAACAATAACAACAACAACAACAACAACATTAACAACAACAACAACAACAACAACAACAACAACAACAACAACAACAACAACAACAACAACAACAACAACAACAACAACAACAACAACAACAACAACAACAACAACAACAACAACAACAACAACAACAACAACAACAACAACAACAACAACAACAACAACAACAACAACAACAACAACAACAACAACAACAACAACAACAACTAACATGATTGCCATCGTAAGTAAATAGGCAGTAGTCCACGTACGTGGACATGATGGCGTGCAAGCAGTCACTGATACCAATGTAGATGACGATCAGAAAGAACGCGTTGTCAAATGGTTCGACAAGACGACACTTATGAAGAACGATCATGACAAAAACGTAAACAGGCACTATCAAAATGCGAGTGCCGTTGCAGGTGTGCACGAAGTCGATGTAGCCAATGGATATGTTTTTAGGTGATTCGGACGATGACATTACGGATTGATGCCACACATTCACAGCCTGGTTGATTCTCTGAGGAAGGAGAAGAAAGACTTGATTGGACCACTTGATGCGATGTCATCCTTTAAACATCATTTTGAGAATTATTTTAGTACTTATGTGATTCAACACAAAAAACTCCATACTGGCTAACACTCAACACGATGTGGATTTTGCACTACGAATATTGAAGCAAAATTGATTGGAAAGGTTTGCTTGTTCCAACCAAAGTTCAATAAATCATTGATTACCGGCTGTTATGACAATCCAAGGTTTTTTGTTAATCAAAAGTTAACTGGTGCTTATTTTTGAACTGCGCGTTATATTTTCAAAGAAAAAATCGTTTTTCACATGATATATGGACAATACACAAACGTTTTGCCAAAGTTGATACCTCGACCAAGCTTCAATGACTACTTTGAGACACGACACAGCAGAGTAGACCGATGAATACCAAAGTCGGCTCATTAAAAAGTATTTATTTGAGCTAAATGCGCCGACTAGCAGGTGTTGTTTGAAAATGAATCATTACCCAACGGCCTTGCCACACAGATTGGGTGTTTTTATTGAGAAGAAACCTGTATTCACTGCCTTTATTGTAGGAGGGTTTTGTCATATTAAATGCAAAATACGTGAATCTTGAATGTAAACATTGAAACTTGTTTTAAACAAGGTAAGCGTTATGGAATTACGGCTATCATTTTTGCTCGTTCGGATCGTTTTTATATTCAGTCGGGTAATGATTCCGTTACCGCATCATTGTATTTGGGGCTACAAGTAGTGTTGTTGGTAACGTTTACAAAACGATTTCATACGTTGAAGGTAATCGATCACAGATTGCTGATTGATTGTATTTTGATGGCTTGGTTAATGTATTATGTTCAAAAAAGTTTACAAACTTTTTCTCATTTAAAGTTATTTTTTTCTAGCCCTTTGTTTAACAACACCTTATTTGAAAAACACTAATTTACTGTATACAAAAGTGAATAATGGATTTTCAGTATAGACTATTTTGGTTCGAGGCGACAAATACTGTTTGTGAATGCTACTGTAAGTAATCCGTTCATGTTCATGAATGTGTGAGTAACTATAAAAACAGCAGAAACAACTTTTAAGTTCATGTTTTTCTGATACTGTAATTACTAAGTATGATAAATCAACAGTTGAAACCGAAATTGGGAATCCTCAGAATTCAAAATTCAACTTGGTGTTGTGGGCAACATTTAACGTTCACATAATTTCTAATAATCAATTGTCCACCCTGTAGTTTATTGTCCAGATGTTACGTGAACAGAGGATTTTTTTTGTCAAGTTTGAGCGCAAGCCATTTTCGAATGCGAATCAAGAGGTTTAAGTTACACAATATTGAACCAGGAAATAAAACTGTGAGCGTTTCTAGTACTGTCTCATACTTTTCAATCAAGAATTGACGGATCTCGATCACAAATAAATCAGTGTTGCTGCTCGCAACTTTAGATTTCATGTGCAACAATGAAGTGTGTTTATCATTGTTAGGTGTTATCAATATGTTCAGCGATGCATCAATAAATTCAGTTCAAGATGTAATCAGTGGTGCACCTCAGGTAAAGCCATTCAGTAGTCGTTTAATTACTTATCTAAATTTACTTATCTAATTATCTAATCAAACATAAAAATTATCAAACAGGTGACTCTGCTCCTTGTCACCGGAAAACAATCTAATCAAAAAAAGAGTGGTAGGTATTGCATAGACGCATAGGATAATTAGTCGAAGCTTTCTCAGAATACACTTAAATGTTTAAAGTGTTTGTTATCAATCTTTACGAGGGAGAATAAAAAACAGGCATAGTATTTTTATTCTTTTTTTAAAGGTTCGTAAAATTTTTTGAAGACCAAGAAAGCTTGAATATGGTAATGTAGATAATACAATTATCACTCAACGTTCGGCATATGGCTGATGGGCTTGATAGATGATTTCAAACGAAGATTCGGCAAACGTTGTACTGGAGCTTCGAAGGTTATTGTACTACTCCTGGGGGTTTCCAGAGTACCACCGACGTCATTCTGCAAAGACGAGTTTGTCTTACAAACTTTAGCTGTGTTACTAGTCCAACTGAAAAGTTAACAACAACCATAATTTTAATTTATCCACTCCACTCCATTCCACTCAAGATCCCACATCATCCACAAGAATTTACCCAAATTTCGTTTTTCAGATTGGTGTAAACTAAGCTATCAAGAAGTTAAAATTGTTTGCTCAGAGTTCACGGTTTTGAACTGCGAATGGAACTCTTTTCTAACTGATCGAAGGATTGGAATAAGGATTTGTAGTGTGAAGAATGAATAACACGTAGATGTGACCATGAATGCTTCATATACAGTACAAGACAAGAAGATATAAAAACTTCGTCGAAGCTTTAAAATGTAGGTCTCTTTTGCCGATGGGCTGGGAGCGTTGAAGTCGCTGAAGCTTCAGCCAGTACCTAAGCTGGAATAGCACCTAGTACCTGAAGCTGCGCGCACAGTTGCCCTAGCTTTCGATCGATTCCGGCGATTTCGTCCCATCTTTTTGTTCTGTATTGTAAGAAGAGTTCCGCAAAAACATCGAACAGTTTTGTCTAACCCTCAGAGTCGATTGTGTCTGGTTTTGCGCATACCGAGATCCATCGGTCACCTTCCTCGGCGACAGCGTTCGACTGACGCCGCGTCGGCGAACGGAGATTTGATCGTACGTTCTGCGTCGCCGGATCTCAGCTTTGCAAGCTGTAATCATGTTCCGATAGAAATATACTCTAATGTAGTCATTTAAAAGTGGGTATGAAAGTTAGCTTGCTAGGAGAAACCGATGTTCGTTCAGCGTAGAGCTAAAGTCTTTGAAACTTTCTAACCGATTGGAACATTCGTTTTTAACGTTGATCTGTTCGACTGCAAGTCAACCACGATCTGTGGCTGCTCTACGTTTTCTTCGCCACTCGCAGTTGGCGTGAATCTGCAAAGTTTTGTTTTGATGGTTAGGAATTTTGACATCCCGAGAAAATTACTCGGCAGAAGGTTATCTCACTTATCAGTGAACCACTTTCCGTTCTCTTAGGTTTTTCTAGTTACAAGTATGTGAACCACAGTGAGTATACCGTAATGAAGTTTGAAAACCACAACTGAGTCCAGAAATAATGTCTTGGTACCTTGTTATTATATAATCCTTTGATCGACCGAACAACTCTAGCAACCACAGCCGACATTCCCTACGTAGCGGTCGCGTTGTAACCAGTAGTACGATGGGGTTCTAAAAGATGGATTCTAAATAGAAAGGTTCTACCTGATTAATCAGTGAAGATATGTACATATGTCTCACAAAAGTAGTTCTCTCAGAAAACTGGGTGTTATCAAGCCGATCTCATTGAACTGATTCTGACTGACCTGACTTTCCTGAAACTGAAAAAAGCGGCAGGCTTTCCAGCTTACCTCGTTCGGCATAACTTAAATTGATTTGAACAAAAACCTGACTACAAAACCATAGGTCGACTGCCGCCCGAATGCACCTGGGAAACGGTTGGTTGATATAAACGTAAAAATGATCATAGTTGAAATTGCAATGGGCGAAACCTGAAACGCAATAACGATATGGGCATTAATGGACTTCGTAACTGTGTCCGTTTACACAGGGTGGTTCAAAAAAAATTCAAACACTTTTTTGCGAATCATCTTACGGCATAATCCATTTTGTTTATTTGTTCAAAAGAAAACGATGACAATGATATAACAGTTGTCTTTTAGTAATTTGTATTTCAGAAAATTGGTTAATACTTATCGGGTTTACTGGAAAAACGAAAAATGAATGGACTGGCGAGTTTCGCGCGGATTCAGTATTCAAATGAACCAAGCTGCACTGCAGTTTAACCGCTTATATATCGTGAGCTTGGCTTGGAGTGAGGACAACCGCTTTAGCATCACTGCTGTCTGACAAATGCTAGAGCGGTTTACATACAACCGCAATCAGATTCAATAACCTTCAGTTTAAAACGGGTACAAATCGAATAGAATAATTCCTTATGTTGGGGCTTAAGCTTGTGATAAGCTTAGTCTTATCTCTGGACTGTTTGCAAGTCGTTATACCATGTGTGGGACTGCATCACCACTAAGCGAAAATATTACGTCAGTGATTTTCAAGTGGATCCGTTTGAAATCCACCATTCCGCATTACAGCGTTCATTGAACAAGGAATCCCAACCTGCGCCAGTGTAAGTCACAAACGCGACGTAGGGACTTAACAATACAACTGTAGCTATAGTAGTGCGTGCTGACAGCTTCTTGTACGAGACATGATGCTGGTGCAGCTGATCAACCTGAAATCAAGGTTGCTAATGCATTACTATCATAACATTATCACAGTTGGTGTGTATATCTAACCAGTTTAGGAAATCAGGTAATTCGGGGGGGGGGGGGGGGGGGGACTTGAGATATTTGATAATTGTTAAAACGTAGGCTATCAGTGACCTTTGACTTCTCAGACTTCTTCCTGTCAGAACAGGATAAAACCCCGAAAAGTTGTTTATGACATTGACTGATGCGTAAGTCAATTTTAGCAGTTTCTCAATTTGATAATACATTAATGAAAACAAGTTCGATAAAATTGTTCAATTGGAAACGGATCTTTCGACAGACGTTTGACTTGGTGGGTTGATTTGATGATTGAACTTTTTAAAGTCACGAATCACAGGTCCGGAATACACTCAACGCAGTATTTACATATAGTCCATTACAGACAGATCGGGTCTACTCATTTCGAGTTCAATGAATTAGACTTTTATTGTTTCAGGAAGATGATGGTGGGTACAACTGTATGACTGAGAGCTACGTGTTGCAACAAACAGCCTACGAAGAGAGCCGATTCAACTCGGGGAGAGAGGGTTGCTGAAGCATAGACTTCTGATTGTTTTGGTTTGAGGGTTTTGATAAGAAGCTGTAAATTTCCGTAAAAACTGTATGGTTTGTAACGTCGTATCGGCTCAACCTGATTCGCGGTGTTGGCCGATGATTCCACGACTGCGGCAGCCAGAAATGCCGCTGGTGCTCTGAATGGATGGCTCAGGTGATAGAGTTGACGAGCCACCAACGTTGATAGCACGAACACACTAGTCGTAATGATGAAGGACCCTGCAATAAGTGTTAATTATAAACGAATTTGTTCCCCAAGTTGATGGAGAATGGTATTTTTTGTAGTGGCCAGAAAGGTTGGAAAAACTAGCAGGCAATGTCAGAAACCAGAGCAACGAGTCAGAGTCTGTGTTTCAAGTCAAGTGTCGAATAAAGACCTCAGTTTTCGAGGCTGGCGCCCTGCACGCTGAAGTAAAAAGGCGATATTATACAGTTTTTTTCGTTATTCCATATTAACCTGCGACCGCGAACAATTAATAGGAAAGGTCTGATAAAGTACATGGTAAGCTCTGATTTGTTTGTTGAAGAAATGCGTTTCCTGCGGCGCATTGAAGACACGGAATGATCTCTCATATTTGTCTCTTGTGAATTGATATGAATATACAAAAAAATAACGCTTCGCTAAGCAAAGCTATCGTTTATAGATCCAAATAATATGTACTCTGACACAAATATCATACCAACGAAAAATTAGGCTAGAATGGTGTTTTAAACCCCACTTATCTAACCCACTTAATGGTATGTCTAGTAGTTAGAACGCCAAACTCGGGGGGTCCTAGGATTGAAAACTGTCAGGTTATACAAACTCTGCCGCGTTACTCAGCGGTTTCTGTCAGTGCCCGTCGGTTTATGCTACGTCTTGGCCACTACGAAAACACCATTCTGATATGACACTTGAGAAACATTTGCCAACCGATTAATACGATCATGAAATGGAGCATTGTCAGTATCTGTCTGACGTGTCGGTTTTTTATGTAGTCTCTAACTAATATTGGTGTTAAATCCAAGCAAACCGCAAACGCGGTGAGGATGGCGACCAGCTGGTGGGCGTGACGCCGGGTCACGTTCTGCAAATCGAAAACAAAATTTGTGATAACTTTTGATTGCTTTTTTAAAACGCCTTGCCTGAGAAAACCTACAGATTTTGGCCCCTCTTATCAAAATCGAGTTATGTGGTGTTTTGGAACCTACCAGGGTAGTGTATCAATACCCTATGACCGTTTGGTTCAAAGTTGCTCAAAACCGGAAATATCCGGATTTTTCGATTTTGGCTGTAGGGCATGCGTCACCATGCGATCAGTTCACTTTGAACGGCGGCCGTCATCGATAGAGACCTCCAATCACTAAATGAAGAACATAGTAAGAAAGTAGACTTAATTCTGCGTGTTTTAAGCCCTATTTGACCGCATTTGATGGAATATTCAATTTAGAAACCGACCCGAAAATTTTTGAAAATTAACTTTTTTTGAAAAAATTGTCAAGTTGAAGACATAAATGTCAAAATAAAAAAAGTTGCAAGATTTATCCAGACAAACCGAGTATGAGGGATGATGCCCACATAGTAGACCTTCAAAAAGGTCATGTGCTACCCCCCCCCCCCCACATGGCCCCATTTTTTCGAGCTACGGGTCATTTTTTGCCAAAAATCGCTAAATTTCCGAATTTTCTGCTATTTTCCGTATATGGTTGATTGTTTATCGGCGAATTGTGCATGATAATACCTTCCCTGATAGGCAAAGTAATGATAGGATACTTCCATTTGCTTTATTCAGTCTATAAAATACGATAAATAGGGCTGAAAGGCTGAAAATTACCAAAAACGACGAAAAACCCCGAATTTCTATGTTTGCTCAAAATAGGAAGGTTTTTACGTTGTAAGTAGGCAAGAATGAGTCGAGAAGAGTATATAGTGGAATACACAGTGTTTTTGGTTCCTTTTTATCAATTATATAATTAGCTTCAACGTCAAAATACTAGTATTATAGGGGTTTGAACAGTCGTTTTCAGCGCTTTTTGAATAAAATTCGTCAAATTAGCGGGTTTCCATCAATTTTCCGGTCGTGGTTCATGGTTTTTCAGTAGTTAGTCCATGACAATACAATCCCCTGATAGGAATGGTAATGAGGGAATACTTTTGTTTGATTTAATCGGTTTAGAAAATTTTATAAATAGGCCTAAACGGCTGAAAATGACGATGACAAAGTATAATTTTGATGTTTGCTGAAAATATCATAACTTCACCATTGTATTGAGGAAGAATGAGTCAAAAAGGCATATCGTGGAATATGCAGTGTTCGTGGTTTATTTCAACAAATCCATGTGAGTAAGTTGCAACAAAGTTATCGGGCTTACAGGAATATCTCCTGTACAAAGCAGAAGTACTGAAAACATAAAAAAATTTGCGCTACGCACCATCCGTTCTCGTGCGTCCATGGTACGTCTAAGTTGAAAATTAGAGGTGTGGAAATTTCAAGATACGTATCCAATACATATCAGTGGTACTAGAAAACGTTAATTTTTTTACGCTACGCGCCATCTGGTTTCTGGAATAGAGCAGGAATGCTAAGAAACTTTAAGTTTCGGGGCAAAGCACTGCAATTCAAAGGTACGTCTGCAATACAAAGAAGTAAAGCGGGAAACTTTTCGCTTCCGCTTTTCGCCTCGCGCAATCCGTTTTCGGGCTTCCACATCATGATTCTAGAACAAAGCAATGATGCTGAAAACGTCCGATTTTGGGAACCACTTGCAATCAGCTCGTTTCAACTGTCGGCTCCCAATCAGACATCTGTTGGAGGTACCTTGAACCGAACTCAATCTGACGAAGTTGGTAAATAAACAAGAGAGTTGATGACTAGGTGAACTTCTGAAGGAAAAGAACTGAAAGTAGAAGTACACCGAAACGTCTGCCAACAGTATTCAGTTATTCACTAATGCCCTCTATTCATACCGCTAAAAGTATCATCAAATCATATCGCTAAAAGTATCATCAAATCACATAATTAATATACATACCTACGCATACATGGGGATCGATCAACGGCCGCCATAATTATCAAGTCAACTTTTTTCACTTTTTCTGGACTTTTTCGGTGCAGTTGACTCGCCGGAAAGTGGCGTCAGTTGTCGTACGTCATTTGCAGCCACTAATTTGAGAAATTTCTGTCTGCAGTTGTTTCGCAGAAATTAGCGTCAGTTGCCATAAGAATCTTCAATTTACTCAATAAAAGATTTTTGCAGTCAATCAATGTAAAGGCCGCAGACAAATTATCCAAAGTTTTACTACTGCCTTCGAAGTATGTATTACTGTTCGTTAACCGCTGATAATCTATCGTAAGTTATGTAGCACCGCGCGGAGCGCAGAAGTGGGATTCGTTTGAAAGGTATGTTCATCATCCTAATGCTAGTCAACTGCATCCGACTTATCATTGATTGCATGAATCCTTCTTTATTGATAACATGAATCATTATTCTTTTCATAAGACAACTGGCGGAAAATGGCGGCAGTTGACTCGAAAGTTGTGACTGCAGTAGGCAGTGGTGGCAGTTGACGCACAATCCGCATACATCCGTATGTATGTATGTATGTATATGTGTAGGATAAAAGTGGAGACATTTCTGTAAGCCCGATAACTTTGTTGCAACTTACTCACATGGATTTGTTGAAATAAACCAAGAACACTGCATATTCCACGATATGCCTTTTTGACTCATTCTTCCTCAATACAATGGTGAAGTTATGGTATTTTCAGCAAACATCAAAATTATACTTTGTCATTGTCATTTTCAGCCTTTTAGGCCTATTTATAAAATTTTCTAAACCGATTAAATCAAATGAAAGTATTCCCTCATTACCTTTCATATCAGGGGATTGTATTGTCATGGACTAACTACTGAAAAACCATGAACCACGACCGGAAAATTGATGGAAACCCGCTAATTTGACGAATTTTATTCAAAAAGCGCTGAAAAGGACTGTTCAAACCCCTATAATACTAGTATTTTGACGTTGAAGCTAATTATATAATTGATAAAATGGAATCAAAAACACTGTGTATTCCACTATATACCCTTCTCGACTCATTCTTGCCTACTTACAACGTAAAAACCTTCCTATTTTGAGCAAACATAGAAATTCGGGGTTTTTCGTCGTTTTTGGTAATTTTCAGCCTTTCAGCCCTATTTATCGTATTTTATAGACTGAATAAAGCAAATGGAAGTATCCTATCATTACTTTGCCTATCAGGGGAAGGTCTTATCATGCGGTCAAATAGGGCTTAAAACACGCAGAATTAAGTCTACTTTCTTACTATGTTCTTCATTTAGTGATTGGAGGTCTCTATCGATGACGGCCGCCGTTCAAAGTGAGCTGATCGCATGGTGATGCATGCCCTAGAGCCAAAATCGAAAAAATCCGGATATTTCCGGTTTTGAGCAACTTTGAAACCAAACGGTCATAGGGTATTGATACACTACCCTGGTAGGTTCCAAAACACCACATAACTCGATTTTGATAAGAGGGGCCACACTTCCCATACAACCTGTAGGTTTACTCAGGCAAGGCGTTTTAATTTTAATCCGCATACTGTGTTTTTATATTTTAAAGCTATAACGGAGAGCTTAGTTCAGTTCGTCCTTGTATTTTTATCATTGATTGATTACCGAACTGTGCTTTATCAAGTAACATAACACTGAACGGAAAATTCTATTGATTGCTAATCGGAAATTTTACACGAGTTCATTCTGTAAAAAATTGATCGAAACTGACCTTATGCCGAAATGGCCAGACGATGGCGTAGAAACGATTGGCGGCCAGCAAGACGAGCAGCTGACTACTAATGTTGATTGTGGTGCTAACGCCTTGTTGACTGATTTTATATAGAGCCCTATTCAGCACTGTCTGGAAGGCGCAGATCAGTTCAACGACAATAACAACAACAACAACAAAAAAAAGTAACAAAAACAGCAACAACAACAACAACAACAACAAAAAAAAGTTACAAAAACAGCAACAACAACAACAACAACAACAACAACAACAACAACAACAACAACAACAACAACAACAACAACAACAACAACAACAACAACAACAACAACAACAACAGAGTGAACCAACGTGGTTAGTCGGAGCCGCGACCGACCAGTAATCGTTATAGGTTGTGAGCACTGCATGAACGACGTCACTGATGCCCAGGTAAATGACGATGAGGAAAAATGTGCTGTTGAAGGGCTCTATGTGTCGTTTTCGGTACAGCACGACCATTACGAAGATGTACAGCGGAATCAGCAGCAGACGTACGGCGTTGCAGGTGTGAACAAAAACAATGTAACCGATAGGTGTCGTTGTAATGTTCCAAATCATTGTTGTTTGCTTTTGCTGAGTTGTTGTTATTGTAGTTATTCTAGTTGTTATTGTTGTCGTTGTTGCTGCTGCTGCTGTTGTTGGTTGTTGTTGTTGTTGTTGTTGTTGTTGTTGTTGTTGTTGTTGTTGTTGTTGTTGTTGTTGTTGTTGTTGTTGTTGTTGTTTTTGTTGTTGTTGTTGTTATTGTTGTTGTTGTTGTTGTTGTTGTTGTAGTTGTTGTAGTTGTTGTTGTTGTTGTTGTTGTTGTTGTTGTTGTTGTTGTTGTTGTTGTTGTTGTTGTTGTTGTTGTTGTTGTTGTTGTTGTTGTTGTTGTTGTTGTTGTTGTTGTTGTTGTTGTTGTTGTTGTTGTTGTTAATGTTGTTGTTGTCGTTGTTGTTGTTGTTGTTGTTGTTGTTGTTGTTGTTGTTGTTGTTGTTGTTGTTGTTGTTGTTGTTGTTGTTGTTGTTGTTGTTGTTGTTTTTGTTGTTGTTGTTGTTGTTGTTGTTGTTGTTGTTGTTGTTGTTGTTGTTGTTGTTGTTGCTGTTGTCGTTGTTGTTGTTGTTGTTGTTGTTGTTGTTGTTGTTATTTGTTATTATGTTGTGATCCGTATCGTCAATGACGCGACCGGTAAATTTAAGAACAGTTTATTGGAAGAGTTTCTTCGAGTTCTACAGATTTTTAATCACGTTGCGAATCAATTTATCTGAAACCTGTAAGTATAACGGTTCGCAACGACTTTTATTATCTAATAAAAAATTGTCTTCAATTACTAAGTTCTACGATTTTATTTGAAAAGCTTTAAGAATTTTTTAAAGATTATTTTATTACAATACAGAATCAAGGGTTCGGCTTCTATCTTGATAAGTCAATTTTATTGTTTTTTTTTTCAATTTTATTGTTTTTTCCACGCCATAATAGCAATGAGGAATACCAAGTCACAAAGTGAAATAGCGGTCATTCCTAAAGTTACAATCACGAAGACAAAACTGAATGAATATCACAACAATTACATAAAAATGAACATGAAAACTGATTAGTATAACGTGACCAGAACCAAGGACAAGGTGATGGCTAAATATGATAAAAAGGGGCTGTTTATGGTAATATTTGTTAAAATTTAGATGTGTGGATTTGATGTAAAATAAACATTATTGATCGATTGGGTAACATGTTTATCAATGAGGTCAGATATGGACCTCATTTATAAACATGTTACCTATGATGAGTAACTCTCAAGACGTTGTATGACGATACGTGACAGTGGCGTAATCTCTTGCCATGCCCATTGGAACATCACCTGCTGCGCGCGTAAATTGATTGTTGATTGATTTTTTCTAGGCTCAGCGGGTAAGATTGGCGGATCGTTCAGGAAAAAAATCACTGGAAAAAGTTGTCGTCGGTTACTGTCGTTATAGGTTTTACAGAGTTTTATTAGAAACGAAAACGGTAAGATTTTACTTGAAGCCCTTTGATTAAAAAAATAATTTTGGATCTGTAAATCGATTACGTTTGGGTTCATTTCATTATTTTTGACATTATATAATTAAAGAACCCTCCTAACCGCCTCCCTAAAGTAATTTGACTTAGGATGTTACACATTTTCATGAACTTTTTTCTATTTTTAATACAATTATATTAGTTTTTGTATAAATTTTTCGATAATCCAAAACTCAGAATAAATGTTATGGATTAGCGATACGAAAATGATTGGAAAGTTGGGGAGTTAGAACAAACACAAATCATCGAAAATGACTACTGAAACAAATTGGAACCGATCTAAAATCGTCTCCATAATCAGACAAGCCCATTTTGAACAATTCAAGAAATACAGAACTCTTTTTTAATCAATAGGCTTTGGGTAAATTTTATCATTTACATTTCTAATAAAACTCTGTCCAACCTTTAATACACAGCAGGTGAATCGGAAAGCAAGCCAGTAACCAATGGCAATCTAATCTGCGTATATCTGTGTGTAATGATTATAAGATCAGCTAAATGGTGTATAATGTTTATAAAAACAATGATCAACAAACATCAACTTTGAACTGCAAACACACGTGTTATTTTCTTTTGTTATTACAAACTGATTTACAACGTTAAAAATGTGATTGAAAATTGTTGTATTTTTAATCAAACAGAATAGTGTAGAAAGACATATGATCACAAGTGAAAAAAATACCATCACTTTTTTATTTACAGCTGATTCATGATATTTATTTATTTATTTATATTTTTTGAATATTTTCAATATAAGTTTATAAAGTGAGAACACTTTGTTTGCTAATGCTATGCTAAGTTTACAATGGAACAAGGATTTTTTTCTGAAGCAGAGTGTGCTCAGAGAAATATGGCTCACAGAAAAAAAGCAATAAACCCGAACAAGCTAAACAGTACATTAGATATATTTCACTCGACGTTCGGCAAATGGCTGAGGGGCTTTTTGAATGGCTTCCACCGGAGATTCGGCAGCCGGTGTACATGAGCTTCGAAGTTTACGGTAGCAGAAGTACTGGCAGTTTCATTAGCTTTAAAGTTCACGGTAGCAGAGGTACCGGCAGTTTCATGAGCTTTGTACACAGATGCATCGATCACTGTCCTCGACGACAGCGTTCGACCGACGCCACGTCGGCGAATGGCGGTTTGATCGTACGTTCTGCGTCGCCGGATCTCAGATTGGCGAGCTGTAACCAACTTCCGGTAGAAATTCATTCTAATGCAGTATGTCAGAGCTATTTGCAAATTCGGCTTGCTAGGAGAAACTATTGGGTTCAGTTCTTATTCGGATATCTATTTTTATGTCTTTGAATCCGCTTATAAAATTTGCGGAAAATTTTAACAACTTCGATCCATCAGTTTGAGAACTGTCAAAAAAATACTAACCAAATGAAACACTCGTTGTCGATGGTGATCTCTTCAGATCTAAGTCAACCACGGCTCGTGGCTGCTCCACTGTTTCTTCGCCACTTGCAGGGGTTTCATTGCTGTTCGTTGGCGTGAATCTATGACATTTGCTTTTGAAGCGCAGGAATTCAGACAATCGCGAGACATTCTTCAAGATCTAGTGTACTCGGCCAAGTAATGCCACTTAACTTCGTAGATATTAGGGTTGGTAAGTCACAGTACCGAAACGAAAAACAAGTTTGAAAACCCTAACTGAGTCCAGAGATAATGTCATAATACCTTGTTCTTATATATTTCTTCAATCGATCGATCAGCTCCAGCAACCACAGTCGACATTCCGTACGTAACGCTCGCGTCGTAACCAGTAGTACGATAGGGTTCTAAAACGAAAAATTTCTAAATTAACTTTTTTAAACTGGCTATTAAATGGTTCTACCAGAGATTTGTTGAAACCACGAAAGTAGTTTTCCCAGAAAACAGTGTGTTATCAAACGCATCCTCATTTGAACTAATTCTGACTCCTGAGACAGTAAAGGCTGACAGCTGAAGTTTGACATTGTGTGACAATATTTGAATTAAGCGCAGAAGCACAAACCTGACAACAAAACCACACGTCGACGGCAGCCCGAACGCACGAAGGAAACGGTTTACTCATATACGTTCCCAGTGCAAGAAAGTCGAAATTATAGTAAGTGTAACCTAGAATGCAAAAATGTTGTCAGCATTCATGCATTTATGAACTTTATTTGTGACTGTGAACGTTTGTTTCTCATTATTATCATAACAAATTCAATGGCATATATCATTTTACTTATTTTTTGCAATGAAAATGATGAAGAGTAGTTGTAAAGCGGATGGAATGTGCGTTTCCAATGATTTTTAAGACGCGATGCACAATCAAAATGCGAATCAAAGTGAAATTTTAAAAAAGTCGGTATTCCGATGCGAATCGACTCAGTTCATTCCCGTGAACTCAAAACTTTTTTTATTTCACATTTTGAAACATTGCAACAAGGTTACAAATTCACATGGCTAATTGCACCCTAATTTCACTGTACTTTAACATGTGAAATGTTATTGTAAATTTCATGAAAAAGTCCAAATTTCATGTAGTTGTTACGTTACGCAGGTTGGTTAGCTCAGACTCTCAATTTTCATTTGATAGCCTCAGTTTTTTTATTCTTTTCAGTATTACCTTACAAAATCCCTATGACATTTTGCATGTTAAGGTGTGGTGTATTTATGTTCAACTTAGCCATGCGAATTTTGGCTTGCTAACAAACTTTTAACGTGAATTAATTTAGTTTTGAGTTCAGGAATAAGGAAGGAGTCCTTGAGTTGAGGAATAAACTGATTCGCTTCCCATCGCTAATTTTGTCCCGATTTTCGCGATGTTTTGGTTAACGCTTACATGCGTCGCATATTAAGTTATTTGTCCTTTTAACATTTCATTAATAATTTTCGGGTCTACTGAAGTTTTATATACTTAAGTTTTATACCCACATTGTTATGCTGTTTAGGAGCGAAGACAAGTATGTTGTACTTCGATTAACATAAAATTTGCAACCTGCGACGGTGTACGTTGTAAACACGAGGTAGGGAGTTAACAATACAACGGTAGCTACAGTGGTGCGTGCCGACAGCTTCTTGTAGGAATCTTGGTGTTTATGCAACTGTGCCACCTGAAATCAAGACAAACATTTGCATAATTATCTCACATTTAAGACAGTTAGTCTGTATAAATAAATCACTAGATTTGGATGTCAGGTGAGTCAGGATAACAATTTGGCTACGTAATGAACAAAAAACGTACATTGTCACTACTACCGTGTTCTGGATACGTGTTACGGATAAACTTTGGGTAAAGGTAAGAGACAATAGATTTGAGTTAATAATGACTATCGCTTTTAAGCGATTAAAAGCAGTTGGTGAAATATGTCACAAATAATATTGTCATTGGCCTCGGCACCATGCGTGATTGCGGTTCCTGGGAATTGCTTGCCGCAGTCCGACACATGCTAAACGGCTACAAGTGCCTGGGATTCAAGTGCAAAGTTGTAATGTTGATCGTTAGCTGCTTCAAATGTAAGAGAACGTGATGCATAACAGTGGGCTGTTCGACTCAACTCAGCCCAACAATAGTATACTATAAGATAACATGCAATCATCATGCTTAGTGAGTGTTACCCGGGTTGGACAAGTTAACGTGTCATTATCTGACTTGAATCTCAAGAAGCTCTTTAGATCGAGTCGCACAGAACCCCTTGCAAATGACTAAGCCCTATCCCATTATTAAGCCTATGCTTATCACTAAGACTAAGGCCCAAAATTACAGGGAATTATTATATTTGATTTGTTTTAGTTTTTAAACTGAAGGTTATTGAATTGGATTGTTGTGGTTGTATGCAAATCGTTCTAGTATTTATATGTATCTAATAATAATCGTGCAAATAGTGTATATCTGAATTACTGGTCGGTCGTAGATGCATCGGAAACATTCGTTCTCGACAACCACTTCTGCGAACTATATGTTTTATTGAAAACGTACCGACTCTAGCATCTGGTTTGGTGTCCACTTTGGAATCAATCAAGTTGCATTAGGGACGAATCACAAGGCCTGTTTTTGATCAAGCTACACAGCGTCGTATCATCATTACTACAAACCCTACCTGTTTTTTTGCGAACAGCTTCACTATTCCATAAAAAGTTTTACTGTCTGTGAACTTCGATAACCGTAAAACTCCCGATAAACTGTCACCGAGGACAACCGTTTAAAGCCAGCCCATAGGTTTTCTGCTACACGTGTTGTATCATAGACACTTTGCTGAACGTTGCATGCGAGCGTAGCTTGCTTTTTTAACTGTATATATTTATGCAACTGAGATGAATCAGTCTTGAAGCGCAGCGCCAGAGCGTTTGCCTTTAAGAGCGAGTGTCCCATAAAAAGCTGTGTACTTCGAAGAAAAATCGTCGAAGTTTTTTTAAATTGCGTCGAATCATCTCAACCTGATTTGCCATGTTGGCCGATGGGTCGATGACTGAGCCAGCCAGGAAAGCAGCGGGAGCTCTGAATGGATGGCTGAGGTTATAGAGTTGACGAACCACCAACATTGTTAGCACGAACACACTAGTCGTAATGATGAAGGACCCTGCAATGTGTGTTTTTTTTTCACATACAGTACAGGATAAAAAGATGTGTCAAGAACTGCGGTTGCCCGCAGGCAGACCGCAGAGTTCCGGAGACTTGGAACTCGATGCTGATTGGTCACATGCGCCGCCAAGCGGATATTTGAATTACAATAGGCTGATTTCATCAATCTAGCATTCTTCTGAAATGAAATGGTAAGGCATAATTCTGTAACTCACATAAATTATTATGGGTTTCAACTTATTTAAAATAGCGTGAAAACCACAAGCGCTACGGGGCAAGAGTGTTCGAGTCCAAGAAAGAAATCAACTCCCGTCCTCTTACTAAGTCAGAAGAGTGTATGAATTCTGATAACGCGATATGTGGAATACACATATCAAATACAGTGGGGTGTGTTCATTCGTTTTTTGCAGTTTTTCATGGACAGTACCCGTTGAAGAAGTACACAAAAATTTGCGTAACCAAGGTCATATGTATGTCGAAAACAACAAAAACACATCAATGGCAATGGAACACATCAATGGCGGACTAGCCAATTCTCAAAAGGATTGGGATTTTTTTAAGTGAGAAATTAGCAGTTTTCAGACCATTTCACCAACACATTATGAAACATATTCTGCTGTATGAAAATGCTAAAGAGGAATAAATGCTGTTATTTCGAACTTTTCTCGTTCGCTGGTGGAACACATAAAAGCTAGAAGTTCTGATTAGAAACCAATTTCATGCGATTACTTTTTCACAAACTGCAACTCTGGAAACTCCATAAATAGTGTCCGGTGCACCGCGGTCTGTGTGAAACATCAAGTTCCCGCTTGGAGACGCATGTGACCAATCAGCATCGAACTTCGGATCTCCGGTATTCTGCGGTCTGCCTGCGGACGACCGCAGTTTTTGACACATCTTTTTAACCGGTAATGTACTCGTTTCTCAAGTTTCCCTTCAAGCCACTATCCCTATCACAACATTATTTTCGAAGTTGCCAGAGAGGTTGAATAAACTGAGAGGCAATGGCAGAAACACCGGAGCCAGGCGTCAGGATCTGTGGGTCAGATAGTTCTGATAGTTCGCATTTAGCTAGTATGTCTAATGAAGAGCACGCCGGTGGTGCTCGGGTGGTCAGTTTATTCAGGTGGTCCCAGGAATAAAATCTGTCAAGTAACTAAAGATTATTACGTGTTAGTCTGCGCCTTCTGTCATTGCCCGTCGGTTAATGCAACGTGTTTGACAGCTACGAAAACACCATTCTGATATTGCACTAATGTTCCTTGTTGGCTTCTGTGAAAGTGACTTATCAGTAAAAAATAATTGCCAACCGATAAACATGATAATGAAATTAATCATTGTCAATACCAGCAATGTCTGATCGATGCTTGGATTTCTTACGAAATGGGTAACTAAATTTGGTGTTGAATACAAGCACAAAGTAAACGCAGTGAGGATGGCGACCAGCTGGTGTGCGTGACGGTTGTTCAAGTTCTGTAAATGCTTAATAGTTAGTGCTCATGAGGTGATTGGTTAACTACTCATTACCAAACTTACTTTAAGCCCCGTTCATAATCGCTCGTTTCGCCGAAACGTACGGCGAAACATGCACCGCAACAGAACTGTGTTTATACTCGTTTCACCAAAACAAAAACTGCAACCAACACCGAAACAGATACCGAAACAGTTTCGGCAATAACAAATTCAACACACTCAACAGAAATGGGACAGACCGAGCGAGCGGGCACAAAAATTTTGTTATATTTTTTTCTTGGATATTCCATCACGAAAAAACATCACATTTTTTTATGTCACTGTTTTAAAAATGTTTATTGTTGTTTCGGTGCGGTATCGCTGTCAGTTTTGCTATTCTGATTAAGGTTAGATTGCGGTGTCGGTTTCAGTTTCGGTGTGAGTATAAACGGGGCTTTAATGCCACAGTCTTTCATTATCAGAGAAAGGATAAAACTATTTTTTGTGAGTTATACAGGGTGGGGCAAAAGTAACTATACACTCGTTAACACAAATTTTCTTCAGAACACAAATTTTCTTCAGAACAATATAAAGCATCGATATGATTGGACAAGCCAAACAGATGCTAAAACACCTGAAAATTTCGATTCTGCTATTTATTTTAACTGGAAACGTTATTTTCTTGAGTTATACGTCTTTTTCTCGAAATTCGTTATGTTTCCGGTGGTTTTCGGTGATTTTTGTCAGTAATCTCGCCTCGCCACATCAACTGTTATTTGACAAAAATTTATGTTGGTATGTAATATAGAATGATTACAAAAATTCTTTAACTCTTAACATGAGAGTAAGTTTACATTCATGCAACATGAATAGATTAGTTGCATCCTTTTCTACAAAAATCACCGAATTTAGTCTGAAAACGGAAAAATTCAAAATTCTTATTTATCAGCTTAAAACAACTAAAAACAATATAATTCATGTTTTTGACTTATTTTAGCCGACTTTATTTCAGCCGACTTTATATGTGAAAACTGACCATTTGCCGAAGTGGCCAAACGATGGCGTAAAAACGATTGACGGCCAATAGGACGAGCAGCTGACTACTAATGTAGAGTGTGGTGTTGCTGCCTACGAGACTGATAACAAATAGTTTGTTATTCCATACTCCCTGTAATGTGAACCTCCGTTACAACACCGCCGCCACCATTAAAAAACAATAACAACAACAACAACAACAACAACAACAACAACAACAACAACAACAACAACAACAACAACAACAACAACAACAACAACAACAACAACAACAACAACAACAACAACAACAACAACAACAACAACAACAACAACAACAACAACAACAACAACAACAACAACTACAACAACAACAACAATAACAACAACTACAACAACAACAACAGCAACAACAACAACAACAACAACAACAACAACAACAACAGCAACAACAACAACAACAACAACAACAACAACAACAACAACAACAACAACAACAACAACAACAACAACAACAACAACAACAACAACAACAACAACAACAACAACAACAACAACAACAACAACAGCAACAACAACAACAACAACAACAACAACAACGACATTAACAACAACAACAACAACAACAACAACAACAACAACAACAACAACAACAACAACAACAACAACAGTAAAACCAACGTAGTTATCCGAATATGGGGACAGACAGTAATCGGTATAGGTTATGAGCACCGCGTGAACGACGTCACTGATGCCCAGGTAGTTGACGATGAGGAAAAATGTGCTGTTGAAGGGCTCCATGTGACGTTTTCTGTAGAGCACGACCATTACGAAGATGTAAAGCGGAATCAGCAGCAGACGTACGGCGTTGCAGGTGTGCGCAAAAACAATGTAGCCGATGGGTGTCGTTGTTAAGTTCATGGCCATTTTTGCTATTGTTGTGGACATTTTTTGTTGATGTTGTTGTTGTTGTTGTTGTTGTTGTTGTTGTTGTTGTTGTTGTTGTTGTTGTTGTTGTTGTTGTTGTTGTTGTTGTTGTTGTTGTTGTTGTTGTTGTTGTTGTTGTTGTTGTTGTTGTTGTTGTTGTTGTTGTTGTTGTTGTTGTTGTTGTTGTTGTTGTTGTTGTTGTTGTTGTTGTTGTTGTTGTTGTTGTTGTTGTTGTTGTTGTTGTTGTTGTTGTTGTTGTTGTTGTTGTTGTTGTTGTTGTTGTTGTTGTTGTTGTTGTTGTTGTTGTTGTTGTTGTTGTTGTTGTTTTTAATGGTTATTGTTGTTGTGTTGTGTTTAACGATTGGCAACGACTTTTAACGTTAAATAAAAATAGTGTCTTCATTTACGAAGCTATAGTGTCTTGCCTCGCCCATAGAAAAATCACCTGCTGTGCGCAGATATCCATCATGATTGATTTCTTTCTAACTTGAGCACAATGGGTGGGATGAGCGGATCGTTCAAAAAAATTCACATGAAAAATCACGAAATTAGGTGAATCGGAAGCGAGCCAGTAGCCAAATAATATTGTCGCTTCCCTTGTCAAGTGGTTAAGGCGCCGGCCTCGCATGCCGATGGTCCTGGTTCGAGCCCCGGGTTGAGACACAGCGAATTCAATAACGTTGTTGATGATCAGTGATTGTCATACGTAAATATGGGTGACCGTTATTTCACTTTATTTGTGACTTGCTATCCAACGTTGCTATTATGGCATAACATAACCGAGCGTATTGATTATGAAGAAAGCTAATTTGTGTATTATGGATTATGAAAAACAGATCAATGAAACAACAGATTTTTTAAAATTTCTCACGCATTCAAAATAATATGCTTACTACTTTGTGAAGGAATTTTTAGCAACACGCACACGTTTATTTTCTTCTTTTTTAAAAACTGTTTTACCACGAAAAAAACGTGATTAAAAATGATTTATTGTAAACCAAATAGAATAATTTAAGGCATGACATTTGATCACAAAATAATTTACGTAGTTTTTCATTCACAGCTGGTTCATCTTTTTCATTCTTATGAATACCTTCAACAAAAGTTTATAAAGTGAGAGCACTTTTTTATTTGCTAATGCTATCCGAGGAACAAGGATTTTTTTCTGAAACAGAGTGTGCTCCGGAAATCTGGCGCATAGAAAAAAATGCAAGAAACCTGAACAGCCTAAACAGTACATTAAACATATTTCACTCAACGTTCGGCAAATGGCTGGGGGGCTTTTGGGCGGTTTCCAACGAAATTTCAGCAACCGGTGTACCTGAGCTTCGACGTTTACGGTAGCAGATGTGCCGGCAGTATCATGAGGTTTGATTACGTCATTATTAATCTGTAAACGCGAAGCTGTACAGTTCACTAAACTATCCACTCATCAGCTTAACGTATGATTGTTCGACATGAAAAAATTGCCCACTAGGAGCAATAACAAAAATTTATATGCTAGAACGTTCTTCCTACAATTTTCCTTGAGTAAAAACATCGTATCACAATCAATCAAAAAGTAAAATAAAATGTTTGCTCATATTGCTGTCCATTTACGCAAAAAGAGGCTTTCGAGATTCTAGTGATATGTGAAATACAAATTTAGCTCGGACCATGAAAAATCAGGTGAACCCAAGGCTAATTTCACTGAAAATTAATGCAAACATACTGTAAGCATACAAAGACAAAACACCAGATCTGTTTAATCTACATTCTATGTTTGTCTTTTCATGTGTAAGTCTCCTTTGTTTGTACATCCGTAGTGTGTATAAATATCTGAAAGTGATATTTTTCGCTAATAACATTTCCGCAAAATATCGTTCTCCATTGTATTGTTCCGCAGGTTTTGCTTGATAAATCTCTGAAGTATGGAGGTTCGATTACTTTTTCTGCAATCAACATAGCGCTTCTGAACTTTCCGCATCGTAAACGCGGTCACTAGAAGACTACTGATGCAAGTTTTAAACTATTTAGATTAGATATTTGTTTTCTTCTCTGATAATATTGGTATTCTTCCAATAATTTATATTTTTGTCAGTTCACAAAAAAAGGACAAACAGAATAAACAGGAAAAACGGGAGAAGCGATTTTCTATGCTCTTCACCACTTATGTATCAGAATATTACAAGAAACACCTGAGTGGTATTGGTCTTTGTTAGTGGTTTTTTACCACACTAATAGTTCAATTTTTGTCCGCAATAACCGTTTTCAGCTGCCTAAATGTTGAATATTTTAATCCAAACCAACAGTTAAGAACAGCAAAATATGATCGAATAGGCGGAGCTTCGGCGATTTCACCGTAAGTTCAGCTAGGTCATACTTGTCGCTGAATGGTTGGCAAAAAATCGCCGAAGGTCTGCGAAGCCAGCCGATGTAAGTTTCTTTCATGTACTGTGCACACCCAAACATCTGCAAAGTAAGCTTCATGAATTTCCTCGAATTATGAAGCGACACACAGTGCGAGGATCGTTTATAAACATGGAACGAACGTGAAACTATTTTTTATCTGTATGTTTCGGTGTTATGTTTCTAATTCATGTTGTAATTGACATATCTTGTTGGTTGCAATTTAAACTTGAACGCCAGACAAAAATTGTCTTAAACTCGTTGTACATGCGGCTTCCGGTAAGCTGTCATACAGCTGGTTGTCTACAGTTCAAATCCAGTGCAGATGCAAAATAACAAATCCAAGAATTTTCTTAGAACTTTTACTTAACGCCAACATTTTCTGTCCACAAAAATTTACTCCATATGAAGTTCTACTTTCTGTTAACCCCCGATCATCTGGCGTAAGACGTTAGGACCGCGCACCGGTGATATTTCAATGGTTGCCCACCTCAGTATGCACATATAAAAAATCGTGCATCGGGAATTTGTTTTCAACATATTTGAGGTTTGGAATTATGCAGTTCAGATACCGAATGTTATAATAGCAAGTTTTGGATTAGCCTTCATGACGACCGAAAACTACTGGCTTGCTTTCTATTTCACCTGTTGTGTTGAGCTGAACTTGTATGGGCAGAGACCGCTGGCAATCAGTGAAGAATTCATCCGCAATGGCCTTCTATCTGATGAGCTTTTTTAAAGAGATGGTCTCGGAAGGTTTGTATCAAATCGGCCCGCTTCGAACGAGTGGCAGCTGGAAAAAGGATGATGACAAAACATGATGGATGTTTGCGCACAGATTGTTTTGTTTCAATATTCATCTCCTGACAAAAGCTATAGCACCACAACTGTCGAATATCGTCATTATACAGCGTCTTCTTGAGCGTTAAACTCTGAATATCAATATGTAATATCTGAATTAGAACAACAACAAAAACAACAAACAACAATGATTTGGAACATTACAACGACACCTATCGGCTACATTGTTTTTGTTCACACCTGCAACACCGTACGTCTGCTGCTGATTCCGCTTTACATCTTCGTAATGGTCGTGCTCTACAGAAAACGACACATAGAACCCTTCAACAGCACATTTTTCCTCATCGTCAATTATCTGGGCATCAGTGACGTCGTTCACGCGGTGCTCATAACCTATAAAGATTACTGTCTGGTCACAAATTCGGTTAACCACAGTTCTTACTGTTGTTGTTGTTGTTGTTGTTGTTTTTGTTGTTGTTGTTGTTGTTGTTGTTGTTACTGTTATTGTTGTTGTTGTTGTTGTTGTTGTTGTTGTTGTTGTTGTTGTTGTTGTTGTTGTTGTTGTTGTTGTTGTTGTTGTTGTTGTTGTTGTTGTTGTTGTTGTTGTTGTTGTTGTTGTTGTTGTTGTTGTTGTTGTTGTTGTTGTTGTTGTTGTTGTTGTTGTTGTTGTTGTTGTTGTTGTTGTTGTTGTTGTTGTTGTTGTTGTTGTTGTTGTTGTTGTTGTTGTTGTTGTTGTTGTTGTTGTTGTTGTTGTTGTTGTTGTTGTTGTTGTTGTTGTTGTTGTTGTTGTTGTTGTTGTTGTTGTTGCTGTTGTTGTTGTTGTTGTTGTTGTTGTTGTTGTTGTTGTTGTCGCTGTTGTAACTGACCTACGCATTCCAGACAGTGCTGGAAAGTGTACTATATGTGATCAGTTTCCAAGGCAGCAACACCACTCTCTACATTAGTAGTCAGCTGCTCGTTCTGTTGGCCGTCAATCGTTTCTACGCCATCGTCTGGCCACTCCGGCATATGGTCAGTTTTTTTTTTCGACCAGAAGTGAGCATATACAAAAATATGTGCATAACTGACATAAAAATAAGTTTCTCCGTTCTCTAGTACTGAAAGAACATTACTATTTTTCTCCTCATGTTGCGGTTTGAAAATAGCAAAGAATTGACAATGGCGAAACAGGAGCAAACTGTTTCGGCTTTGGTTGCGGTGTTGGTTTCAGTGAAACAAGTATAAACACGTTTCGGTTGCGGTTCGCGTTTCGGTGAAACGAGCAAGTATAAACGGGGTTTAAAGTAAATCTGGTAATAGTAAGCCATTCGCCTCATGAGCACTATCCAGGACAAACACAGCTAAACGTTCCTTCGTAGCTTCTTTAGCTTCGTAGACATTATAAAAGCAATTCGGAGTTTTTGTATATATAAGTTACCTTACTGTAATAAGTTACAGTACAGGACAAAAAGGTGTGGCCGGCTACGCGCAATTTCGGCGAATTCGCTGAAATTGCGCGTAGCCGGCCACATCTTTTTGTCCTGTACTGTATCACATGACTTTTGCTTGGTTTACAGAGTTTGAACAACCGTCACGCCCACCTACTGGTCGGCATCATCACCGCGTTCGCTGTGGGCTTTCATTTAACACCGAATCTAGTTAACCAATTTGTGAGACACCGACTTGTCAATCAGACAATGATGGTTTTGGACTTGATTAATTTCATTATCATGTTTATCGGTTGGCAAATAATTTTTACTGCGAAGTCTCCGTTATTGAAGCTATAGGGTGGACATTTGGTTATTAGAATGGCCACAAAAAGGTAATCAGTGTTTCCCCTATAAATCTGAATCTTGGATTTTGTGCTTAATTTCGGTTTTTGACGGAATTTGATGTTTTAGAAGAAAACGAGAAAAATTAATTTCTGTGAATCCAAAAACCAAAATTCAAAGTTTAAATTTTGGATTCACACAAAATTCAATTTTTATATTTTTTCTTGTTCCCCACAAAAACGTTGAAACTTAAAATAGACCCCAAAATCCAAGATTCAGTTTTATAAGGGAAACACTGGTTACCTTCTGTGGCCATTCTAATAACCAATTGTCCACCCTATAATGAGGCACACTAGTGCCATATCAGAATGATGTTTTGCATAGTGGCCAAAGACGTTGCATTAACCGACGGGCAGTGCCAGAAGGCGCAGACTAACAAGTCGAAGTCTTCAGTTTCTTGACAGACTGGATTACTAGGACCATTTGAGTCTGGCGTGCTACCAATTAAACAGATTAGCTGAATGCAAATAGCTTTTAGCTCTTTTGTCAACTGAAATCAATTCAGAAAGACCAAACTAGAGGGATTACGCTAAACACAATGCGTCCAATATTAAATTCTTCATTTATTTACCGCGAACGTAGTCATTCAACGACCATCGGGTTTTTTTCATGCACATGAAAGTTCTAACTGGTCATTTACGGTCGGTCATTAGTATGGAATGTAAAAGCTGTATAAACTTTTCATGTCTAATATCGCCTGTTTAGTCTAGTGCATAAAATGGTGGTCTAACAACAAAAACCACCAAAAACCGGTGTTCTTGGAAACCGGACTTGAGCCACAGATCCTAACGCCTGGCACTGGTGTTTCAGCCATTGCCTGTCTGTTTAATCAACCTCTCTGGCAACTACGAAAAAAATTAATTGTAATAGAAATAGTACCTTGATGAGAAACTTGAAACACAATTATGTTAAAAACACATTGAAGGTTCATTCATCATTACGACTAGTGTTTTCGTGCTAACGTTGTTGGTGGCTCGTCAACTTTATCACCTGAGCCACCCATTGAAAGCTCCCGCTGCGTTCCTGGCCGCCGCAGTCATCGACACAACGGACAACATCGCCAATCAGGTTCGATTAGACGTAATTAAAAAAACCCTACCGATTTTTCTCAGAAAGTTCACAGCTCGATTACGGTTTGCCTATGAGCCAAATGCTCTGGCGCTAGGCTTCAAGACTGATTTATCTTAGTTGCATACATATATCCAGTTAAATTGACAAGTTACGAGTACATCCAAAAAGCTCTAGCTGTGATTACAAAGCTGCCCTTTTGCTGAGGGACGTTAAAGACATCGCATTCTGTCTGTGGGGGTTAGTCGCTCCGCACAGACTGGTATGGGAGGACCTCTTCGTTATCATCTCAACGTAGATGCTGAGAATCATTCCAGACGGCCATCTCCGTCAAATGACCTTTGTCCCTTTTTTAATTCGTCGTTCAGATAGTAAAACGTTGCAAGGAATAATAGAGCTGTTCACAGGAAAACCAACAAATTCAAGTGCCGTTTGTAGCAATGACGATACGACGCTGTGTAGCTTGATCATAAACGGAACCTGTGATTGTGCCAAGGCTAATGACAATGCATTTTATGACATATTCCACCATTGACGGGAGTGCTTTAAACGGCTGAACAGCGATTGTCTTTATCAACTCAAATCTTACCTTTACTCATTTGTTTTCCGTTGGTGGTCTCCAAACATGGTACTAGTGAAAATCTATGGGTTTTTTTACAATCCTTACAGAGCCAAGCTGTTTTTTGACTCACCTGGCATTCTAAACTAGTGATTTATTTAAACAGACTTACTGTAAAAAATGTAGGATAAATGCATTATTATATCTTGATTTTAGGTCGAACAGTTGCATCATCACCATATATCCTACAAGAAGCTGTCGGCACGCACTACTGTAGCTACCGTTGTCTTGTTGAGTCCTTACGTCGTGTTTATATCGTACACCGGCGCAGGTTGCTAAATTTATAGTAATCGAATCTTTACACACTTGTCATCGCACCCAGCCAGTCCAACTGATGTGGGGTTCAAATGTAGAGAACTTCAGTAGACCGAAAAGTAAAAAAAAACATAAACTTGATAGTCGTTGCCACTAAGAACCACACCAGCGGGTCCGATTTCAGAACTTTCAAAATAACTGATTTGACTGAGACACCAAATCACCAGAGTCATCGTTATTTATGCTGCAAATGGAATGCCATATGGGTTATTACCTCAGGTGTTACTGGAAGAAGTTTCTTCGATGTAGAGGTACAATACCGGAAATTCATATTTTTGTTATATTAATTATAAATTTTATCAACTTAATTTAGACTTGCCGTCAGAAAAGTTGGATTTTCAAGATTTAGAGAATACTCCTTGAAAATCTGGAAAGTTTTTTGAACCAGTGTAAAGTTGAGTGCATATTGGGTTGTTTTCAACCAACTCCGTGATTTTAGAAAAATTCTGAAATCGGACCCGCTGGGGTGGTTTTTAGTGGCAACGACGCTGTCTGACAAGTGCTAGAACGTTTTTTTATACCACCACAATCGGCTCAATAACCTTTCGTAAAAAGTTTTTATACAATTAGTCATAAGCTTAGGCTTATTCTTGGGCTTAGGCTTAGTCATGGGAATGGGGCTGTGTGCAAATCGTTCTAGCATTAGTAGGATTGCGGCAACGACGCAATTTTACAGACCCCACAGATTTTTCGAAAGTTTACAGTTTTTATCAAAAATCTGGGAAACGAACCCGGGCCGCTCGCATGCTAGGCAAGCGCTCTTGCGCTGTGCTACTGAGCCGATGCAACTGAGCTGAGTAAACCCGACTATAACTGGCTCGCTACGCTCGCATGCTCTCTACAACATAGTGCCTATGCTACAACACGTGCAGGAACAAATATTGAAATCTCCCCTGCGGGGCCTAACGCGCTCGTCCTCGCTCCGCTCGGACAAGCCAGCCTTACGTTAGGTTATCGGGAGCTCGCAGACAGTAAAACTTTACACGGAATAGTAATGTTGCTCGAGAAAATCCAAATTCGAAAAATCTGTGGGGTTTGTAATCATGCGGCAACGACCCCTGAAGTCCACTGGAGTTACATATTATATCCGCTGGATAACTTATCTTCATCAATTTTCTCGGACCATATAACTATTTAAAATCAAATATGCCATCAGGTTCTTTTATAATATTAACATAATGATAAATAAACGGTTACAGATAAAGGGGAAAAATTATAAATTATTAATGCTCACAACATTCTAGCATTCCAGGTTACGCTTACTGTAGTTTCGACTTTCCTGCTTTTTATACGTATATCAATACACCATTTCCTTCGTGCATCCGTGCGGCAGTCGATGTTTGGTTTTGTTGCCAGGTTTGTGCGTCTTAACTCACTTTCAATAATGTTACACGAAATCGATTTTCAGTCAGCCAGCCTTTACTCTCTGAGGAGTCAAGATTAGTTAAAATGAGGATGAGTTGCAGTACTCAAAACCCAAACGGTTTCCAAATTTCCATCTCTTTGGTACACACCTTTCCGTTGACCCAAATTAGTTCAAAAAGCATCAAACGAAAACTCCATCGACCAGTACTTTCAAAATTTAGGAACATAGAAGTTTTAAATAAATAGAAAAATAGAAAAACGAAAGTCTACAATAACTTAATGCAAACTATAACGTTATTGAAAGAACAATATTAATATCTGTATGGACTAAAGCGTTGATCCCGGCTTTTTGTGGTGGTCCTTGTCCTCCCCGAAAAAGCGGAGAACTAAGTTTTAGAGGTTGGTTAGATATTTACTGTTTTCCTTCCTTATCAATTATCTGATTGACTAAATATATGTTTCAATGCTTGCGTTATTATATTGGTGCCCTGAATGTTCCTCTTGGTTAATTATGGTTTGTTTTGTTATCTTTTTTTGATCCGATCCCGCAATCCTTCTGTTGCCAGTCGAAAAAAAACTATGATTCTGTGTTTGAAGCTCCTCAGAAAACCCCTGACTAAAGCTGCCATGATTTCAAACCATTAAAGTGACAGAATCGAAGTACTTACACTTATTCCTTATCGTTTTCAAACTTAAATATGTCGGTTCTACGTCTCTTCGGTAAAAAACTGATTCAAAAACATTTGTTTGTTGCTTTTCCATCTATGAGGAGATATCCAACTAATGTAAGTCCGGATTCTGAATAGATTTGATAGTGTCTCTGTATGGTTCTTGGTACAGCTCGAAGTGACAGGGTTTTAAATAATCTTAGAAAGCTTTACTGTTCGCTCATCCCCGATAACCTATTGTTAGGCGTCGGCCGCAGGCCGAATTTCCGAGCACAGCGAAGCAGATTTGTTCGGCGTGGTAAATATCACAATGAGCTGTAACATGAACAAATGCAGAACAGAGCTTTTTTAAAAGCCAATTTTACAACAACCAATTTCTTGTGTTTCGGTGGCTATCGAATAGAGTTCGGGTGTCATTGCAAAAAAACATATTGATAAAAATAATTTTACATTCGAAATTTTATTTCTGTGTTTTTCCATTTACTTGTTTCGATCATTTTTCTAATTTGTTCTAGATTCACATTTTATTTCATATTCATAATGTTCGAAAATATCGGTTGACAGAGTCGTCCTGATTTGGGTCTTTAGAAAGGTTTTGGGAAAATTGTCGGATTTGGGTTCGGAGTACTGCGGATGAGTTTGATAACGCACAGTTTTCTGGGAAAACTACTGTCATGTCTCGAGTATACTTCTAGTTAGCATTTTTTTTGATTTAGAAATTTTCTACTTAGAACCCTATCGTACTACTGGTTACGACGCGAGCGTTACGTATGGAATGTCGTATGTGGTTGCTGGAGCTGCTCGGTCGGCCAAAGAAATATATAAAAACAAGGTATTATGACCTGGTCTATGGACTCAGTTAGGGGTTTAAACTTGTTTTTTGTTTGGGTTGTCTGAATTCCTGCGCTTCTAAAACAAATTTCACAGATTCACGCCAACAAATAGCAATGAAACTCCAGGCAGTGGCGATGAAAAAGCGGAGCAGCCACAAGCCGTGGTGGACTCAGATCTGAAGAGATCAACGTTGAAAACCAAAGCTTCATTTGGTTAGTATTTTTTTATCAGTGTTCAAACGTCATGTATCCGCAGCTCTTAAGTTTATCCGCAGTTTGTACAGAATCAGAATTTCCTGTCTTAAATTCAATCTTAAATTCAAGTTCAGCACTAAAACTTCTAATGCAAGATCGTTGTAACAAAAAAAAATCTCTAGTATCTTGGCAAACTTAGCTCTACGCTAATCTGCAGTTATCGCGCCAGCGTTTTTCTCTTTAATAAACAGATTCAAATCCCTTAAAATTGTGTTCCGATTCCGACTAAGCTCACATTCACATCTGGCTCTGAAATACTGCATTCAAGTGAATTTCTATCGGACCATGGTTACAGCTCGCCAAACTGAAATCCGGCGACGCAGAACGTATGATCACATCTCGATTCGCCGACGCGGCGTCGGTCGAACACTGTCGTCGAGGAAAGTGATCGATGAATTTCGTCATGCGCCGAACCGGTCACGGTCGACTCTAAAGGTTGGAGAGATTGTTCAAGGTTTTTGCGGCACCAACTCCTTTTATGAATCATGGTTTAGTCGTATCTTCGTTTTGTTTCATGTTACAGCATCATGTACATTATGTAAAAAAGCTTTCGATATTATAGTGAAAAACACACACTATAGTTATTTCAAACCGTGAAACATCAACTTGACCTTTGTTCCACACACTTGGCTAACCTGTGTGATGCATGTACTGAACAAGCTTGTGGCCCAACATCTGAGATCGGTGTGAAAGGGGTGTTTTACGGACTATGATATTTTTTATCAAAAGAATTGGTGTTTTGTCAGTGTATGCTTATGTTCGCATTAACTTTTGATAAAATTACCGTTGATATATTCTTACAAGTTCGCAACCTGATGTTTGATGGTTTGAGCAAAGATTAATTTTCACATATCAATAGATTCTCGAAAGCGTTTTTATGTATGTAAAAAGATGAAAATCTGAGCAGAGAAATGTTTACTTGTTGTTTCATTGTGATACAAGAGCACACCAGGAATAAGATATAATTTGATGTTGTGGCTCCTAGTGGGCATTTTTATGTCGAACTATTATTAGGTTAAACTAATGAAGTTAAGTGAACTGATAAGCTTTTGTGTTTGCAGCTTAATAATGACGAAATCAAAGCTCATGAAACTGCCGGGACATCTGCTGCCGTAAACTTCGAAGCTGAGATACATCGGTTGCCGAATCTTCGTTTGAAACCGTCCACAAAGCCCTTCAGCAATTTGCCAAACGTTGAGTGAAATATATAAAATATACTGTTTAGCCTTGTTCGGGTTTTATTAAATTTTTTTTCCTATGCGAATAAAAATAAACGTGTGTGTTGTTCGAATTTTCTTCTAAACGTTGTGGGCATATAATTTGTATTCATAAGAAATTCGTGAAATTTCAATTGATCCATGGATCAATGTATTTTATAATCATTATTTTCAGAACTTATCTACTTTTATAATAAATAAGCTCAGTTATACACAGAATATCATGTATCTTATTTGTTTGCTCTTGGCTTCTGACTTGCTTTCCGATTCACCTGTTGTGTAGTAACGTCAGCGAACGATGACAATCTGTGAATTGTTCCTGTAAGTTGTTTCGAACGATCCGCTTATTCCACGCACTGTGCCCGAGTTGCAGACAGAAAAAAAAATCAAACATGATGGATTTCGGCGTACAGCAGGTGATGTTTCTACGGGCATGGCAAGAGATTAGACACCGCTACTGTCAGATATCGTCATAAAACTTCTTCTTGAGGGTTTTCAAATTTTGATAGAGGCCCAAACCTTGAGTCTTTGTGATAAATATTTCAATTCATTTATATAAAAGTTTCATTATCGAAACACTATAACTTTGTAACTGCAGACACTGTTTATATTTCACGCTAAAAGTCGTTGCAAACAACAACAACAACAACAACAACAACAACAACAACAACAACAACAACAACAACAACAACAACAACAACAACAACAACAACAACAACAACAACAACAACAACAACAACAACAACAACAACAACAACAATGACTTTCAACATTACGACGACACCCATCGGCTACATTGTTTTTGTTCACACCTGCAACGCCGTACGTCTGCTGCTGATTCCGCTGTACATCTTCGTAATGGTCGTGCTCTACAGAAAACGACACATAGAACCCTTCAACAGCACATTTTTCCTCATCGTCAATTACCTGGGCATCAGTGACGTCGTTCACGCGGTGTTCATAACCTATACCGATTACTGTTTTTTCACATATCCGGCTAACCACGTTGGTTCTTACTGTTGTTGTTGTTGTCGTTGTTGTTGTTGTTGTTGTTGTTGTTGTTGTTGCTGTTGTTGTTGTTGTTGTTGTTGTTGTTGTTGTTGTTGTTGTTGTTGTTGTTGTTGTTGTTGTTGTTGTTGTTGTTGTTGTTGTTGTTGTTGTTGTTGTTAATGTTGTTGTTGTTGTTGTTGTTGTTGTTGTTGCTGTTGTTGTTGTTGTTGTTGTTGTTGTTGTTGTTGTTTTTATTGTTGGAGTAGTAGAAGCAGTTGTTGTTGGTTGTTTTTGTTGTTGTTGAGCTGAGCTGCAACTGAGCTACGATTTCCAGACAGTGCTGGATAGTGCACTATATGAAATCAGTTTACAAGGCAGCAACACCACTCTCAACATTAGTAGTCAGCTGCTCGTCCTATTGGCCGTCAATCGTTTCTACGCCATCGTCTGGCCACTTCGGCATATGGTCAGTTTTTTTACATGAAGTTCAGCATATACAAAACTATATGTATACCTCAGAAAAATTATTAGTTTTCTCCGTTCTCTGGTAATGAAAGAATGTGACTTTAAAGCCCGTTTGTACTCACACCAAAACAACAACCGAAACCGACACCGCAATCTCACCGAACCAAAACAGCAAAAGCCACTCATCGTGTGTTGGTATGAAAATATCAAAAGAATTTGATATTGACAAAACAGGAGTGAACTGTTTCGGTATCCGTTTCGGTATCCGTTTCGCTGTCGGTTTGACTAAACGAGCGAATATGTACGGGGCTTAAAGTGATCTTAGTAATGAGTAGTTAGTCAAAAACCTATTATCAAGGATTTACAGAACTTGAACAATCGTCATGCACACCAGCTGGTCGCCCTCCTTACTGCGTTTGCTATGTGCTTGGATTTAACTCCAACTATAGTTAACAACTTCGTGAAAAATCGACTCATCGATCAGACAATGCTGATATTGATAATGATTCAGTTCAGTATTATGTTTATCGGTTGGCAAATACTTTTTACTAATAAGTCTTCTTTACTGAAGCCAACAAGGCACATTAGTGTCATATAAGAATGGTGTTTTCGCAGTGGACAACAGCGTTGCATTAACCGACGGGCAGTGACAGAAGCCTAACACGTCATAGGCTTTAGTTACTTGACATAATCATGTAGGTCCTAGGACCACCTGAGTCCGGCGTGCTAACCATTATGCATACTAGCTAAATGCGAACTATCAGAATAATATTTTGTGATAGGAATAATGCCTTATTGGGAAACTTGAAAAACACTTATGTAAAAAAAACACACATTGCAGGGTCCTTCATCATTACGGCTAGTGTGTTCGTGCTAACAATGTTGGTGGCTCGTCAACTCTATAACCTCAGCCATCCATTCAAAGCTCCCGCTGCTTTCCTGGCCGCTGCAGTCATCGACCGATCGGCGAACATCGCGAATCAGGTTGAAATGATTCGATCAAGTTTTACAAACCCTACAGATTTTTCATATCAATGTAAATCATAATTTCAGATGTTGAGAATCGAATCCGTACGCTCACCTGTAAAGCAAACGCACTAGCGCTGCGCTTCAGGACTGATACATCATAGTTGCATACATACATATGTACAGGGTGTCCCATTTAAAATTCCGCATTTTTATTTTGAATAAAAATTGCAGTTTTCATTCGATTTCCAAAATTTTTGCACCAAGTTATAAACAATTTCAGGCTATTTTGTTTTATTTTTTATTTTTTGAAATCGTGTTAACAAATCAATTTTTATGTAAAAATTCCCGACACACCCGTTTTTCACGTTTTTGCTCTGTTGTCGGTGGTTTTTTAAACGATAGCGTGACCGTTACAAACGCAATTTTAATAATTTAAATCATCATTTCAGTTAAATAATGTGTTAAAGCATGTTATAATACGGATAAAAATGGAATTGATAACATTCATATAACCCACAAGCTGCTTACAAACTGTAACCACAACGCAGTTAAACTCCGCCTCCGCAAGCATGCGCCAGCGCAGGGAGCATGCTTTTTTCTTCCTGTGTGAGATTAATTGACCCAAACGAAATAAATGTCAAAGTGACGGTGAAATACAGTGGGTTACAATATTCTGCTGCGCAAACCACCACATCAGGTCACTGTTAAGAATGGACAAACCTGATGTGTAAACTTTCCCAAAGGAAAAACCCCTGCTTCCTGCACTCACGCATGCTTGTGGATGCGGAGTCTTAGCAGCAAGTTGGTTAGATGATTATTAACAATTCCCTTGTTATCCAAATTATAACATGTTTTTAACACTTTATTTAACTGAAATGATGATTTAAATTATTATAATTGCGTTTGTAACGATCACGCTATCGTAAAAAAACACCGACTACAGAGCAAAAAAACGTGAAAAACGGGTGTGTCGGGAATTTTAACATAAAAATTGATTTGTTAACTCGATTTCAAAAAATAAAAAATAAAACAAAATAGCCTGAAATTGTCTATAACTTGGCGCAAAAGTTTATAAATCGAATGAAAACTGATATTTTTATTCAAAATAAAAATGCGGAATTTTAAATGGGACACCCTGTATATCCAGTTAAAAAAGCAAGCTACGCGCGCACCCAATGTTCAGCAAAGTGTCTATGCTACCCCAGTCTAACTTTACATGGAATAGTGAAGCTGTACGAAAAAAAACAAAACAAATCATTTAGCGTTTGTAATGATGGCGATACGAGGCTGTGTAGCTTGATCATAAACGGACCATGGGAGTGTGCCAAGGCCAAATTTTTCGACACATATCATCATCGACTGACGTCCTCTTAACAGCTGAACAGCGATTGTCATTATAAACTCAAGTCTTACCTTTACTCAAATGTTTTCCGTTGAAAACACGTTACTAGTGACAACTTATGGTGTTTTAACAATCCTTAGATAGCCAAATTGTTTTCCTGACTCACCTGAAATCTAAACCAGTGATTTATTAACACAGACTAACTGTAATAAACGTAGGATAGTAAGGTACTAATGTATCTTGACTTCAGGTCGAACAGTTGCAACAGCACCATGTTTCCTACAAGAAGCTGTCGGCACGCACCACTGTAGCTACCGTTGTCTTGTTAAGTCCCTACGTTGTGTTTATATCGTACACCGGTGCAGGTTGCTAGTTTGATGTTAATCGAAGTGCTACACACTTCATCACTCCTAGCCAGACTAAGGATAAAGGGATCAAGTAAACAGAACTTCAGCAGACCGAAATGTTAACTTAATAGTCGCTGCCATTAAAAAACTACCTCATCGGGACCGATTTTAAAATTGTTACCAAAATCACGGATTTTTGGCTAAAAAACAACCCTATATGCGCCAGAATTAACGATAATTCCAGAAAAATATTTCCAGATTTTCAATGAGTGTTCTGTATATCTTGAAAATCCAGCTTTTCTGACGGCAAGTCCAAATTAAATTGATAATATTCACATTTCATAAAAAATACGAATTTCCGGAGTTGTGAATTACCTAAATGGATGAAATTTCTTTTAGTAATGCATTCCATTTCATTAGCAGCTTAGACTGCGTAAACAAGGAGTATTCTGTATGTTTTCAAAATCTGATTTTTCCTTATATCAGCGTAAAACGAGCGCATAGAGTCGTTAAATATGGTTGTTTTCAGCCATACGTTAAATAAACGTACACAGTTACAGATAAAGTGACAAAGTGTATTAATGTTCTCATCATTATTGCATTCCAGGTTACGTTTACTGCAATTTCGACTTTAATGTTTTTCAAATGTATATCAATACACCATTTCCTTCGTGCATTCGGGCGGCAGTCGACGTGTGGTTTTGTTGTCAGGTTTGTGCTTCTGCATTCTAGCCTTCACTGTCTCAGAAGCACTGTTGCCGAAATCAAATATTACGTTCTTTATATATGTTCTTTTTTTTTCAAAAAACTCCGAACAATATTCAATATGTTCTGAGCGCAACTGACATCTGAAAATTACGTTCTTTTTCTTCTGGAGAATTTTGGGAACATAAAGGATTATGTTCAGGAAGAATTCAACAGAAGTCGTTTAATGTTCCCTTTTTTGACGAACAAAAAAGTACCTTGTATATTTATGTTCTTTCCAATTCCGGAAAAATCGCGAACAAAAATGATTATGTTCCCGAAAAAAGAACATTAAGAAAAGAACAAAAATGTCGTGTAAGGGTAAAATTCTAACAACTGTATTGTGACAATCGGTTTCAAATCGAATATATATTTACCCCGCCACCAAATATTTTCGCTGGTTCCGTTTTAGCCCCGACTGTATCGCCTATCGGATATATTTTTTTTAATTGGAAATGAAATCTGAAATCTGAAATCTGAATTTATTTAATAGATAAAATTAAGATTTAGGTTTAGCTTTAGCATTACGCTTATTTGTATGCTTTTCTGAGGTTTGGTTTGTTTACTGTGATGCTCCAGATGCCCCAAACCTTCAATTTCAATTCAATAATATTGTCATATTATTCCATCATATAATGGCATATAATCAGATCTTTTTTCTTTGTTTCAGGTATTCGTAATGCAAAATTCAGTAATGAATAAACAACAAAAAAAGAAGATGAAGAAAATAAATGAGGTGTATAAAAGTGTATCGCTACGGGAAAAAGAGGCACAAAAGGCACGGAAGAAACGAAAATCGGTCGTCGAGCCATTCATGGCAGGAAAAGGCACAGAACGGCGTCGGCCACGTTTGTCGTTGAGAAAGGTTACCTGTTTTGTTTATTCTTATTTTATTTGGGATCCGGGGGGAAGCGGATGTTATTTTATAGTTATTTTAATATATTTTCTGGCGGATTTATGGCTTTAATGGGGGATTGTTGTTTTTGTTGTTAGGCAATCAATACACAACATCAATGTACTACATTGGGGAGAAGAAATAGGGGTTCAGTTTGTCCGCCCCTATTTAATGGCTATTTAATACGAAAGTATGTAATTTATGTAATTTAAAACTTTATTCAGGCGGCTGCCACACAGGCCAGTTCGTCTATGGAGGAGTTCGATGAGAGTGTCGCCGCTTCTACGTCCACGGAATCGGTGCTCGATGCCGTTAATGCCAAGGAAGCTCTGGTGAACGGTTGGTCTAATTAAAAAACAAATTAATTTTTTTCTTTGATGTTTTTCTTCATTTTTGAAGTTTCCTCTGCCCGCGCACCAATTTATGTCCGCAATATTTTAAGACGCATTGAACGCGCGCGCGCAAGTGCGTGACAAACGTGCCGACTCGGCTGTAGCAGGCGTTGAGCTTATGGAGTTGCAACAACAGGATCTGATTCACGTTAATATTTTTGTATTTTATATTATTTTATATAATTATGTCGAACATGTCAGCTGAACATGTGATTGATTGAATGAATGAGCGATTGATTGATTGAATAAAAGTGTGTTAGCTTCGTTAGGTGAACATGTGATTGATTGAATGAATGAGCGATTGATTGATTGAATAAAAGTGTGTTAGCTTAGTCAGGCAGGTGATTAAAACCTAGGATGGCCGGATACATTGAATTATGTTTTTGTGTATTATTAAATTGTGTTATTTACGTTGTTTGTAATTCGTAGTAAGGAAAGGCTATATGTTTCTAGGATGACAGTGGTGGTTTCGCTGATACCGGGTCAGCGTCTTGTTCAGCCGATGGCGACGTGGATGTTGTGGCCGAAGATGTCCTTCAGGTTACGTTCCATTACGTTAAATTTATTTAAGTATACTGTTTTATTTTCACATTTAGGTGTATATTTTTTGCCTGATTTACTACGGATTCAGGGCTGTAATGGTGGTATTGTTGTTAGGATAGGATAGGATGGGTGCATTCTCTTGTGTTCGATGATAAGTTTATATCTTTTTTATATTTATGGATAGCGTGTGTTGTTATAAATATATATCGGTTGTTGGCACTGTTAGTACGGAATCGACAACCGGTTAATCCGATACGAGTTCGTCCATTAATGCACGTGATATCATGCTATGAATTTGGTTCGTGTTTGCAGATTTTTTACCAGTGTTTTTTGAAATCGTATGATTTTTCAATTCTTTTCAGAAGCCAAAGCGGCGTGGACATGGAAAAAAATCGTTGCCGAATGGGTCAAATGATGCCGAACGATTGGCTCGATATTTTGATGAGGACGATATTGAGGTTCTGTTTGACATTAATTTTTTTTTAATTGTATATTATTTTAAATAGTTATGAGATCAGTAATTTTAGTAGTTCAGTATTTTTTACTTATATTTAATTATTGTTTAAGCAAAAAACCTAGGATGGCCGGATATATTGAAATATAAAAGGATTTATTTTTAATATATCATCTGGCGACTAAATGATTAAGATTCTACAATCTGCCCAACCATTTCGTGGATGATTTAATATTATAAAGATTATAAAGGTTATAAATTTAGAAATAAACACTTTTGGGGGATGGTATTACGATTTAATAGACGTATTTTGTTGTGTTTTATTCAATACTGATTAGCTCGTCTGTTTGTTTGATGACTGTGTACAAGCCCATCCTTTTGTTCTGGAACTTTCTCTCTGGCCACTAGCGGACGAGAACGGGAGGGAAAATGGAATTCCCCCTCTTTGACAAGTTCAAAAAGTGAAATTTGTTCCTCTAGCTTTTGAAATCTGCAAAGAGGGGAAGGACCACCCCCTTTTCTTGTCTGGTACAGAAACAGAACATTCCAGAATTTTCCAGTTGACTCTTTCAAAGAACAGCTGGGTTGGGGGGGGAGGGATGGTCGTTTGGTGCGGACGAGCATTTTACCTAAGAAGTAGATAATTTCCCCAAAAATAGAAAGGATAATTTAATTTGAAATTATTCCACTTACACATTAAGGATTAGAAACCACTTTTTGAAATTTCCAAGTGACATGTACATTTCTTATTTTATTTCCCTCTCATCCGCTACTGATAAAACAATAGGAGTGTGTGTACACTAAACCACGCTGGCTGCTAAATAAGCGAGAGAGTAGTGATAGGGAAAAGTGAAATTTCCCACTTTTTTGCTTTTCTGAAAAATTTAATTTGTTTTTGAAGGTGTAGGTCGCATAACATGAAACTAGTAAATTCTTCCTCCTTGAGGAAATGCTCTTTCTTTGATCTTGATGATTAGCTCGTCTGCTTGTTTGATGACTGTGTACAAGCCCACCCTTTTGTTCTGGAACTTTCTCTTTGGCCACTAGCGGACGAGAACGGGAGGGAAAATGGAATTCCCCCTCTTTGGTACTTTCAAAAAGTCGACTTTGTTCCCTAAGGTGTTGGTAAATGACCTGAAAACAGCCTGTTCTCCCCTCTTTGACGAAATTTCCTTCCCTTTGGAAGATTATCTCGTCCGCCAGTGCACCACAGGAATGCCTGTTCAGGGGAGCGTGGTCACTAGCGGACGAGAAGGGGAGAGAAAAGTGGAATTCCCCCCTCTTTGGCTTTTTTATAAAGTTGAATTTGTTCCTTAAAGTGAAGGTAAAATGGTCTGAAAGCTGCAAATTCCTCCCTCTTTGATGAAATTCCCCTCCCTTTGGTGGATTAGCTCATCCGCCACTGAACGTGGTTTAACAAAACGTGAATCATTAGGTTATGGCGTTGGTCGTATAACATAGGAACAAATGAAATTGCACCACGCCACCACCCAGATCATATGAATAATGTTTTTATGAATATACATTACATTACATTATCAATTATCTATCATTATTCATTTTTATGAAGTTAAATAAAAATATTGAGCTTCTGCTTCTCGTTTGCATTTTCAAGTTTGCTTTAATGGCTGGCTGTTCGGTGTGCTCTGTCCTGTGTCGTCCCGTGCTTATATTATATTGCTTTTATAATTTGTTGCTTTAGTATTTTCATTTTGAACGATGCTCGATCCCAACAACCCCGTCGTTCAAAGGATGGTAAAGACTTTCAAAATTATTCCACTTACACATTAAAGATTAGAAACCAATTTTTGAAATTTCCAAGTGACATGTACAGGCCATGACACAGGCCAGTTCGTCTATGGAGGAGTTCGATGAGAGTGTCGCCGCTTCTACGTCCACGGAATCGGTGCTCGATGCCGTTAATGCGATGGAAGCTCTGGTGAACGGTTGGTCTAATTAAAAAACAAATTAATTTTTTTCTTTGATGTTTTTCTTCATTTTTGAAGTTTCCTCTGCCCGCGCACTGTTTTATTCGCAACTCTGAATAAGTTGGGGATGAGCGGCAAGAGCCCCTCAAAATAACATTTTGTTTATCGTTTCCGCCGTTGTTCACTCTACGGACAGGCCCATTTTTAGGAAAATCAAAAGGTATATCAAAAAATGGCTTACGTTTGTCTGTTAGCAGTTGGGCGCATTTAAGGTACCCTGGCACTGAAAGTGCCATATCTCAAAAATATAGTAGTCAACTCGCTGGTTTATTCCACCATCGTTTCCGCCGTTGTTCACTCTACGGACAGGCCCATTTTTAGGAAAATCAAAAGGTATATCAAAAAATGGCTTACGTTTGTCTGTTAGCAGTTGGGCGCATTTAAGGTACCCTGGCACTGAAAGTGCCATATCTCAAAAATATAGTAGTCAACTCGCTGGTTTATTCCACCATCGTTTCCGCCGTTGTTCACTCTACGGACAGGCCCATTTTTAGGAAAATCAAAAGGTATATCAAAAAATGGCTTACGTTTGTCTGTTAGCAGTTGGGCGCATTTAAGGTACCCTGGCACTGAAAGTGCCATATCTCAAAAATATAGTAGTCAACTCGCTGGTTTATTCCACCATCGTTTCCGCCGTTGTTCACTCTACGGACAGGCCCATTTTTAGGAAAATCAAAAGGTATATCAAAAAATGGCTTACGTTTGTCTGTTAGCAGTTGGGCGCATTTAAAAGGTACCCTGGCACTGAAAGTGCCATATCTCAAAAATATAGTAGTCAACTCGCTGGTTTATTCCACCATCGTTTCCGCCGTTGTTCACTCTACGGACAGGCCCATTTTTAGGAAAATCAAAAGGTATATCAAAAAATGGCTTACGTTTGTCTGTTAGCAGTTGGGCGCATTTAAGGTACCCTGGCACTGAAAGTGCCATATCTCAAAAATATAGTAGTCAACTCGCTGGTTTATTCCACCATCGTTTCCGCCGTTGTTCACTCTACGGACAGGCTCATTTTTAGGAAAATCAAAAGGTATATCAAAAAATGGCTTACGTTTGTCTGTTAGCAGTTGGGCGCATTTAAGGTACCCTGGCACTGAAAGTGCCATATCTCAAAAATATAGTAGTCAACTCGCTGGTTTATTCCACCATCGTTTCCGCCGTTGTTCACTCTACGGACAGGCCCATTTTTAGGAAAATCAAAAGGTATATCAAAAAATGGCTTACGTTTGTCTGTTAGCAGTTGGGCGCATTTAAGGTACCCTGGCACTGAAAGTGCCATATCTCAAAAATATAGTAGTCAACTCGCTGGTTTATTCCACCATCGTTTCCGCCGTTGTTCACTCTACGGACAGGCCCATTTTTAGGAAAATCAAAAGGTATATCAAAAAATGGCTTACGTTTGTCTGTTAGCAGTTGGGCGCATTTAAGGTACTATGGCACTGAAAGTGCCATATCTCAAAAATATAGTAGTCAACTCGCTGGTTTATTCCACCATCGTTTCCGCCGTTGTTCACTCTACGGACAGGCCCATTTTTAGGAAAATCAAAAGGTATATCAAAAAATGGCTTACGTTTGTCTGTTAGCAGTTGGGCGCATTTAAGGTACTATGGCACTGAAAGTGCCATATCTCAAAAATATACAGGGTGGTCCAAAAAAAATGACAACACTTTGAAGCTGAATAACTCTCGGCACAGTCATCAGATTTGATTGAAATTTTCAGGTATTATCATCAACATACTAATTTAGGAAAATATATAAAACCAAGCTGATCGGACAATCACAGCGGCCACCACGCATTAATGTTTGCAAAAATGCGCATGGGTCAAAAACCGAGCGATTCATACATTAACAATTAAGACAAGGATTAAACGTGATTTGCAAAACAATAAACTCAGTTATTTTAGCCTGTAATCAATTAAGAGTCTTTTTAACTTATTCTGAAACATTTGGAGTTAAAAATTTTCGAATTTTTTTCCATTCGATAAAATCTTGTTTCAGAGGTGAAAACTGCGTGTATCTCCTTCTGACATTGAAAAAGCATTTAGTTAGCTAATTTAAAACGAAAAAAACAAAAACCAATTGAACAAAACCAACGATAAAATTTAATTAAACGTGGAATTTTCACCATCGATTAGCAAAATCTAATGTTTCATTTTTACGTGCATAAGATCCCTTGAATATGCATGCACGATTAGGCGGTTTTTGACCCATGCGCATTTTTGCAAATATTAATGCGTGGTGGCCGCTGTAATTGTCCGATCACCTTGGTTTTATAAATTTTTCTAAGTTAATATGTTGATGATAATACCTGAAAATTTCAATGAAATCAGATGCCTGTGCCGAGAGTTATTCAGCTTCAAAGTGTTGTCATTTTTTTTGGACCACCCTGTAGTAGTCAACTCGCTGGTTTATTCCACCATCGTTTCCGCCGTTGTTCACTCTACGGACAGGCCCATTTTTAGGAAAATCAAAAGGTATATCAAAAAATGGCTTACGTTTGTCTGTTAGCAGTTGGGCGCATTTAAGGTACCCTGGCACTGAAAGTGCCATATCTCAAAAATATAGTAGTCAACTCGCTGGTTTATTCCACCATCGTTTCCGCCGTTGTTCACTCTACGGACAGGCCCATTTTTAGGAAAATCAAAAGGTATATCAAAAAATGGCTTACGTTTGTCTGTTAGCAGTTGGGCGCATTTAAGGTACCCTGGCACTGAAAGTGCCATATCTCAAAAATATAGTAGTCAACTCGCTGGTTTATTCCACCATCGTTTCCGCCGTTGTTCACTCTACGGACAGGCCCATTTTTAGGAAAATCAAAAGGTATATCAAAAAATGGCTTACGTTTGTCTGTTAGCAGTTGGGCGCATTTAAGGTACTATGGCACTGAAAGTGCCGTATCTCAAAAATATAGTAGTCAACTCGCTGGTTTATTCCACCATCGTTTCCGCCGTTGTTCACTCTACGGACAGGCCCATTTTTAGGAAAATCAAAAGGTATATCAAAAAATGGCTTACGTTTGTCTGTTAGCAGTTGGGCGCATTTAAGGTACTATGGCACTGAAAGTGCCATATCTCAAAAATATAGTAGTCAACTCGCTGGTTTATTCCACCATCGTTTCCGCCGTTGTTCACTCTACGGACAGGCCCATTTTTAGGAAAATCAAAAGGTATATCAAAAAATGGCTTACGTTTGTCTGTTAGCAGTTGGGCGCATTTAAGGTACCCTGGCACTGAAAGTGCCATATCTCAAAAATATAGTAGTCAACTCGCTGGTTTATTCCACCATCGTTTCCGCCGTTGTTCACTCTACGGACAGGCCCATTTTTAGGAAAATCAAAAGGTATATCAAAAAATGGCTTACGTTTGTCTGTTAGCAGTTGGGCGCATTTAAGGTACCCTGGCACTGAAAGTGCCATATCTCAAAAATATAGTAGTCAACTCGCTGGTTTATTCCACCATCGTTTCCGCCGTTGTTCACTCTACGGACAGGCCCATTTTTAGGAAAATCAAAAGGTATATCAAAAAATGGCTTACGTTTGTCTGTTAGCAGTTGGGCGCATTTAAGGTACCCTGGCACTGAAAGTGCCATATCTCAAAAATATAGTAGTCAACTCGCTGGTTTATTCCACCATCGTTTCCGCCGTTGTTCACTCTACGGACAGGCCCATTTTTAGGAAAATCAAAAGGTATATCAAAAAATGGCTTACGTTTGTCTGTTAGCAGTTGGGCGCATTTAAGGTACCCTGGCACTGAAAGTGCCATATCTCAAAAATATAGTAGTCAACTCGCTGGTTTATTCCACCATCGTTTCCGCCGTTGTTCACTCTACGGACAGGCCCATTTTTAGGAAAATCAAAAGGTATATCAAAAAATGGCTTACGTTTGTCTGTTAGCAGTTGGGCGCATTTAAGGTACTATGGCACTGAAAGTGCCATATCTCAAAAATATAGTAGTCAACTCGCTGGTTTATTCCACCATCGTTTCCGCCGTTGTTCACTCTACGGACAGGCCCATTTTTAGGAAAATCAAAAGGTATATCAAAAAATGGCTTACGTTTGTCTGTTAGCAGTTGGGCGCATTTAAGGTACTATGGCACTGAAAGTGCCATATCTCAAAAATATAGTAGTCAACTCGCTGGTTTATTCCACCATCGTTTCCGCCGTTGTTCACTCTACGGACAGGCCCATTTTTAGGAAAATCAAAAGGTATATCAAAAAATGGCTTACGTTTGTCTGTTAGCAGTTGGGCGCATTTAAGGTACCCTGGCACTGAAAGTGCCATATCTCAAAAATATAGTAGTCAACTCGCTGGTTTATTCCACCATCGTTTCCGCCGTTGTTCACTCTACGGACAGGCCCATTTTTAGGAAAATCAAAAGGTATATCAAAAAATGGCTTACGTTTGTCTGTTAGCAGTTGGGCGCATTTAAGGTACCCTGGCACTGAAAGTGCCATATCTCAAAAATATAGTAGTCAACTCGCTGGTTTATTCCACCATCGTTTCCGCCGTTGTTCACTCTACGGACAGGCCCATTTTTAGGAAAATCAAAAGGTATATCAAAAAATGGCTTACGTTTGTCTGTTAGCAGTTGGGCGCATTTAAGGTACCCTGGCACTGAAAGTGCCATATCTCAAAAATATAGTAGTCAACTCGCTGGTTTATTCCACCATCGTTTCCGCCGTTGTTCACTCTACGGACAGGCCCATTTTTAGGAAAATCAAAAGGTATATCAAAAAATGGCTTACGTTTGTCTGTTAGCAGTTGGGCGCATTTAAGGTACCCTGGCACTGAAAGTGCCATATCTCAAAAATATAGTAGTCAACTCGCTGGTTTATTCCACCATCGTTTCCGCCGTTGTTCACTCTACGGACAGGCCCATTTTTAGGAAAATCAAAAGGTATATCAAAAAATGGCTTACGTTTGTCTGTTAGCAGTTGGGCGCATTTAAGGTACCCTGGCACTGAAAGTGCCATATCTCAAAAATATAGTAGTCAACTCGCTGGTTTATTCCACCATCGTTTCCGCCGTTGTTCACTCTACGGACAGGCCCATTTTTAGGAAAATCAAAAGGTATATCAAAAAATGGCTTACGTTTGTCTGTTAGCAGTTGGGCGCATTTAAGGTACCCTGGCACTGAAAGTGCCATATCTCAAAAATATAGTAGTCAACTCGCTGGTTTATTCCACCATCGTTTCCGCCGTTGTTCACTCTACGGACAGGCCCATTTTTAGGAAAATCAAAAGGTATATCAAAAAATGGTTTACGTTTGTCTGTTAGCAGTTGGGCGCATTTAAGGTACCCTGGCACTGAAAGTGCCATATCTCAAAAATATAGTAGTCAACTCGCTGGTTTATTCCACCATCGTTTCCGCCGTTGTTCACTCTACGGACAGGCCCATTTTTAGGAAAATCAAAAGGTATATCAAAAAATGGCTTACGTTTGTCTGTTAGCAGTTGGGCGCATTTAAGGTACTATGGCACTGAAAGTGCCGTATCTCAAAAATATAGTAGTCAACTCGCTGGTTTATTCCACCATCGTTTCCGCCGTTGTTCACTCTACGGACAGGCCCATTTTTAGGAAAATCAAAAGGTATATCAAAAAATGGCTTACGTTTGTCTGTTAGCAGTTGGGCGCATTTAAGGTACTATGGCACTGAAAGTGCCATATCTCAAAAATATAGTAGTCAACTCGCTGGTTTATTCCACCATCGTTTCCGCCGTTGTTCACTCTACGGACAGGCCCATTTTTAGGAAAATCAAAAGGTATATCAAAAAATGGCTTACGTTTGTCTGTTAGCAGTTGGGCGCATTTAAGGTACTATGGCACTGAAAGTGCCGTATCTCAAAAATATAGTAGTCAACTCGCTGGTTTATTCCACCATCGTTTCCGCCGTTGTTCACTCTACGGACAGGCCCATTTTTAGGAAAATCAAAAGGTATATCAAAAAATGGCTTACGTTTGTCTGTTAGCAGTTGGGCGCATTTAAGGTACTATGGCACTGAAAGTGCCATATCTCAAAAATATAGTAGTCAACTCGCTGGTTTATTCCACCATCGTTTCCGCCGTTGTTCACTCTACGGACAGGCCCATTTTTAGGAAAATCAAAAGGTATATCAAAAAATGGCTTACGTTTGTCTGTTAGCAGTTGGGCGCATTTAAGGTACCCTGGCACTGAAAGTGCCATATCTCAAAAATATAGTAGTCAACTCGCTGGTTTATTCCACCATCGTTTCCGCCGTTGTTCACTCTACGGACAGGCCCATTTTTAGGAAAATCAAAAGGTATATCAAAAAATGGCTTACGTTTGTCTGTTAGCAGTTGGGCGCATTTAAGGTACCCTGGCACTGAAAGTGCCATATCTCAAAAATATAGTAGTCAACTCGCTGGTTTATTCCACCATCGTTTCCGCCGTTGTTCACTCTACGGACAGGCCCATTTTTAGGAAAATCAAAAGGTATATCAAAAAATGGCTTACGTTTGTCTGTTAGCAGTTGGGCGCATTTAAGGTACCCTGGCACTGAAAGTGCCATATCTCAAAAATATAGTAGTCAACTCGCTGGTTTATTCCACCATCGTTTCCGCCGTTGTTCACTCTACGGACAGGTCCATTTTTAGGAAAATCAAAAGGTATATCAAAAAATGGCTTACGTTTGTCTGTTAGCAGTTGGGCGCATTTAAGGTACTATGGCACTGAAAGTGCCATATCTCAAAAATATAGTAGTCAACTCGCTGGTTTATTCCACCATCGTTTCCGCCGTTGTTCACTCTACGGACAGGCCCATTTTTAGGAAAATCAAAAGGTATATCAAAAAATGGCTTACGTTTGTCTGTTAGCAGTTGGGCGCATTTAAGGTACTATGGCACTGAAAGTGCCATATCTCAAAAATATAGTAGTCAACTCGCTGGTTTATTCCACCATCGTTTCCGCCGTTGTTCACTCTACGGACAGGCCCATTTTTAGGAAAATCAAAAGGTATATCAAAAAATGGCTTACGTTTGTCTGTTAGCAGTTGGGCGCATTTAAGGTACCCTGGCACTGAAAGTGCCATATCTCAAAAATATAGTAGTCAACTCGCTGGTTTATTCCACCATCGTTTCCGCCGTTGTTCACTCTACGGACAGGCCCATTTTTAGGAAAATCAAAAGGTATATCAAAAAATGGCTTACGTTTGTCTGTTAGCAGTTGGGCGCATTTAAGGTACCCTGGCACTGAAAGTGCCATATCTCAAAAATATAGTAGTCAACTCGCTGGTTTATTCCACCATCGTTTCCGCCGTTGTTCACTCTACGGACAGGCCCATTTTTAGGAAAATCAAAAGGTATATCAAAAAATGGCTTACGTTTGTCTGTTAGCAGTTGGGCGCATTTAAGGTACCCTGGCACTGAAAGTGCCATATCTCAAAAATATAGTAGTCAACTCGCTGGTTTATTCCACCATCGTTTCCGCCGTTGTTCACTCTACGGACAGGCCCATTTTTAGGAAAATCAAAAGGTATATCAAAAAATGGCTTACGTTTGTCTGTTAGCAGTTGGGCGCATTTAAGGTACCCTGGCACTGAAAGTGCCATATCTCAAAAATATAGTAGTCAACTCGCTGGTTTATTCCACCATCGTTTCCGCCGTTGTTCACTCTACGGACAGGCCCATTTTTAGGAAAATCAAAAGGTATATCAAAAAATGGCTTACGTTTGTCTGTTAGCAGTTGGGCGCATTTAAGGTACCCTGGCACTGAAAGTGCCATATCTCAAAAATATAGTAGTCAACTCGCTGGTTTATTCCACCATCGTTTCCGCCGTTGTTCACTCTACGGACAGGCCCATTTTTAGGAAAATCAAAAGGTATATCAAAAAATGGCTTACGTTTGTCTGTTAGCAGTTGGGCGCATTTAAGGTACTATGGCACTGAAAGTGCCGTATCTCAAAAATATAGTAGTCAACTCGCTGGTTTATTCCACCATCGTTTCCGCCGTTGTTCACTCTACGGACAGGCCCATTTTTAGGAAAATCAAAAGGTATATCAAAAAATGGCTTACGTTTGTCTGTTAGCAGTTGGGCGCATTTAAGGTACCCTGGCACTGAAAGTGCCATATCTCAAAAATATAGTAGTCAACTCGCTGGTTTATTCCACCATCGTTTCCGCCGTTGTTCACTCTACGGACAGGCCCATTTTTAGGAAAATCAAAAGGTATATCAAAAAATGGCTTACGTTTGTCTGTTAGCAGTTGGGCGCATTTAAGGTACCCTGGCACTGAAAGTGCCATATCTCAAAAATATAGTAGTCAACTCGCTGGTTTATTCCACCATCGTTTCCGCCGTTGTTCACTCTACGGACAGGCCCATTTTTAGGAAAATCAAAAGGTATATCAAAAAATGGCTTACGTTTGTCTGTTAGCAGTTGGGCGCATTTAAGGTACCCTGGCACTGAAAGTGCCATATCTCAAAAATATAGTAGTCAACTCGCTGGTTTATTCCACCATCGTTTCCGCCGTTGTTCACTCTACGGACAGGCCCATTTTTAGGAAAATCAAAAGGTATATCAAAAAATGGCTTACGTTTGTCTGTTAGCAGTTGGGCGCATTTAAGGTACTATGGCACTGAAAGTGCCATATCTCAAAAATATAGTAGTCAACTCGCTGGTTTATTCCACCATCGTTTCCGCCGTTGTTCACTCTACGGACAGTCCCATTTTTAGGAAAATCAAAAGGTATATCAAAAAATGGCTTACGTTTGTCTGTTAGCAGTTGGGCGCATTTAAGGTACTATGGCACTGAAAGTGCCATATCTCAAAAATATAGTAGTCAACTCGCTGGTTTATTCCACCATCGTTTCCGCCGTTGTTCACTCTACGGACAGGCCCATTTTTAGGAAAATCAAAAGGTATATCAAAAAATGGCTTACGTTTGTCTGTTAGCAGTTGGGCGCATTTAAGGTACCCTGGCACTGAAAGTGCCATATCTCAAAAATATAGTAGTCAACTCGCTGGTATTTTGTTTTGGTTACTTAATTGCAGGTCCACGCATGGTGCTGTAGTTGATCAAGGTGTTTGAAGGCAGTTTCGGCGGCGCCGTGCTGTACGAAAACGAGGCGTACGTTTCGCCGAATCTGCTGCGACGTCACGCCAAAATGGTACGATCGGCCAAGTACGAGCTGAAATCGGCCGCCAAGAAGGCCTCCAATGAACGCCATGAGAAATTCGTCAAACGACCCACGGTGAGTAATTTCTTTCTCAGTCGGATCCTCGGATGGGCTGATTTTTTTTCTTGATTAGTCACACTCACGCATTTGTTCCATAGCCCACTGATTTGCTTTCCCACTTGTTTTTTGTTTAATTCATTTATAAACGTTTTTTTCTTTCGCATTTTATATCTTTTTCATAATCGAAGGAGTCACTCCACTCGCTTGTCACGTCACTCACTCATACACACCCAAACACGTGCACCCACATTCACATATCTACTCCTCCACCCACCCATGCATTCCTCATTAGTTCATCTCTCGAACGATTGATTTTTATATATTTTTTAGTTTACGCTTGATTTATTAGTTGATGTTGTATTCCATTTTTTCCCTCAGGTCGACCCGATGGAGGAGCAGGTGTTCGAGACTCCAGAAGATGTTGACTCCGCCCACACCATCAAACGAAAACCCGAGAAACCGGCTCGCAAAAAGAACAAAAAGAATAAAAAGCCCAAGTCAGTCGCAGTCGACGACGGTGAGTCAATGGACTCGTCTTGATTGATCCGGTGATTTTTGATATGCACTTGAAAAATAATTCTTCGCTTTTTTCTCTGGATCAGGAGTTCATTTCAAGCAGGATCTACTCTCGATCGAATCCCTGACTAAAATTCATAAATAGCGTTTTAATAACCCAATTTTTTCATCTTCACCTGATCCAGGATGACCGTTTTTTATCGATTCGTTTAATGTTGGTGTGAGGAGGTGAGACAAACGTTTTCCGATCTGCAAGTGTGAAAGGAAAAAAAGTTCGATAAATTGTTGTCTGTTTATTTGACAGACATTTTTGCGATTTGCAAAAACAATTTGCTTTTGAACGACTGTTTGGAAATATAAAAATAAGGATATTGCCGTTATTCCACCTGAAGTGAAATACGATATAAAATTAGTCACAAGATGAATAAATAATTATATTTTTCAATGTAGTGTTCTCTACAAAAAAATATTATGTTATCGCTTGTTTTGATTGTTGGCTATTTTGAAATGGCCGAATTTTTTTTGCTAAAATGCTTACTCTGTTAAATAAAAGAAATTTCTATTATCTACGTTTCCTTGTTATTCGTTATATTGTTGATTTGACTGTTGATTACATTTTATGTTGTCTTAATTATAAATCATATCCACAGAAAATGAACTCGTATTTCATTTCGAATTGCAAGGGAAGATTTATAATGATTAACACAGTGACTTCACAAAAGTAGCGTTTTCGGGGTAAATTATATTATACATATAAATTATTTTCAATACATAATATCGGAAAATTTTATTCAAGATAACAATTATTTAAAATGTGGTTGAATAGGATTGGACAGACAAATACAGGTTGATTGACGCAAGGCAGAAGTGAAATCAATAAATAAGTAACGGGTAAAGTTTTTGGCATATTTTATTATACTATACGACATTTCTCTCGGTTGAAGCGAACCTTAATTATTATAATATTGAAATTCCAAGAAATTTTGCAAGCGAAAAACCACTTGAAATTGTTCCAACCAGAATTCTCGAATAGTAGGTTGCTCACTTATAAGAAAAACATTTTCATACTAAATGAACTATGGTACTTAACAGGAGCGCATCGAAAAAAATGTGTCTGTTTTCAGTGTAATGACGAAGAAAAAACTGTCATTCTGGTCAAAAGTTTCGATACTTGCTGCGAAAATCTTGAGATCCTAAGAACACCTAATTTAGCGTACATGAGATCGAACTTGTGGTCGAGTCTGGCTCAGGCCTCGGCGATGGCCGTGATGTTGGACAACATGCACGCGGCACCTTGGCCACATCACCGCCAGGTATAACGGTCGGTGGCTGGTAGTTGATGCCGACCTGCAATCAGATAACGTTTAATTAGACAATTGTAAACTTTGAAACACTCTTTTCAGGGCAACACTTACAACTCTCAGTGATGTTTCTTGAGAAAATCGTACATGAGCGTACATGAGATTACAGTAGAAGTCTTGTTTTGGAATAACGCACCAAAATAAGGTAGTGTGAACAAGTGGGAAACGCAAAATATATAAATGTATTTCTATATAGGTAACCAGTTCCACATCCAACCACTGTTATGATCACCATGCAGTTAGAACAAAGCACTAGCATAGCAGCCGTATAGAAAAATCTACTTGCAAGAAAACCTGAATAGAATATACTTACCTTGGTCCTTGACCATCGAGTTTGTGGGCTCGGAGCACATGTTGGTGATGTCTTGAACGGACAGCGTCTCGTGGTTGGCCTTCTCGGCCGAGATCACCGGGGTGTGGGTGGCCAGTGGGAAGTGGATGCGAGGGCAGGGCACCAAGTTGGTCTGAAAATAAAGAACATTATTTATTTCCGTGTTCCAAAAGGTGTACATGATGTCGTATCATAATTAACGAAAAAAATCTAAAAACTGTGACAAATTTTTAGGTAACCATGTGTCACGTACAGACACAATACCATAAGAGAAATGGTACTTCAGCTGTTCAGTCGTATCATAAAAAAACTTATGTAAACCGTTCTGCCGCACGATGTGAAGACGCCGAAAGGTTTTTGAGAGGTTTGGTAGATTAATGAATGGCAAATTTGAAATAGTCTAACATAACCGACAAAACATTTCTTTTACTTATTTCCATTATCTATGTTCAAAACACGTAGAAAAGTTTGCTTTTATGGTTTTAGTCTGCTTTAGCACCTCAACGACGGTTCGGTACGACTACCTAATCAGTCATTTTGTGTTCTGAAGAATTCTGAATCAGAAAAACATCTGAAAAGTGAAGGTGAAATGAACATCTGAAAAGTACTACCAAGTATACAAGCTGAAATTTTGGGGCAAAACTTCAAACGAAACACCGTTCTCGAACCTGGAACTCGGTCAAGTCGACGTTTAGGGCACCATCGAATCGCAGCGAGGCCGTGATCGAGCTGACAACCTGAAAACAGTACATACACTTGATTTCTTTATTTTTTTGTCTCGATCATTGGGTCAGGAATACATACAAGGAGAGTAATCGGGAAAAGTAATAGGTTGATCGGAAAAGCAATATGATGAATGAGCAATTTGATGAACAAAGTCCGTATGAACCTGATAAATTTACAAAGATATACTTACAGCCGACTGATTCAATTAGGTGAGTCATTTATGTGTATGAATGTATTCCTCAGTGTATACTGGAAATAAAACAAAACATACAAAGACTGAATGAGTAAGTGATTGAGTGACCGCGTGGGTAAATGAGTGAGACGGTGAGTGGGTTACTGAGCGAAAGTGAATGGGCGAGTAAGTGAGCCAGAATGAATGAATGAGTGAGGCAGTTAGTGAGAAAGTATGAGTGAGTGAGTGTTCAAATGAGAGTGATTGAGTTAGAAAGTGAGTCAGTCAGAAGGCCAGTCGGTCGGTGAGTCCGAGAGTCAGTGAGTGAGTTTAGAGTATTGGGGTGAGTGAGCAAGGGAGTCAGTGAGTAAATTTGAGTTTGTATGAGATAATACTTCCATAAAAAAGTCAAAATTTGCTTAAAAGTTGAATTAAAAACGGCGTTATGAATCAAAAAGTACTATCAATCAAAACGGCGCTATCAATCACCTTGATTGATAGCGCCACTCGTAGTTGGAAGAGTGAACTCCCACTGATACAGCGAATACCAACCATGTGTGACGGTGGCCGGCAGGGATCCGCACTGTATCGAGTGCACGCACTGTACACCGTTGAACAGGAAGTCGTCGGGGCACTCGATCTGGTGGTACAGATTGTCCGAGGAGCAGAACTTGAACGCCCGTCGTTGATGTCATGTCACCAATCAATCAATCAATAACTGGATTGCTGGAAACCAAAAAGGGATGAACGTTTCAAAGCTACAAAACTAAAAATTCTCGGTAATGAGGTCAAATTTCCGACTTAATCAACCATTAAAACAACATTTGCAAGCGAAAATAAAAAAAACTTAATCAGCTAGGATGACAGTCAGTCACAAAACAATGAGCAAATATACAGTACAGTCAAATAAACGCAAAATAACAGCTCGATAATATTACCTGAAACAATAAATGTCTCGTCTTTCATACACTAGCGGACCAGAAGGGGAGGGAAAAGTGGAGTTCCCCCCTCTTTGGCATTTTCAAAAAGTATAATTTGTTTAAATTACACAATTCAAAATTGCAGCTAAAATGTCAAAATTTTTGCTAATTCCCCCTTCTTTGGGAATATTCCTTCGTCCTCCAGTGCTTTCATATAAACAAATTGAAAAATTTATGAGCGCCAAGATTGACAAATGAAAAAGGTCAACTGGCGTACTCTCACCCATAGCATAAGTGGAGTCTGTTGGCGGAATGACGTGACGTGGCGTGGGAAAGCAAAAAACTCGTGTGCGAAATTGCGCAAGAGAAAACGAGAAATATATCAAACTCTTGAAAGATTGGGCAAAAAATAAATACAGTAGTATTAAGGTAAGTAAATCTTGAGCAAACCATTCGAGACAAAAAAGAAGGGGAAACACTCAGTTTTTTTAACTTTTTCATCCGCCCGCGCACAAGACAGCAGTACACTTTCTCACGACCTTGGCGCCTTATGACAGCTAAGCCTCGTGGGAAAGCAACGAGGGATCGGCAGTGGCGGGCGACTAATTCGAGAGAAATTGAACTGTTTCTTATGATGGATCTAATTTATTTCATCCCATCTCAATTGATCACCATTGAGAAGAAGTATGGAAGTAAGTCTAAACAGGAATAGAAAGCCATATTTTTTATTAACAAAAAGAAACTGTTACTTTATGCCACCGTGGGAAACTAAGTTCGCTTGTGCTTGATAAATGCTTTAGCGTAACTCAGCGGGGGGAGGGGGGAGGGGCCGACACGTGGTGTGCTGGCTGAACTGGTCATGCTTTTTATAGTGAATTTTAATAAATTAATAACGCGCGTAACTATTCGGAGGACTTTAGGACACTATTTTCTAAATTCCTAAAATTGCTTGAAGAACACATAAATATTTAGAAAAGGTCGGATTTATTTGGAAAACTAGTCGAATCAATTGATAAAATGTGCAGTACAAATTCAAACCTCGCGCGCTTTTCTTATTCTGGCAAAGGGTTTACATGCAAGTTTTTCCGTAACGACAAACACTGACCAAGCTTTACTCACTTGTTGTTCTAAAATTAACCGACCGCGGTAACTCGGTCAGGCAGTAGCATCTGATGCCCGAAATATGACAAGGGCACTCTAATATTACGCTGTATTTTGCCTTATTACATGTCGCAAACAGTCTTTTTGCCAATAACTACTCACTTGTTGTTCTAAAATTTACCGACCGCGGTAACCCGGTCAGGCAGTAGCATGAGTCCCGAAATATGACAAGGGCACTCTGATATTACGCTGTATTTTGCCTTATTACATGTCGCAAACAGTCTTTTTGCCAATAACTACACACTTGTTGTTCAAAAATTTACCGACCGCGGTAACTCGGTCAGGCAGTAGCATGAGTCCCGAAATATGACAAGGGCACTCTGATATTACGCTGTATTTTGCCTTATTACATGTCGCAAACAGTCTTTTTGCCAATAACTACTCACTTGTTGTTCTAAAATTTACCGACCGCGGTAACCCGGTCAGGCAGTAGCATGAGTCCCGAAATATGACAAGGGCACTCTGATATTACGCTGTATTTTGCCTTATTACATGTCGCAAACAGTCTTTTTGCCAATAACTACTCACTTGTTGTTCTAAAATTTACCGACCGCGGTAACCCGGTCAGGCAGTAGCATGAGTCCCGAAATATGACAAGGGCACTCTGATATTACGCTGTATTTTGCCTTATTACATGTCGCAAACAGTCTTTTTGCCAATAACTACTCACTTGTTGTTCTAAAATTTACCGACCGCGGTAACCCGGTCAGGCAGTAGCATGAGTCCCGAAATATGACAAGGGCACTCTGATATTACGCTGTATTTTGCCTTATTACATGTCGCAAACAGTCTTTTTGCCAATAACTACACACTTGTTGTTCAAAAATTTACCGACCGCGGTAACTCGGTCAGGCAGTAGCATGAGTCCCGAAATATGACAAGGGCACTCTGATATTACGCTGTATTTTGCCTTATTACATGTCGCAAACAGTCTTTTTGCCAATAACTACACACTTGTTGTTCAAAAATTTACCGACCGCGGTAACTCGGTCAGGCAGTAGCATGAGTCCCGAAATATGACAAGGGCACTCTGATATTACGCTGTATTTTGCCTTATTACATGTCGCAAACAGTCTTTTTGCCAATAACTACTCACTTGTTGTTCTAAAATTTACCGACCGCGGTAACCCGGTCAGGCAGTAGCATGAGTCCCGAAATATGACAAGGGCACTCTGATATTACGCTGTATTTTGCCTTATTACATGTCGCAAACAGTCTTTTTGCCAATAACTACTCACTTGTTGTTCTAAAATTTACCGACCGCGGTAACCCGGTCAGGCAGTAGCATGAGTCCCGAAATATGACAAGGGCACTCTGATATTACGCTGTATTTTGCCTTATTACATGTCGCAAACAGTCTTTTTGCCAATAACTACTCACTTGTTGTTCTAAAATTTACCGACCGCGGTAACCCGGTCAGGCAGTAGCATGAGTCCCGAAATATGACAAGGGCACTCTGATATTACGCTGTAGTTTGCCTCATAACTTTGCGCAAACAGTCTTTTTGCCAATAACTACTCACTTGTTGTTCTAAAATTTACCGACCGCGGTAACCCGGTCAGGCAGTAGCATGAGTCCCGAAATATGACAAGGGCACTCTGATATTACGCTGTATTTTGCCTTATTACATGTCGCAAACAGTCTTTTTGCCAATAACTACACACTTGTTGTTCAAAAATTTACCGACCGCGGTAACTCGGTCAGGCAGTAGCATGAGTCCCGAAATATGACAAGGGCACTCTGATATTACGCTGTATTTTGCCTTATTACATGTCGCAAACAGTCTTTTTGCCAATAACTACTCACTTGTTGTTCTAAAATTTACCGACCGCGGTAACCCGGTCAGGCAGTAGCATGAGTCCCGAAATATGACAAGGGCACTCTGATATTACGCTGTATTTTGCCTTATTACATGTCGCAAACAGTCTTTTTGCCAATAACTACTCACTTGTTGTTCTAAAATTTACCGACCGCGGTAACCCGGTCAGGCAGTAGCATGAGTCCCGAAATATGACAAGGGCACTCTGATATTACGCTGTAGTTTGCCTCATAACTTTGCGCAAACAGTCTTTTTGCCGATAACTACTCACTTGTTGTTCTAAAATTAACCGACCGCGATAACTCGGTCAGGCAGTAGCATCTGATGCCCGAAATATGACAAGGGCACTCTAATATTACGCTGTATTTTGCCTTATTACATGTCGCAAACAGTCTTTTTGCCAATAACTACACACTTGTTGTTCAAAAATTTACCGACCGCGGTAACTCGGTCAGTCAATGGACTCGTCTTGATTGATCCGGTGATTTTTGATATGCACTTGAAAAATAATTCTTCGCTTTTTTCTCTGGATCAGGAGTTCATTTCAAGCAGGATCTACTCTCGATCGAATCCCTGACTAAAATTCATAAATAGCGTTTTAATAACCCAATTTTTTCATCTTCACCTGATCCAGGATGACCGTTTTTTATCGATTCGTTTAATGTTGGTGTGAGGAGGTGAGACAAACGTTTTCCGATCTGCAAGTGTGAAAGGAAAAAAAGTTCGATAAATTGTTGTCTGTTTATTTGACAGACATTTTTGCGATTTGCAAAAACAATTTGCTTTTGAACGACTGTTTGGAAATATAAAAATAAGGATATTGCCGTTATTCCACCTGAAGTGAAATACGATATAAAATTAGTCACAAGATGAATAAATAATTATATTTTTCAATGTAGTGTTCTCTACAAAAAAATATTATGTTATCGCTTGTTTTGATTGTTGGCTATTTTGAAATGGCCGAATTTTTTTTGCTAAAATGCTTACTCTGTTAAATAAAAGAAATTTCTATTATCTACGTTTCCTTGTTATTCGTTATATTGTTGATTTGACTGTTGATTACATTTTATGTTGTCTTAATTATAAATCATATCCACAGAAAATGAACTCGTATTTCATTTCGAATTGCAAGGGAAGATTTATAATGATTAACACAGTGACTTCACAAAAGTAGCGTTTTCGGGGTAAATTATATTATACATATAAATTATTTTCAATACATAATATCGGAAAATTTTATTCAAGATAACAATTATTTAAAATGTGGTTGAATAGGATTGGACAGACAAATACAGGTTGATTGACGCAAGGCAGAAGTGAAATCAATAAATAAGTAACGGGTAAAGTTTTTGGCATATTTTATTATACTATACGACATTTCTCTCGGTTGAAGCGAACCTTAATTATTATAATATTGAAATTCCAAGAAATTTTGCAAGCGAAAAACCACTTGAAATTGTTCCAACCAGAATTCTCGAATAGTAGGTTGCTCACTTATAAGAAAAACATTTTCATACTAAATGAACTATGGTACTTAACAGGAGCGCATCGAAAAAAATGTGTCTGTTTTCAGTGTAATGACGAAGAAAAAACTGTCATTCTGGTCAAAAGTTTCGATACTTGCTGCGAAAATCTTGAGATCCTAAGAACACCTAATTTAGCGTACATGAGATCGAACTTGTGGTCGAGTCTGGCTCAGGCCTCGGCGATGGCCGTGATGTTGGACAACATGCACGCGGCACCTTGGCCACATCACCGCCAGGTATAACGGTCGGTGGCTGGTAGTTGATGCCGACCTGCAATCAGATAACGTTTAATTAGACAATTGTAAACTTTGAAACACTCTTTTCAGGGCAACACTTACAACTCTCAGTGATGTTTCTTGAGAAAATCGTACATGAGCGTACATGAGATTACAGTAGAAGTCTTGTTTTGGAATAACGCACCAAAATAAGGTAGTGTGAACAAGTGGGAAACGCAAAATATATAAATGTATTTCTATATAGGTAACCAGTTACACATCCAACCACTGTTATGATCACCATGCAGTTAGAACAAAGCACTAGCATAGCAGCCGTATAGAAAAATCTACTTGCAAGAAAACCTGAATAGAATATACTTACCTTGGTCCTTGACCATCGAGTTTGTGGGCTCGGAGCACATGTTGGTGATGTCTTGAACGGACAGCGTCTCGTGGTTGGCCTTCTCGGCCGAGATCACCGGGGTGTGGGTGGCCAGTGGGAAGTGGATGCGAGGGCAGGGCACCAAGTTGGTCTGAAAATAAAGAACATTATTTATTTCCGTGTTCCAAAAGGTGTACATGATGTCGTATCATAATTAACGAAAAAAATCTAAAAACTGTGACAAATTTTTAGGTAACCATGTGTCACGTACAGACACAATACCATAAGAGAAATGGTACTTCAGCTGTTCAGTCGTATCATAAAAAAACTTATGTAAACCGTTCTGCCGCACGATGTGAAGACGCCGAAAGGTTTTTGAGAGGTTTGGTAGATTAATGAATGGCAAATTTGAAATAGTCTAACATAACCGACAAAACATTTCTTTTACTTATTTCCATTATCTATGTTCAAAACACGTAGAAAAGTTTGCTTTTATGGTTTTAGTCTGCTTTAGCACCTCAACGACGGTTCGGTACGACTACCTAATCAGTCATTTTGTGTTCTGAAGAATTCTGAATCAGAAAAACATCTGAAAAGTGAAGGTGAAATGAACATCTGAAAAGTACTACCAAGTATACAAGCTGAAATTTTGGGGCAAAACTTCAAACGAAACACCGTTCTCGAACCTGGAACTCGGTCAAGTCGACGTTTAGGGCACCATCGAATCGCAGCGAGGCCGTGATCGAGCTGACAACCTGAAAACAGTACATACACTTGATTTCTTTATTTTTTTGTCTCGATCATTGGGTCAGGAATACATACAAGGAGAGTAATCGGGAAAAGTAATAGGTTGATCGGAAAAGCAATATGATGAATGAGCAATTTGATGAACAAAGTCCGTATGAACCTGATAAATTTACAAAGATATACTTACAGCCGACTGATTCAATTAGGTGAGTCATTTATGTGTATGAATGTATTCCTCAGTGTATACTGGAAATAAAACAAAACATACAAAGACTGAATGAGTAAGTGATTGAGTGACCGCGTGGGTAAATGAGTGAGACGGTGAGTGGGTTACTGAGCGAAAGTGAATGGGCGAGTAAGTGAGCCAGAATGAATGAATGAGTGAGGCAGTTAGTGAGAAAGTATGAGTGAGTGAGTGTTCAAATGAGAGTGATTGAGTTAGAAAGTGAGTCAGTCAGAAGGCCAGTCGGTCGGTGAGTCCGAGAGTCAGTGAGTGAGTTTAGAGTATTGGGGTGAGTGAGCAAGGGAGTCAGTGAGTAAATTTGAGTTTGTATGAGATAATACTTCCATAAAAAAGTCAAAATTTGCTTAAAAGTTGAATTAAAAACGGCGTTATGAATCAAAAAGTACTATCAATCAAAACGGCGCTATCAATCACCTTGATTGATAGCGCCACTCGTAGTTGGAAGAGTGAACTCCCACTGATACAGCCAATACCAACCATGTGTGACGGTGGCCGGCAGGGATCCGCACTGTATCGAGTGCACGCACTGTACACCGTTGAACAGGAAGTCGTCGGGGCACTCGATCTGGTGGTACAGATTGTCCGAGGAGCAGAACTTGAACGCCCGTCGTTGATGTCATGTCACCAATCAATCAATCAATAACTGGATTGCTGGAAACCAAAAAGGGATGAACGTTTCAAAGCTACAAAACTAAAAATTCTCGGTAATGAGGTCAAATTTCCGACTTAATCAACCATTAAAACAACATTTGCAAGCGAAAATAAAAAAAAACTTAATCAGCTAGGATGACAGTCAGTCACAAAACAATGAGCAAATATACAGTACAGTCAAATAAACGCAAAATAACAGCTCGATAATATTACCTGAAACAATAAATGTCTCGTCTTTCATACACTAGCGGACCAGAAGGGGAGGGAAAAGTGGAGTTCCCCCCTCTTTGGCATTTTCAAAAAGTATAATTTGTTTAAATTACACAATTCAAAATTGCAGCTAAAATGTCAAAATTTTTGCTAATTCCCCTTTCTTTGGGAATATTCCTTCGTCCTCCAGTGCTTCCATATAAACAAATTGAAAAATTTATGAGCGCCAAGATTGACAAATGAAAAAGGTCAACTGGCGTACTCTCACCCATAGCATAAGTGGAGTCTGTTGGCGGAATGACGTGACGTGGCGTGGGAAAGCAAAAAACTCGTGTGCGAAATTGCGCAAGAGAAAACGAGAAATATATCAAACTCTTGAAAGATTGGGCAAAAAATAAATACAGTAGTATTAAGGTAAGTAAATCTTGAGCAAACCATTCGAGACAAAAAAGAAGGGGAAACACTCAGTTTTTTTTAACTTTTTCATCCGCCCGCGCACAAGACAGCAGTACACTTTCTCACGACCTTGGCGCCTTATGACAGCTAAGCCTCGTGGGAAAGCAACGAGGGATCGGCAGTGGCGGGTGATAACTTTGATAACAAGTGAGTAGTTATCGGCAAAACTCGAAAAAAATACAAACAAATGAATTAAGTGGACAAATAAGCTAACCAATGATGATGTTCCATTCCATCTGTGACAGATCAGGCGGCATCTGAGACAACGCCTTACGTAACAAAGTGCTGTTTGCCGCTCGGGTTGGATGCCTTCGCAGGGACAACAATTATTAAGGGTGCCTTCGCAGGGACAACAATTATTAGGGGTGCCTTCGCAGGTACAACAATTATTAAGGGTGCCTTCGCAGGGACGCAAAGTATGAGTATAGTAGGCACGTGGCGTGAGGGCACGTGGCGTGAGGGCTAGCCAGGTTCAATTTCTTAATAGTTAAGGAAACAAAACTCAATCAATCAGAAACACTCTCAATCAATCAGAAACTCACTCACTCACTTAAAAAACTGGGCGTCGCGGTGCTCGGAAATTCTCACGACAGGTCATCGGGGGTTAACGAACAGTGAAGCTGCGCAAGGGAAGTCGAGAGTTTGAAAATGTAGCACCGTGGGAATTCGGCAACACAATGTTCAATTGCCGGAAACGTGCAACATGGAAGAAGATACCTGAAAATAGAAAGAATAGAATAGAAGACTCTCTCATTCAATCAATCAGGCACTCTTATTCAGTCAATCAGGCACTCTCATAAAATCAATCAGGCACTCGCTCATTCAATCCATCAGGCACTCTCTCATTCAATCAATCAGGCACTCGCTCACTCACTTAAAAAACTGGGCGTCGCGGTGCTCGGAAATTCTCATGACAGGTCATCGGGGGTTAACGAACAGTGAAGCTGCGCAAGGGAAGTCGAGAGTTTGAAAATGTAGCACCGTGGGAATTCGGCAACACAATGTTCAATTGCCGAAAACGTGCAACATGGAAGAAGATACCTGAAAATAGAAAGAATAGAATAGAAGACTCTCTCATTCAATCAATCAGTCACTCGCTCATTCAATCAATCAGGCACTCGCTCATTCAATCAATCAGGGACTCTTTCAATCAATGAATCAGCCACTTGCTCATTCAATCAATCAGGCACTCTCTTATTCAATCAATCCGATACTCACTCTCAATCAATCAGGAACTCACTCACTCACTTAAAAAACTGGGCGTCGCGGTGCTCGGAAATTCTCACGACAGGTCATCGGGGGTTAACGAACAGTGGAGCTGCGCAAGGGAAGTCGAGAGTTTGAAAATGTAGCACCGTGGGAATTCGGCAACACAATGTTCAACTGCCGAAAACGTGCAACATGGAAGAAGATACCTGAAAATAGAAAGAATAGAATAGAAGACTCTCTCATGCAATCAATCAGGCACTCTTATTCAGTCAATCAGGCACTCTCATTAATTCAATCAGGCACTCGCTCATTCAATCCATCAGGCACTCTCTCATTCAATCAATCAGGCACTCGCTCATTCAATCAATCAGGTACTCTCTCATTCAATCAATCAGCCACTCGCTCATTCAATCAATCAGGCACTCTCATTCAATCAATCAGGCACTCGCTCATTCAATCCATCAGGCACTCTCTCATTCAATCAATCAGGCACTCGCTCACTCACTTAAAAAACTGGGCGTCGCGGTGCTCGGAAATTCTCACGACAGGTCATCGGGGGTTAACGAACAGTGAAGCTGCGCAAGGGACAACTCAGCCATGAATGCATGGCCGAACCCATCACTGGCTGACTCAATCGCCGTGATGAAGCGGGGGAGGGGCAAATCACGCATGATTTTTTGTTGTCGAAATCGGAGGTTTTTTCGGAAAAAAATTCATGTGTGATTTACACATGAATTTTCAGGAAAAAAGTCATGTATAATTTGGCCACCAACCCCCCCCCCCCCCCCGCTACCACTGATCACTGCTCACGGGTATCTAGCCCCGAAGTCCGTACTCCCCGCTGTCCGGCAGTCCGAGAAAAAGTCCAGTCACCTGATTAAGCTAACACACTTTTATTCATTCAATCAATCGCTCATTCATTCAATCAATCACATGTTCACCTAACCAAGCTAACACCCTTTTATTCATACAATCAATCACTCATTCATTCAATCAATCAATCACATGTTCACCTAACCGTCTCCGGCATACGCTCCTGTTGCTCCTCATCACCACGATCCCAGCACATGTCATCCAGACCATCGTCAGTTTGTGACTGCGATGACGGTGCTTCGGATTCCATGTTCGATTTGGGAAGGTTGATGGTTTGTGGTTTGGTTTGGTTTGATTGGATATAATTATGGATTGTGGTATTTCGATTGCGAAAATCTGGAATGATTTAATTTTTCATTTCTATTAAAACAACAACTAATTAGGCTCCGGGCAGATTGAATAATTGGATATCACATTCCATGCCCATGCAAACCGTTACCGTTGATATATTAATCCGATTCTCAGTTGTAAAAATTTACATAGAATTTTACCTACGCACCTTGATTTTAAAAAGAACGTAAATAAAACGTAACATATTCGTTCCTGAACGGAACTGTGTTGTTCTCTTTTTGTTCCTTTTTCTTTGGTAAATTATGGGAGTGTAAACATTTATGTTCTTCGGAAATCTACGTATATAGCGAACATAAAACTTTGTTCGCGAACGGTATATAGACACAATTCCATTACGTTCACAAAAGTCCGCCAAATTCACCGAACATAATTCAATTTGTTCACGAACAAAAATGTGAACATAATAAAAGAACGTAAATTTCGAACATAATATTTGATTTCGGCAACAGTGCTCAGAAGTCAGGATTAGTTCAAAAGAGGATGCGTTTGATAACGCACAGTTTTCCGGAAAGTTACCTTCGTGGCTTCTACATATCTCGAGTAGATCCATTTCATAGCCAGTTAAAAACATTTTATTTAGAAAATCTCTAGGTTTGTGCTTCTAAGCTCAATTCCAATAATGGCACACGATGTCAAACTTCAGACAGACTTTACAGTCTCTCAGGAGTCAGGATTGGTTTCTGAAAATCTTGAGTAGAACCATTTCAAAGCCAAATAAAATATATAATTTAGAACTTTTCTTTTCAGAACCCTATCGTTCTACTGGTTACGACGCGCGCGTTACGTACGGAATGTCGAATTTGGTTGTTGGAGCTGCTTGGTCGACCAAAGAAATATATAAGAACAAGGTATTATGACCTTGCCTCTGGACTCAGTTAGGGTTTTCAAACTTGTTTTTCGTTTCGGTGCTTTGACTTACAGAACCTAACTTCAACGATAACTTTAACTTCTCGGGTTGTCTGAATTCCGGAGTTTCAAAAACAAATTTCACAGATTCACGCCAACAAACAGCAATGAAACTCCTGCCGGTAGTAATGAAACAGTGGAGCAGCCACAACCCGTGGTTGACTTAGACCCGAAGAGATCAACTTTGAAACCCAGTGTTTCATATGGTTAGTATTTTCTGGCAGTGTTCAAACTATTTGTCCGCAGCTTGTACATAATTTCTGACGGAAGTTCAAGTTCAACTATAAAACTTATAATACAGAATCATTCTAATATAACTACTTCTTTCGTCTCTTGACACTACGCTAATCGGTCAGTTCTCTCTCCAGCGGTTTGATTTTTAATAAGCGATTCCAAAGCCCCGTTAGTTGAGTTCCGATTAACAACTGAACCCCGTCAGTCTCTCCTGGCAAGCCGAGTTCGCATCTATCTCTGAAATACTGTATTAGAGTGAATTTATATCGGCACTTGGTTACAGCTCGCCAAGCTGAGATCCGGCGACGCCGAACGTACGATCAAATCTCAATTCGCCGACGTGGCGTCGGTCGAACGTTGTCGTCGAAGAAAGTGATCGATGCATCGCTGTACAGATCTCATGAAACTGCCGGTACATCTGCTACCGTAAACCACGAAGCTCAGGTACACCGGTTGCCGAATCTTCGTGTGAAACCATCCGAAAAGCCATTCAACCATTTGCCGAACGTTGAGTGAAATATATCAAATATTCTGTTCAGCCTGTTCTGTTTTTTCTGTGCGTCAAAATTCAGGAGCCACTCTGTTTCAGAAGAAAATCATTGCTCCATATTAAACTTGGAAAGCATTGGCATACAGAAAGTACTTTATAAACTTTTATAAACTTGTGTTGAAGGTATTCAAAAAATAAAAATAAAGAACAACATACCAGAAACAATCTGTAAAGGAAAAGTTTTTTCACTTGTGATCACTTGTCATGCCTCATACTACTCTAATTGGTTTAGAATTTCACTCAAACTTTCAATTGCGTTGTTATCGTAGTAAATCCGTTTGTAAAAATAAAAGAAAATAAACGTGCGTTTTTGTCGTTCAAACTTTCTTCAAATCGTTGTGGGCATATTATCTTGTACTCGGAAGAAATTCGTGAAATTTCAGTTGATCCATGGATCAATGTATTTTATAATCATTATACACAATTTATCTATTGTTATAATAAATAAGCTCAGTTATACACATAATAGCTATGTATTTTATTTGTTTGCTCTTGGCTACTGACTTGGTTTCCGATTCACCTGTTCTGTAGTAACGACAGTGAACGATGACAATCTGTGACTTGTTTCTGTAAGTTGCTTCGAACGATCCGCTTTTCCATTAACTGTGCCCGAGTTGCAGCTAGAAACAATCTAACATGACGGATTTGTGCGCACAACAGGTGCTTTTTTCATTGGGCATGGCAAGAGATTAGGCACCGCTACTGTCAGTTCTCATCATACAACGTTTTCTTGAACAACAACAAAAACAACAACAACAACAACAACAACAACAGCTATGACTCAAAATATTACAACGACACACATCGGTTACATTGTTTTTGTTCACACCTGCAACACGGTACGTCTGCTGCTGATTCCGCTGTACATCTTCGTAATGGTCGTGCTCTACAGAAAACGACACATGGAGCCCTTCAACAGTACATTTTTTCTCATCGTCAATTACCTGGGCATCAGTGACGTCGTTCACGCAGTGTTCATAACCTATACTGATTACTGTGAGTTCGCATATTCAGCTAACCAAGTTGGTTCTTACTGTTATAGTTGTTGTAGCTGTTGTTGTTGTTGAGCTGAGCTGTAACTGAGCAACGTATTACAGAACGTGTGGAATAACAAACTATTTGTTATCAGTATCGTAGGCAGCAACACCACTCTCTACGTTAGTAGTCAGCTGCTCGTCCTATTGGCCGTCAATCGTTTCTACGCCATCGTCTGGCCACTCCGGCATATGGTCAGTTTTTTCACCAGGAGTTCAGTATGTACAAAAATATAGGTATAACTCACAAAGGATAGTTTTCTCCGTTTTCTGTTAATGAAACATGTGACATCCCTGCTTTTCTTTAGGATGGCAGAAACCACTTGACTCAGAATCTTGCCGATACATGAACTTAAAGAAGAATGCCTCAATACCCTTTTGATTGGTGTGTATTTGCACCTTAAAACTTGTTTTATTGACTCAATTAAACAAAAACATGAATGCATAGAAAATATTTAAGATTTTCTTTAATACTTTTCCTCATCATGTTCCAATACAAAAATAACAAAGGATTTTGATATTGACTGAACGGGAGCGAACTGTTTCGGTATTTGTTTCGATGTTGGTAACGGTGTTCGTGTCGGCGAAACGAGTATAAATGCATTTATGTTGTGAAGCACGTTTCGCCGTACGTTTAGGCGAAACGATCGAATATGAATGGAGTTTAACGTAAACTTGGTAACGACTAGCTACCCAATCTATCCTCATGAACACTATCACGGATTTACAGAACTTGAACAACCGTCACGTACACCAGCTGGTCGCCATCCTCACTGCGTTTGCTATTTGCTCGTACTTAACACCAAATTTAGTTAACCATTTCGTAAGAAATCCACTCATCAAACAGACAGTGCTGATATTGGCAATGATTAATTTCGTTATCATGTTTATCGGTTGGCAATTGTTTTTTTTACTGAGAAGTCGTCGTTGGTGAAATTGCGAGGCACATTAGCATATCAGAATGTTTTTTTCGTAGTGGACAATGTCGTTGCAATAAACGACAGGCAATGACAGAAGGCGCAGACTAACATTTCATACTCTTCAGTTACTGTGTCCGGCGTGCTAACCATTAGACATACTGGCTATGTATGTATGTAATTGCGAACTATCAGAGCGGATACGAATATTCCAACGATATCTATGCTTTTAGCTCATTTTCAAACTCAAATCAATTCTGAAAGACTAAACTGGAGAGATTACGCTAAACACAATGAGTCCAGTTTCTTCATTTTTTCCGCAAACGTCATCCTCAACGTTATCAACAACCTTCAGGTTTTTTCCAAGCACGTGAACTGATTCTTTACAGTTGGACATTAAAATAAAAACTGTATAAACATTTCATGTCTAATATTGCCCGTTCAGTCTACTGCGTAAAGTGCCAGCACCAACGATCTTCGAAATCGGACTTGAGCCACAGATCCTGACGCCTGGCTCTGGTGTTTCTGTCATTGCCTGTCAGTTTATTCAACCTCTCGGGTCACTGAAAAAAAACTATTTGTGATAGTGATAGTGCCTTGATGGAAAACTTGAGAAACAAATACATTACAGGTAAAAAAGATGTTTCAAAACCCGTACTTCGTAAACCAAAAAAAAAAAACAAACCGCAGAATTTCGGAGATCTGAAACTCGAACCTGAGTGGTCACATGCGCCTCCAAGCGGGAACTTGATGTTTCACACAGACCGCGGTGCACCGGACACTATTCTTATTGAATTTCCAGAGTTGCAGTTGTGAAAAAATATACGCATGAAACTGGTTTCTAATCAAAATTTATAATAATAAGGTTGGATGCATATGTTCGTTTCTTGCTTTTATGTGTTCCACTAACATACGAGGGAAGTACGAAAAGTGGAATACTTCCCCCTTTAGCAGTTTCATAAAACAGAATATGTTCTTTAAGGTGTTGGTGAAATGGCCTGACAACTGCTAATTTCCCTCTCTTTGAAAAAATTCAACACATTTTGGAAGTTTGGCTAGTCTGCCATTGATATGTTTAAATTTTTTTGTTGTTTTTGACATTCACATGATCTTGGTACATAACTTTAAAAAAACGAATGAACATAACCCGCTGTATTTGATGCGTGTATTCCACTTATCGCGTTGTCAGAATTCATACATTCTTCGGACTAAAACTTTAGCATATTTATGGAACAAAATCCAAAGCCACGTCGCTGCATGGGTAATGAAATACGATTTGTTTTTTTGTGTTTTCATGCCGGTTTTTTTTAATTACGTTTCAGTAAGAGGAAGGCGGCTTACATTTTTTCCTCGGACTCGGACACTTTTGCGCCGTAGCGGTTGTGGGTTTCAAGCAATTTTAAATGAATTCATTCCCAGTAAGTGTTGTTGTAAATTTCAGAAACTTGCATTACTATTTCATTTCAGAGGAATGCAAGATTGATGAAAGTAGCCTAATATAACAAATCTCCGGTTCAGCGCGGTCTGTAAGAAACATGAAGTTCCCGCTTGGAGGCGCATAAGACCAACCAGCATCGAGTTTCAAGTCTCTGGAATTCTGAAGTCTGCCTGCGGGCGATCACAGTTTTTGACACATCTTTTTGTCCTGTACTATATGTAAAAAAAAAAATCACACATTGCAGGGTCCTTCATCATTACTACAAGTGTTTTCGTGTTAACAATGTTGGTGGCTCGTCAACTCTATCACCTCAGCCGTCCCTTCAAAGCTCCCGCTGCGTTCCTGGCTGCCACAGTTATCCCAATGGCAAAAATCGCAAATCAGGTTGAGATGATTTGACGCAATTTTACTAACCTTACCGATTTATCTCGAAAGTTCTTAACTTTTTACCGAAGTTTTGAGAATCGCGACCGGGACGCTCACATGATTGGGGGCATAAACGTTAGGTTTCAGTGTAGGCTTAGGCTTTGGCTACTCGCCCAAGCCTGTCCCAAACCATAAGCATAATCCTAAGCCTAAACTGAATCGTAACTCTTAGGTCTCAATCGCTTAGAACTAGCAGTCTGTGATAATGACTAAGCCGTAGCCTACAAACAATGAAATGGGCCCTTCAAATGTTATTACCTGATCAATTTTACGTCACCGATTAAACGAAATTTCGGAGTTTAAGGTTCCGCTGTCGTAAATTCCAGTAAAAACATATCCACAAATAAACTTTCGCTTGCAAAACGTTTTTAATAACTCCGATTTTAACAGTTCACCCTAACAAACAATCCGCACTTAACAGTTCCGGAGAAAATACTTCCGCTAATGAACTTCCGCAAACGAACGACCCCATCATCAAATGAAGTGCTTTTAACCGCTTAACTGCATTTGTCATTATCAACTTAAATCTCTCTCCTACCTTTACCCAAAGTTTATACGTTGAAAACACGGTATTAGTGAAAATAGACGTCTTTTAACAATGATTACATACATAGCCCAGTTATTTTCATCACTCACCTGACATCCTAAACTAGTGGTTTTTTCAGACAGACCAACAGTAAAAAATGTGAGATAGTAATGAAACGATATATCTTGATTTCAGGTCGAACTGTTGCATCATCGCCATGTTTATTTCAAGAAGCTGTCAGCCCGCACCACTGTAGCTACCGTTGTCTTGTTAAGTCCCTACGTTGTGTTTATAACGTACACCGGTGCAGGTTACTAAATTCATTTATATCAAAGTATTACACACTTGCCTTCGCTGGCCTCTCCTAGCCAGCCCAAAAACTCAAAAGTATTTATATTTTACGTTAAAACCTTCACAAGCCAAAAGTCGCATGGCTAAGCTGTGCACCCTAAATTCACCATACTTAAACACGCAAAATGTCATTCGGATATTATCAGGTACTGCCGAGAAGGATGAAGGCCATAAAATGAAAGCTGAGAATTTAAGCTACTCAACCTGCGTAACTAGCCAATGCAATTTAGCTTTTTTTTCAAGAATTATCACAACTTTTTTGGACTTAAATGGGTTAGTTTTGGACCGTCATGAATGAATTTAAATGAATGAAAAATAGTTGTATCGTGATTTAACATGTTTTAGTCTTAACGCAGGAAAAATATTTGTTTCATTTTTTACTTGTTTTATCAAAAAATGGTGTTTCAATGTTGTTTTGAATGATTATTTAAAGAGTAAGGATAGTTTATTTTCGAATTTTCGCTCAAAATTTCCTAATTGCATTGGCTAGTTAAGCAGGTTGTGTAGCTCAGACGCAAAATTACAAAACCCAGTAATTTTTCTAGAATTTTTACTAAACGCCAAAAATTTTCTACCAAAAATATATTCCATATAAAGTTTTACTGTCCGTTAACCCCCGATTACCTATCGTAAGGCTGGCTTGTCCGAGCGGGAGCGAGGACAAGCGCGTTAGGCCCGCGCAGCGGTGGTATTTTAGTGGTCACCCACCTCATAAAAATTCGTGTATGGGAAAATTCTAGGAAAATTACTGGGTTTTGGAAATATACAGCTCATACTCTCAGCTTTGGTGCCCTTGGTTTTTCATTCTTCTCGGAAGTAACTGAGAAAATCCACATGACATTTTACGTGTTGACGTTTAGTGACTTTCGGGTACACAACTTAGCCATGCGAATTTTGGCTTGTTTTTACAAAGTTTTATAACGTGAAATAAAAATAGTTTTGAGTTCACGGGATTAAACTGAGTCGCTTCGCCCCGAAACTCCAACTTTTTCAAAACTTCATTTTAATCCAAATTTCGGTAGATTTTTATGTGCATCGCAAGACCACTGGAAATGCACATTTCGTCCGCTTCACAATTAACCTTCATCATTTTCATTGCAACGAATAAATAAATTGACATATGAGTTCAAATCGTTTTTCATATGAAAATGATAATAAACTAACGTGCACAGTCACAGATAAAGTGCATACGTGCATAAATACTCACAACCTTGTTGCATTCCAGGTTACATTTACAGTAATTTTGACATTCTTGCTTTCGGAACGTATATCAATACACCGTTGCCTTCGTGCATTCGGGCTGCAGTCGACGTGTGGTTTTGTTGTCAGGTTTGTGCTTCTGAGCTCAATTCCAATAATGGCACACCATGTCAAACTTCAGTCAGACTTTACAGTCTCAGGAGTCAGGATTAGTTCAAATGAGGATGAGTTTGATAACACACAGTTTTCTGGGAAAGCTATTTTCGTGGTTTCTGAAAATCTCGAGTAGAACTATTTCATAGCCAGTTGAAAATAGTTAAATTAGAATTTTTTTAGAACCCTATCGTACTACTGGTTACGACGCGAGCGTTACGTACGGAATGTCGCCTGTGGCTGCTGGAGCTAATCGATCGATTGAAGAAACATATAAGAACAAGGTATTATGACCTTGTATCTGTTTCAAACTTGTTTTTTGTTTCGGTGCTTTGACTTACAAACCTTAATTTCAACGATAATTAATCAAAAAAATGAATTTAGGTGGCATTACTTAACCGAGTACATTAGATTATGAAAAGTCCTCGCAGTTGTCTAAGTTCATGGGCTTCAAAAACAAATGTCACAGATTCACGCCAACAAACAGCAATGAAACTCCTGCCAGTGGCGATGGAACAGTGGAGCAGCCACAAGCCGTGGTTGACTTAGATCTGAAGAGATCACCGTTGAAAACCAGTGTTTCAATTGGTTAGTATTTTTATGGCAGTGTTCAAACCAGATGAATCGTAGTTTTTCCGCAGGTTTTACTGAATTTCTGACTAAAATTCAAGTTCAGCACTCAAAACTTCTAATACATGAACGTTCCAAGATAATCATATATATTCTTCTTTTGTATCTTGACACACTTATGTAGCTCTACGCTAATCTGCAGTTCTCCCAGCAGCGTTTTGCTTTCTAATTAGCAGATCCAAAGCCCTAAAAATTGAACTCCGAATAAGAACTGAACTGAACCCCATCACTTTCTCTTAGCGAGCCGAGTTCGCATCTAACTCTGATATACTGTATTAAAATGAATTCCTATCGGCACATGGTTACAGCTCGCCAAGCTGAGATCCGGCGACAACGAACGTACGATCAAATCTCTATTCGCCGACGTAGCAACGGTCGAACGCTATCGTTGAAGGAAGTGATCGATGAACCTCGGTATACGCAGAACCTGTCACGGTCGACTATAAAGGTTGAAAAGATTGTTCAACGTTTTTGCGGCACCCATTCCTTCTATGAATCATGGCTTAGTCGTATCATCTTGTTGCCTCTTGCTACAGCATCATGCACATTATGTAAATACGCTTTCGATATTCTAGTGGAAAACGCAGACTCAAGTTTGGTTAGACCGTGAAACATCATGCTTTTTTTCACACACTTGGCTAACGCGTGTGATGCACGTACTGAACTAGCTTGTGGCCCAACATCTGAATTCAATGTAGAATAGATAGAATGTAGAATAAATAAATAGGTGTATTGTCTTTGTATGCGTACAGTATGTTTGCATTAATTTTCAATGAATTTAGCTACGATTTCACCCTACAAGTTTTTAATCTGATTTTTCATGGTCCGACCTGAAATTGGGTTTCACAATTTTAATTGAATCTCGAAAGCGTTTTCACGTAAAAAGACAGCAAAATGAGCAAACAAAATTTTTTACTTGTTGATTGATTGCGATACGATGCATTTACTCAAGGAAAATTGTAGGAAGAACGTTCTAGCATATAATTTTTCGTTATTGCTCCTAGTGAGCAATTTTTTATGTCAAACCATCATACGTTAAACTGATGAAGTTTAGTTAACTGTGAAGCTTCTGATTTACAGATTAATAATGACGCAATCAAAGCTCATGAAACTGCCGGCACATCTGCCACCGTAAGCTTCGAAGCTCAGGTACACCGGTCGCCGAAATTTCGCTGGAAACCACCCAAAAAGCCCCTCAGCCATTTGCCGAACGTTGAGTGAAATGGATTTAATGTACTGTTTAGTCTGTTCCGGGTTTCTTGAATTTTTTCTGCATGTAAAATTTTCGGATTGCATCCTGTTTCGGTAAAAAAACCGTGTTCCATAATGAAAATATTCAAAAAATAAAAATAATAAAAACATAGCCTGAACCAGCTGTAAACAAAATGTTACATTATTTTTTCAACTTGTGATCACACTATGTTCTTACTATTACAACTTGTGTTCACACTATGTTATGCTCATACTATTCTTATTGGTTAAGGAAAAAAAGTTTCAATCACGTTTTTATCGTAGTAAATCAGTTTGTGAGAATAAAAAAAATATACTTCAGCGTGCAATTCAAATTCGATGTTTGTTGATCAATGTTTTTTATAATCTTTATACACAAATTAGCTAATCTTATAATCATTATACACAGATATACACATATTAGATGTCTTATTTGTTTGATATTGGTTACTGGCTTGCTTCCGATTCACCTGCTGTGTAATATAGGTTGGACAAAGTTTTATTAGAAATGTAAATGGTAGGATTTCACACAAAGCATATTGATTAAAAATGAAATCTGGATTTTGAATTTTAATACGACCTCAATAATATTGATAAATTGGTTCAAAATGGGCTTGTCTGATTCTAGATCGATTCCGTATTGTTTCAATAATTTGTATTTGTTAAACTCCTCTATTTTTCAATCATTTTCGTATCGCTTATCCATAGTATTTTTTTGTGAGTTTTGAAATATTGAATAAATTAAGCAAAAAAGATTAATTTTATTAAAATTAGAATAAAAAACATAAACAAAAAATGTGTAATATACTAAGTAAAATTACTCTAGGGAGGCGGTTAGAAAGGTTCTTGAAATACATAATGTCAAAAATCTTCAAATGAACAACAACATTATCAATTTTTACAACATCAATACAAAATTTATTTTTTGATCAATGGGCTTTGGGTAATCCTACCGAAATGTATCCTACCGTTCACAATTCTGATAATACTCTGTCCAACCTATAACAACAGTGACCGATGACAACTTAATCTTGTGATTTTTCTGAACGATCCGTCGATCCTAACCGCTGAGCCCGGTTAGCAGCTATAGTCGAATTTTTCGGTTACAACCTTTTTTGAAATTTTTCTTGTGTAAAACTTTTTTATCAACCCCGCATTGCTGCTTCCGACCGCCATATGGGTTCCATTAAGAACGTTGATCGGCACTTTGAAGACGTTTCTAGGTCAATTCGGACACGCTTTACACGATGGAGTTTTCGCCGATCCGAGTTTCCTATTGTTTCACAATTTGGGGTTGAGTGAGAGAAAGGTTTTACACACAAAAAAGTTCCTAAAAAAAGTCGTAATCAAAAAACTCGACTTTAGGAAAAATTCAATCAACAATCAACTTGAAAAAAATGATGGTAGAGCAAACATGGTGGATTTCGGATGGGCATGGCAAGAGATTAGGCACCGCTACTGTCAAGTATTGTCATAAAACGTCTTCTTGACGGTTACACACTATGGTAGAAGCCGAACCCATGATTCTTTATTGTTCTTCATGTCACATACATCACCTGCTGTGCGCAAAAAATCCATTAGGTTTCCTGATTGATCTGTTTCCAACCGGTAGTTAAACTAAACAGTATGTACCGGCGAATCGTTTGTAACGAATCAATTTTAATTGACAAAACTAGTCATTTTGTACTAAACCAAAAATACTCGTCACATTGTAAAAAACGTGGGAGGCAATGACGAATCAAATCGTCGTTGGTTGCAACGAATACTGACATACACATCGACTGTCGGTCGAGCTAAACCTCCAAAGGTAGGGTAAATTCGTCAAAAAGCGGGAGGGGATTGGCAGTTTTCAAACCATTTTACCTGAGTGAACCAAACTAAATTTTTTTGGAGCTGCCAAATGGGGGCGGGAGTTCCACGTTTTTGGTTCGTTCGCCAGTTTCTTCAACACTGAGCACAATAGGTGTTTCAGAATAGAAGCCAACAGTTGTCAGTACTGGTGCTTTCCGATCGGCTTTTTACTATATTCGGTAAACGCAACAGCTTGCTGGAATTATAAATTTTCATGAAGAAAAATCTCTACGCGGTCGCAACGCACATATACAACAAAAAATACATTATTTATTTATTGTTCACGTTTCACGCCAATAGGAATTGTTGTTTGAAAACGTGTAAACATTTATGTAGACCCAAAATTAGCGTCGCTTTGATTTGCAAATTTTTTCTCTTCCATTGCACGCACATATCTGTTGCGGATCTTACTTATAACCTGAAGGAACTCCGGAAACCGCTTCACGGCAATTGGGGCAGACATGTCAAGCGGAAAATAAGCAGCGAAATCAACAGATAGAATCAGAAATTCTACCAAAAAAAACAATTACAGCAAATATTTTCTTCATCATATGTAAAATAACATTATTATCACAAGCACACATACAGGTGCTACAAATGTTTTTTTAACTGAATCAATAGTCTCCTAGTCACCACATTTACGAAGCGGAAAGTTCAGAAGCGAAATGTTCACTGCAGAAGTTAATTACCGAACCTGATAACTTAGGAGTTTCATCAAGCGAAAGTGTAAAAAGGGAACAATACAATGATGCACTGGTTGAGCTCATTCAACTTTAGGCATGTGGTTATCAAAAAGTTGCGATGTGCCTCTATCCGACCTATACGTTTCTTTACTGGTATGAGAGGACGTCTGCCCGAATTGTTCGCTGTGTACCGTCGTTGTCCGATTTTCGTAGGCGGTTGTTCTGTTCAAACTCGGCAGTTGATGCACTTGTGCCTTCACGGTGACGGTTCCTGAGCTACCGGGTTGTTCGAGTCGAGATACAGGACCGACGACAAGATTTGTTTGCGCGATACGAGCGGCCAGCACCATCGGGTCGACCGGCACACTGTACGGTTTCCTTAGGGAAGTTGCAGCAAGCGGCTGACGCGGCTGAGACGGCCGACTTCGGCCGCGGAAACCGATCCGGTCGTATGTGGTTCGTCGGCGGGCGTTCGTCGGCACAGCTGGAAATATATATTTTCCATGTCGGTTGTAAAACTTAGAAAAAAAACAGGTTGACTGCTCGAGATCCAATTACATTTACCGTCGTTGAATTTTTGACTTCTGAGTTAGTTCCTCCACCATAAACCTAGTAATTTGACCAACCCTGCGGCCTTATCGTTTGAACATGGTGTTTTCTATCCACTCTTTGTTTATAAACATTTTCCGTTTGAGCCTCGTTAACCACGGGTTCTTCGCTACTAGACGGGGTAAACCTGAAAGTTTTAAACGCATTTAAAACGAATTATCAAAATGTTAAACGAATAATGTATATGTAGGTCTAGTCGTTGATTTTGAAATCAAATGAATTAACCTGGTTTTTATGTAGTTCTTAGGTTTACCCAGCATTTCATTGAGGCTATGCCGACATTCCTTGCGTAAAGGTCTGGACGTCGCCAATATAACTATAGGGTTCTGAAGATAAAACTTTTGGAATACTTTATATCACAAAAAAAAGTTTGCATTTGGAGAGGTTTGAATCAATGAAAAAAAGGTTTGAATAAATGACGTTTATTATATATTTTCGTGTTTTTTTTTTGTTTTCAAATGTTTCTCTAACCTGCGAGCACCACCAAACGTCTATTACGGCTCGGGCACACAACCACGGAGGAGTCTGCATAACTTCAAGAAATGCTGGGAAGTCAAATCGGCTGTATATTAATCCTGAGAAAAATATGCAACTTCGCTTTTAACAAATCACTGGAAAGTATCATGCCGGTATAATGAAAGCTTTCTATGACTTTAATGACGTTTAACCAGTTAAATTACTACAATTTTCGAACGTTGAACAGAAAATCAATGAATCTGATTATTTTAGTTATCAGCGAGTAGACTGACCTGCTGATGAATATCCAACGAACATTATGTATGGTATGAGAAGAACGACGGTGGCAATAGTTGTGCGAGTCAAGAGTTTTCGGTAGGCTAGCAGCCGCTGCTGAGCCTGTATATCCTGCAACAATATGCAAATATTCCTTCAGTTTAACAGAAAAAATCTTCAAATGGAAATCTCAAAAGATTGAGAACTGAATATGCGCTATGTACCTCATGTGGTGTGAGCTGGCGTGGCTGATCAACAGCGGCAGCCAGAGCGGGTGCTGCAGTCGGCCCATTGAAGGGGTGACTGATTCGATACAACTCGCGTATGACCAAAAGCGACAGCCCGAAGATACTAGTCGTTATTGCAATGGCACCTAAAAACTCTTGGTTTTAAACTTTGACACTTACCGTTAGCTATGAAAACTGTGCAGGTTACGTGTTTTTCAAAACGATTGTAATAGCCAACCAATGCCCATGATGAAAATGTTAACGTAGTCGAGTAATTTCTTGAACGTCAAAGGCTCGGAAGCAGAAACGGGTTTGCTGCCACTAATCAGCCTGTATACCATCTGAGCAGCGTAGTTTAAGAATCCCACGGCTGAGATAATAGTCACGAGCGTATGACTTCGCTTCCGTCCCCAGTTCTGCATTTGAAAAAATACGTTCGCAACGTGTTTACGCCGAATAAATGAAGTTATGCAGAAGAACATCACATTGATACACAGCAACAAACTTTTATTCAAGGATAAATCTTTCAAAAGACTGGAAACCACTAACGAGATGTTGCAACGGTTTGATTATGGCGTGAAAGCGATTAACAGCTAATAAAACAAGCAACAAGCTGCTGATCTGAAGAGTCGTGTTTGATAACCAAAGAGTGACGTTGAACGTTGTGCTTTGGAACACAGTCTGCAGACATAGAAGATATAATGAAAAACACAACCACAACAACAACAACAACAACAACAACAACAACAACAACAACAACAACAACAACAACAACAACAACAACAACAACAACAACAACAACAACAACAACAACAACAACAACAAAAAACAACAACAAAAACAAAAACAACAACAACAACAACAACAACAACAACAACAACAACAACAACAACAACAACAACAACAACAACAACAACAACAACAACAACAACAACAACAACAACAACAACAACAACAACAACAACAACAACAACAACAACAACAATAACAACAACCTCAACAACAACAACATCAACCTCTTTAACGAACATGATTGCGCTCGTAAGTGAATATGGAGTAATCGGCGGCCGATGTGCACAACGTATGAATGCAGTCGAAGATGCCAATGTAAATAACGATTAAAAAGAAGGAATTGTCAAACGGTTCAACGTGTCGCAACTTGTGAAGAATCATCAACACGAAGATGTACAGGATCATCAACATCAGTCGAGTGGCGATCGAACAGTAGACTAGGAGAGAGATGCCATACGGAATGACGTGAAATCCGTTAAACACGGGCGCCGTCATTTCGAAGATAAAATGCTAATGAACAACGTTAATACGGGCACAGACAACAGATTCTGACAGGTGTCAATTCAAAGTTAAACAATCTACATACGGATGAACACAGTGGCCAAATCGCCAAACATGTTCTTTCAGGTGTTTATCGCCGTCGTCGCAAGAGCGGACGAGGAGTTAAGAGTTATCGTTGTTTTTATAGCTTTGATACGTTTTGCTTATTGAGGTTCGTTTAACATTTTGTAATTGTGTTCTTTATAATATGAATTTTTGAGGTTATTAAGGGACAAAATCTTATTTTAACATATTTATTAACGTGTCCCAGCGCTTATCTCAGCCACAATAGACAGGTGAACAAGGGTTGGTTGCTTTGGCTACTTTGTTATGTCATAGAGAACCGGTATTTTCATATCATGTTACTTTTTATAAATAACCTAAATGAAGCCACATGCTTCGTTTGGTTTGCGCATGTTCAATTTTAATTTGCATAGAATAGCAAAAAATACTTTTAGCTTAAACTTTTCCGATGAAGTCTCAGGTGATAGTGATATGAGTTTTTGAGAAAATCAAGCAAAAAGATGTTTAGAAATATTCGGACCTCATTTGGTTTCAAAGCTGTTTTCAAGTGATGACATTCTTAAAACCATTGACATTAGTTTGTAAAAACAATGTTTCATGGGGACTACTGGTGGAGGTTGATGGAGTTTGATATTGTTTGAGTTTGACTCTTGATGTTAACGTCAAGCAGTCATTTTACAAAACTGTATGCTGACGCTGCTGCGGTTAGAAAGACATTGGCTCTAGGATAATCTCTTTTCTATCGGCCGTCCCCAAACAGGTGTTTTAAGGTCAATGGTTTTTTCGGTTATTACAGGTGCTTCCAATGACGCAATAAAGATAATGTAAGCCACAAAGGTAATATAACAATATAATATCGTCTCAAAAAGAGGTCGCACAAGTACAGTACATTGTCGAAAATATGGCAAATGTACGCGCAGCTTCAGTAAGTGGGTACTCTTTGCTGATTGACTGGGAGCGTGGGAGTTGACGGAGCTTCGGTTAGGATTTGCGCTTCCAACCATTCAGCGATGATGACCCACTTGATGAAGCTGCGTGCACACTTGCCATGGGTTCGGCGATTTTGTCATATCTTTTCGTCCTGTACTGTAACATTGCACAAAGAATCATTCAACGTTGGGCATGAAGTTGTCATGGCGGATTTCGGGTAATTTGTTACTATGACTTAATCCGCGCTTCAACGGAGGTTTCGTCTTCTTATACGCCGCGGTTCGGTACAGACTCGGCAGTCGATGCACTTGGGCCTTGACAGTTACGACTCCGGATGGACCGGGCTCCTCATGATCTGGTGGTGGTCGGACGCTGAGGTTGGTCTGAGTGATGTGTTTGGCCAGTATCGTCGGATCGACCGATCGTTGTTTCGACGTGGACGGACCGATGCCACGACGGCGGATCGCAATTCGGTCGTACGTGTCTCGCCGACGTGTTTTCATCGATGGCTCTAGAGTTGATAAATCTTATTGAAGAAGTCATATTTTTGTAATTGAAAAGAAGTTACTTGTTGCACTCGTGCACTTGCGATTACTTTATAATCTGTACTGATCTAGATACTAATTCTAAATACTAGAGTTAACCCGTAAGCATGGAAAACAAATCTTCAGATGGATACAGCCCATCATCGCAAAGCCGATTGGCCGTAAAGCAACTACTCAAAATATGATTCATATTATGTCATGTAGAAGGTTTAGTGTTTTTGAACTCGCTTTTCCTCGTTACTACAAGTCAAGATTGTTGAACGGTTTAATAAATTATGATTTTAAACTGTGCTTTAATCTCTAAGTATTCTTATATCGAATCGAGAAGTTTTTTATTGTAAAATAACTCAATTGAATTATTGCACTAAACAACTTTTTTTATTTTACATGAAACAAAAATGTTCGAGTACAAAGTGCAATGATTACTAAAATAGAAATCATTAATAAACAAACCGTTGGACTTATTTTTGCGACCGGAAACTTTGGGGTCACCTCCTTGTTTTTCAGCATCCTCCATGGGAACAACGTCTACCACAGCTTCATCACTGTTTGAAGGCGTGAACCTGGAATTCTGTGAATTTGTTAGAAAGCGAAATGTGGATTGATAAATACCGCGAGCATTAATTAGGGGTCATTGAAAAACCTCCACTTCGTGCGTTTTAACGCATTAATCTTACAATAAGAAATAGGTGTTTAACTGTCAGGGAAACTTCATATTGAACCGTTTCCACCCACGGAATCCGCCAATCTGCATTTCGCTCTTAGAACGTAACTTTTCTTTTCTAAGTGTTTATGAGCGATACTGTGGAAAGTTTGTTTTGTCAACCTGGCTTTTATGCAGTTTTTGGGTTTTCCATGTATTTCATAGGGTCATTGTCGACATTCGATACGGAGAACTCTCAAAGTTCTCAGGACAATAAATAAAAATTTACCTGGTCTTTATGTAGTTCTTTGGTTTACCGAGCATTTCATGGAGGCTATGCCGACATTCCTTGCGTAAAGCTCTGGACGTCGCCAATATAACTATAGGGTTCTGAAGATAAAACTTTAGAATTATTATTGAATTAAATCAATTCGAATAAGAATTAGAATATTTTTAGCACGATTTTTTTTGCATTTTGAAAGCAAAATAACGACGTTTATAAAATGTGTCTCCAACTTGCGAGCACCACCAAACGTCTATAATGGCTCTGGCACACAACCACGGAGGAGTCCGCATAATTTCAAGAAAAGCTATGAAGTCAAATCGGCTGTATATGAATCCTGGAAAAATAAGCAACTTTACTTCTAATTATTCAATGGGGTTTTTCATGCAGGATTAAAGGAAGATTAATATGAATTAAATGACGTTTAACAAACTGAATGACTACTGCTTTCAAACGTCAAGCTGAACGTAAACGTATATGACTACAAACCGTTGAATGACTTCAACGAATCTGATTATTTTATCAAAGACCGACCTGCTACTGAATACCCAATGAACATTATGTATGGTATGAGAAGAATGACGGTGGCAATGGTTGTGCTAGTCAAGAGTTTGCGGTATGACAGCAGCCGCTGCTGTGCCTGAATATCCTGTAACAATACACTTAATATAAGTTAGGTTAAAAGAAATATAAAAGTTTCTTTGCAGCTTTAGCAGAAAAAACTTCAAATGGTTGCCGAAATCACTAGTTTTGACTCTAGAAGGAAATCTTATGAAATTGAGAAGTAAATACGCTCTATGTACCTCTTGTGTTGAGAGCTGGTGTTGCTGAACAACAGCGGCCGCCAGAGCGGGCGCTGCAGTCGGTTCATTGAAGGGGTGACTGATTCGATACAACTCACGTATGACCAAGAGCGACAGCCCAAATATACTAACCGTTATTGCGATGGCACCTAAAAACTCTTGATTTTGAACACTAACACGTACGTTTTGCATTGATCATTTTGACGTTTTACTTGCGTACCTAAACTTTTTTCAAACGACTATAATGACCAACCAATGGCCATGATGACATTGTTGATGTTGTCGAGTAATTTCTTGAACGTCAAAGGTTCGGAAGCAGAAACGGGCTTGCTGCCACTGATCAGCCTGTATACCATCTGAGCAGCGTAGTTTAAGATTCCCACGATCGAGATAATAGTCACGAGCGTATGACTTTGCTTCCGTCCCCAGTTCTGCATTTGAAAACACGTTCGCAACGTTTTTACGGCAAATAAATGAAATTGTGCAGAATAACATCTTAGTAATACAATCTTATTAACAAACAATATTTCAAAATACTTGAAACCACTAACGAGGTGTTGCAATGGTTTGATTATGGCGTGAAAGCGATTGGCAGCTAATAAAACAAGCAACAAGCTGCTGATCTGTTGAGTCAAGTTTGAAAACCAAAGCGTGACGTTGAACGTTGTGCTTTGGAACACGGTCTGCAGACATGAAAGATATAATAAACAACAACAACAACAACAACAACAACAACAACAACAACAACAACAACAACAACAACAACAACAACAACAACAACAACAACAACAACAACAACAACAACAACAACAACAACAACAACAACAACAACAACAACAACAACAACAACAACAACAACAACAACAACAACAACAACAACAACAACAACAACAACAACAACAACAACAACAACAACAACAACAACAACAACAACAACAACAACAACAACAACAACAACAACAACAACAACAACAACAACAACAACAACAACAACAACAACAACAACAACAACAACAACAACAACAACAACAACAACAACAACAACAACAACAACAACAACAACAACAACAACAACAACAACAACAACAACAACAACAACAACAACAACAACAACAACAACAACAACAACAACAACAACAACAACAACAACAACAACAACAACAACAACAACAACAACAACAACAACAACAACAACAACAACAACAACAACAACAACAACAACAACAACAACAACAACAACAACAACAACAACAACAACAACAACAACAACAACAACAACAACAACAACAACAACAACAACAACAACAACAACAACAACAACAACAACAACAACAACAACAACAACAACAACAACAACAACAACAACAACAACAACAACAACAACAACAACAACAACAACAACAACAACAACAACAACAACAACAACACCAACAACAACAACAACAACAACAACAACAACAACAACAACAACAACAACAACAACAACAAAAACAACAACAACAAACTACACAAACAACTGACATGGTTGCGCTCGTAAGTGAATATGGAGTAATCGGCGGCCGACGTGCACAGCGTATGGATGCAGTCGAAGATGCCGATGTAAATAACAATTAGAAAGAAGGAATTGTCAAACGGTTCAACGTGTCGCAACTTGTGAAGAATCATCATAACGAAGATGTACAGGATCATTAACATCAGTCGAGTGGCGATCGAACAGTAGACCAGGATCGAGATGCCATACGGAATGACGTGAAATCCGTTAAACACGGGCACCGTCATTTCGAAGATGAAATGCTAAAGAAATTCATTACCACGGGCACAGACAACAGACGCTGACAGGTGTCAAGTCAGAGTTAAACAATCTACAAACAATCTTTGGTTTTTTGCTCCCTTGTTGTCAATCTTTTGATACTTGCTTGAAACCAGTATCTTTTTATGACCGAATGAAATACATACATACTTACAAACGGATGAACACAGTGGCCATAAGCATAGTGGCTAACTAGCCAAACATTACTAATGAGTAAAGTGGAATCAACGGTTTCGAAGGTCTCACGGTCTCGCCAACATCAGTAAAGTTAATAATAATCTTCAATAGTTGTTGAAATCAACGATAAACATGATTATATTCCCTCTTCATAGCGGTTTTTCTAGTTTTATCCATTGTGAGCAATGCCGAATCTCACTCTGATCTTTCCTCAGTTTTCGACCGATTTCCGTTTATTGTTTTTCATTCAAGTTTTTTTAATCAGATTGTCAAATTATCAAGCTGTAAATCATTTCGTACGAAAACATTTTAGGAACGGATCACGCAGTGGCTATGACTTCCAATGAATGTGATGACATCAATTGGAATACAAATGAAATGCAAAACACATAGCATGGAACAACTTTGTAAAGTCATTCAAAAAGTGTTTGAATAATTATCTATTTCAAAAAAATCACTGTTACAACGTTATACGCGCAACAATAACAGTCGAGACACTGATAATCTGACGTGGGCTCTATGCACCATACACGCGTAGAAAACAAACACTGCTCATTTTGTACAAAATTGTTGTTCTTTTGGTGACGTTCTACATGGATTGAAAAAAAATTATAACACAATTACATTTATCATGATTGTTTTATGACCATAAACTTAATGATGAGCGCTGTAATCTCCCTGAGGAGGCCCTAGCAGCCTTTTTTAGGAGCCTTGTCGGAGACAGGGCAGAAACAACGTTTAGATGTGTTCCTAAGTTAGCAAAGTTCATATTTTTTTTAACAAAAAATCTACTAGATTTAACAAATAAAATCACGTTTAATAAACATATTTAGTATTTGCTTTACTTATCCTAAACAAAATTTTAATTGCATTCCTCAATAAATATGACTGTTTGCTATTATTATAAAACAGAGAAAACATGTTGAAGTTGCATACGTAAGTCTTCAGTCCATCAGAGGAGCGGACGAAGAATTGACCGTAATCCATGGAATCGACTGATCTTCATGGCCACCTTGATCGTGACTTGTGGCTGAGAGAAACTTTTTGCGGATTAATTATCGAGACTCCGTTCTCTAATGAAGCCATAATTCTAGGATGGACGACCTGATCAGCCGCTTACCACCAAGTCAGCCGCAATGGACAGGTGAACCATCGAATGGAGCTTAATATTCATTGTCGACAATTGACACCTGCCGCTTATAGGGTACCTGGTAAATTCTTGAACTGCAAAATGCCGAAACGACTCAAGCAATCACACGTGAAACAAATACTCGGAGTTCAAATACAGTAATTGTGGTGTCGGTCGTGACCTGTGCGGCTTGTTGTGAACTGTGTGGATGGTTGTTAAATGGGCGGCTTGTTGAGAACTGCGTGACTTGATGTGAACTGTGTGGATGGTTGTGAATTGTGGGGCTAGTTGTGAACTGTGCAGCTTGTTGTGAACTGTGTGATGGTTGTGACCTGTGCAGCTTGTTTTGAACTGTGCGGCTTGTTGTAAACTGTGCGGCTTTTTGTGAACTGTCCGGTTTGTTTTTAGCTGTGCGATTTGTTGTGAACTGTGCGGCTTGTTGTGAACTGTGCGGCTGGTTGTGAACTGGGTGGATAATTGTGACCTGTGCGGCTTGTTTTGAACTGTGCGGCTTGTTGTGAACTGTGCGACTTGTTGTGAACTGTGCGGCTTGTTGTGAACTGTGCGGCTTGTTGTGAATTTTGCGACTTGTTGTGACCTGAGTGGCTTGTTGTGAACTGTGACTTTTTGTGAACTGTGCTGCTTGTTGTGATTTTTGTGAATGGTTGTGACCTGTGCGGCTTGTTGTGAACTGTGTGGATGGTTGTGAACTGGGTGGATGGTTGTGACCTGTGCAGCTTGTTTTGAACTGTGCGGCTTGTTGTGAACTGTGCGAATTGTTGTGAACTGTGCGGCTTTATGTGAACTGTGCGGCTTGTTGTGAATTTTGCGAGTTGTTGTGAACTGTGTGGCTTGTTGTGAACTGTGTGACTTTTTGTGAACTGTGCTGCTTGTTGTGAACTTTGTGAATGGTTGTGACCTGTGCGGCTTGTTGTGAACTGTGTGGATGGTTGTAACCTGTGCAGCTTGTTGTGACCTGTGTGGCTTGTTGTGAACTGTGCGGCTTAGTTTGACCTAACTGGCTTGTTGTGAACTGTATGGATGGTTGTGAACTGTGCGGCTTGTAGTGAACTTTGCGGCTCGTTGTGAACTGTGTGGCTTAGTTTGACCTAAGTGGCTTGTTGTGAACTGTGTGGATGGTTGTGAACTGTGCGGCTTGTTGTGAACTTTGCGGTTCGTTGTGAACTGTGCGGCTTAGTGTGACCTAAGCGGCTTGTTGTGAACTGTGTGGATGGTTGAGATCTGTGCGGCTTGTTGTGAAAAGTGTGAATGGTTGTGACCTGTGCGACTTGTTATCATCTGTGTGGATGTTTGTGACCTGTGCGGCTTGTTGTGAACTGTGCGGCTCGTTGTGATCTGAGGCTCATTCGCTGGGACCTTTTTACTTCGACTTCTTTACTGGAACTTTCATCACAAGTATCAACAAGGCACACTAATACAATATCAGAATGGTAGTTCAGTAGTGACCAGAGAGGTTAAATAAGTTCATGGGCAATAGCAGAAACCCCGAAGCAACGAGTGTTCTCCGGGATGCAAGTTTTCTAACTGCACTATTCTGAGAATCCAAAATTCAACACGTGCAGTGAATGCAACCAACGCGTGCTTCTACCGTCATGTTGATCCCAGCATTTATCACATCTCACCCAAAACCAGTATGGCCTGGTGGTTAGGGTGTTGGTCTCGCATGCGAGAGTTTCTGGATTCAAAACCTTTTGTGAAATTTTGATAAAATACTGGCCGCAGACGAGTTTTTTCGAAGTTTTACTATTCTCTTTGATGGTGGGATCCGTTTGAAAAATTAAATAATGGATCGAAATTACATTTTAAAATTTCATTTCTCCAAAACACTTTCGTTCCAAAAAAACTCGCAAATTACAGGTTTGGCAGTTTTGGATTCTCATAATAGTGCAGTTAGTAAACTCGCCTCCGGGATCCGTGTTTTCAGCGACAGGTTTCCGACTCGCGACCTCCGGATTACGAGCTTGGCGTCCGAACCATCAGGCCTCCGGCGTAGAAAACCGTATTCGGTGAACTCCGTTTATCCATTTATTAAAGTTAAAGCGGATATACGAAGCAGGTGAGCTGAACTGTTGTTTGCGCAAAACGCAGCTTTTTTGGTTACAGTTAAGAAATTATCTATCGTTTAAGATTTTTTTGGGTACAGACATTGATCGGTACGGCCGGAATTCAATCAATTAACATAAGGCAGATGCTTCATAACGAAAAATAAAGCTCTGGCACCAAATAAAATTTTTTTAATTTTTGTGGGTTCTCAATTAGTACTTTCATATTTGCTGCATATGTATATGTACCCAATCGCGGGAGAAAGCCCCATGAGGTTTGGAGATGAGGACTTGGGGTATTTATAGCTTGGTATATTGCTATCGAAATATAAATATGGTTTCTCTACAATTTCTCTTACACCTATAACAAATAAACCGCGATGTTTCCCAAATTTGGAGAGTAAAAACATTTTTTTTTTAATTTGAGTGCAGGCCAAAACGCAAGTTTGAGTTCATAGTGTGTGACAAAGTAGCTAAGTAACCTAAGTAACTATGTATAACCCCTGGGTAGGCTATACTTACGTATGTTCCATGTTCCAAGTCACCTGTTTTTTCCATGATAACATTATCTTGTTATTCTAGAACAGCACCTGACGTCAGCATTCAATGGCATTCACAATTTGATTTGGATACTAAATTCTAGTGCGCGCCCCTTTTTGCGTTGGTCTTTTTTTAGTTGTTTTTTTATTTATCCAATTTTTCTTGTGACTCAGAACAGCCTTTGGCGCGAAATTTTAACTTGAAAACAAAAAAGATGATGGAGCGTTTTTAAATTTGAGAAACAAAGCTGTTGTCTTTTGATTGTTGGAGAAATTAATACGAATTTCCCGTTCAATACATCGCAAATTTGAGTAGCGGTTAATTTCCGATAACAAGATACCTTGGCTAAGGTATAAAATATTGTTCTTCAACGCGAGTAACAAAAAGTTAGCGTTCCATAGCCTTCACAATTTGATTAGTATACTCATTGTGAATTTGCGCGCTTTTATTCTTGGCGAAAAGTTTCATTCGAAATTTGGGATTTTCACCCGATATCGAACATGATTGAACCTGAACTTGACTGGTAAAGATTATAAGTACTTCATTACAGCAAAAATTAAAACAGGTGAACTGTTTTATTATTCGTAACTATGTCGGAAAGCACCGAATTTTTATGTTCATTTGCTTAGAAGCGAATAATAGTTCACTTAACTGCTCACACGAAAACAAAAGTTATGTTGTCTCAGTATATAGTGATCACTAACGAACTCAAAAGTTTCAATTCGTTTCGTTTCGATCCAATGGAAACAATACTTTTTTTGCTTCGTTTCGATTGATTCAAATCAAATTAAAATTCAATGCAACCTACCAAATTAATGGTGACAAAAATCCAGAAAATGAGGTTTTTCGTAACTTTTAGTCGGAGTTTTAGTGGAAACCAGGTAGCACTTATTCGCCATTTAAAGACAATTATCTCGGTTTTTCCTCCATGTATATGTATATTTAATGTTTTCATTATATTTGTATCATCACAATCATCTCCATGAATCAATGCATTGATCAAAAGTGTCCAACTAATGAAAACATAGAAATGCGTATATTGGTAGTAAGTGCTGGATTGAATCATTAACGTATACTGCTCATGATTGATTATGCAATAGGTCCGAACCGGGTTCACAATCAAAGAAAATCCATGAGTAACATATTTCCTTCAGCGTCGGTTGCATACGAGATTTCAAATTCTAAACAGGGCTTAAAACGAACCAAATGTTTTTCATTCCTGGGTGCTTTAATCCTTGGTAAAATAACCCGTAATTCAATTATTTTTATGCATGTTTTTATATTTATTACATGCATATTACATTGAAGAAATGAGAGCAGCCAATTTCCCCAGTAAGATTTTTCCCCTTCAACAATTTTCAAAAGTCTTACAACGTATTGCATAATGAAACACGAGCAGTATATAGTCGAATATTTTATTCTTGACTCTTTTTGTACAAGAATGGGCACATTCATGCCTAAGGTTTCACCGTATATTCGTAAGGTTTAGTTAAAAGTGACCGTTTATTACTGAACCTGACGAATAAAGAACAAATATTAGGTTCTAATCGTGTGGCCTGGGACAAAATAAGTCATGAATAATCGACTATAAATCTAGTATAGTCCATTCTAATAATCATGAGCACTGCCAATTGTCCATAAAACATATGTATTCGTCCCAATATATTGAAACTGCATAGAATTCCTCACATTATTTAAAGAACAAAGTATAAATTGATAACAAACCAATGAATGTTTGGAAATGATGTGATTGATCGGTCAATTATTCAATAATTTAAGAAAATTATACGTTGGCAGAAGCTTACGGCACATTGAAATATAACATTTTGCACACAATAATAATATATAAAGTTTGACATAATCTAAATATTTGAAAAAACAACACAGATGAATACATCAGCCTCACTATTCTGATCTGTTCCACGTAAAAATTGGCTCCTATTTTTATCTAATATTATTTGAGGTGACAAAAATAACAAAACCAATCCATTTCTGTTTCCATTTCCATCGCAACTGAAAGCAGAAACGTCATGACCAAAAATATTATTCTGATTTTACTCAGTAAAACATATAAGCCAGTTTCGGTAAGTGAAACACCGTCAATTTTTTTCTTCTCTTGGTTAGATAGTCTGTTATTCCCCCCATTATGTGTGTCTATTTATGAAAAAAAAAAGTATTTTTTTTTCACTCTTTTTGTAGGTTAGTTAGTCTATTATTCCCCCCCTATTGTGTGTCTATTTATAAAAAAAAAATCTTTTTACTCTTTTTGTAGGTTAGATAGTCTATTATTCCCCCACTATGTGTGTCTATTTATAAAAAACACGTTTTTTTTCTTTTTTTACTCTTTTTGTAGGTTAGATAGTCTATTATTCCCCCACTATGTGTGTCTATTTATAAAAAACACGTTTTTTTTCCTTTTTACTCTTTTTGTAGGTTAGATAGTCTATTGTTCCCCCATTGAGTGTGTCTATTTATAAAAAAACTAATTTTTTTACTCTTTTTTATAGGTTAGATAGTATATTATTCCCCCATTATGTGTGTCTATTTATAAAAAACTATTTTTTTTCTTTTTCACTCCTTTTGTAGGTTAGATAGTCTATTATTCCCCCATTATGTGTGTCTATTTATTTAAAAAAAACTTTTTTACTCTTTTTGTAGGTTAGATAGTTTATTATTCCCCCACTATGTGTGTCTATTTAAAAAAAACATTTTTTTTTTTCTTTTTTACTCTTTTTGTAGGTTAGATAGTCTATTATTCCCCCACTATGTGTGTCTATTTATAAAAAAAATATATTTTTTCTTTTTTAATCTTTTTGTAGGTTAGATAGTCTATTATTCCCCCACTATGTGTGTCTATTTATAAAAAAACGATTTTTTTTCTTTTTTACTCTTCTTGTAGGTTAGATAGTCTATTATTCCCCCATTATGTGTGCATATTTATAAAAAAACTAATTTTTTTCAAACTCTTATGTGTGTCTATTTATTTAAAAAAATAACTACTTTTTCATAATTCAAGGTACAACATACTCCAATCCTCCGATGTACGCCTACTCTGTTCAGTTTCCAACAATTATGCTCGGTTACGCCTAATTTATAATAATTAGGTTCGTGATAAGTTGATTCGCAACCGAGCATGATTTGTTGAAAATTGAACCAACGTTAGTGGTCAGCGTTTCTTGTCGTCAAAAATCTAATTTTGCAATGAATTGAGCGCCGTGTTCGTATGTTGGCCGAATGTCATGTGAGAAAAAAATTCTTTCTAAAAAAATTCGAAAGCGCTCCAAAAACAGATTTGAATTCAAACTGCGCGCCGAAAAAAGTTTTCGACTAACAAGAAACCCGGGATAGGTTATTCACGTAATGAATACAATCCGAGTCTGATCACGATCTGTTCACGTTTCAATGAGATTATATAATCAGTCAGCCAGTTTTCTATTGGCACTTCGTACCCTGATCTCACCCTGATCACTGATTCTGATCTGGTATTCAGTGCCCGCGTCCACCATTCGTTTGGCACGTGACGGTGACAGCGCTGATCCGTTGGCCGCCGAATCGGATGACTTCCGACGACCCGCAGCCTGGAAATATTTGGAGTTTCCTACTTTTTTTTCTTATTGAAGGTATAAGTAAAGTTCATTAAAAGTCAAATTCACCGGAAGACCAAGAAGTTGCTTTAGATTTCTGTTCACCATGTGTAAAAACTTAGCTTCTTCCTACTTCAAAGTATCATATATGTAGGGTTTTCAAATATTTGAGGAATCACGTTTCCCGATAGTTTTTTTCGGCTAACTTTTTAGATAATTTCACAAGCTGCTTACGATAAAAAGATTCCGAAAACGGCTGGAAACAGATTATAAAATTAGAGTATAAGAAGCTAAGATGCCCACCTTTCGTCCTGCACGGTAGGCATGAAGGTAGAAGTTACCGAACAGAACCAGGAAGGAGAACTCATAGACGATAAGTGTGTAGCACATCCAAGTAGGGAACGGACATTTGACGTACAGAGTCATTGATGCTATGTAGATGACGATGCAGAATTGGGTCTGAATCGTGCGTACTTAATTGAGTGAGAAAGTGAGAAGTGGAAAAAGTCAACTATTTGAGTTCCCTATAATGTGAGATAAACATAAGTAATTTAAAATTATGCGAGAACATTTTAGATGAGATTATTTTTCATAATATAAGATTAAATTATGTGAGTTTAATTTATGTAAGATCATTCAACGTGAGTTCAAGTGATCCCGTAGTGAAATAATCAATGTGAGGAGTGACAAATGACAAAGCAATTTTATTTAAAACGTTGAAATGATGATTTTTCAACTAACCATCTGCAACGCAGTGATATATTTTTTCCACCAAAAATTCCATGTGGGGAAAGCGGCAGAAAGGGCGTAGTAACCGTACATGACCATGTGCACAACCGAGTTGAGTAAGGGACCGTAGATGACTGCAGGTTGGGTCATGTTGTCACAACAACCATACCGTCTTTAACAAAAAACACCAACAACAATATCCGTAAAAACAACAATAACTACCACAACAACAACAACAACAACACAAAAAACAACAATCCTAACAACAACAACAACAACCAACCAGAACCACCGGCCAACCACTTGACGCCGATCCACCAAACACAGAACGTGGTCGAGTGATGATAAATATGGAGGAACGACAGTTGGTTGTACTTTTTCCTCAGAATAAAAAACAGGCTGTCGGCGAATTCGAGCAACTTCGAAAAGTAAAACCACCATAGCGCAGCGGCAATGTCTTCTTCCCGACCACCGGCCGTGAAATCAATCGGTTGACACACCAGCGAGTAGCCAATGGCGTAGGCGCGTGTCACTAGCTACAATGCGCATTTGACATAATCGCCCTTTAGGGGAAAATGTCATTAATATTAAAAATATGTAAATAACTAAACTTATGGAACTTGAGGCGGGCTATCTGATTATTTCAATTAAATTAACACCAGTTTCGTGTATCTCATAATATACACCAAAATAAAAAGTCTGCAGACAACTGCAGGCTGTCTGCAGGCGGCCGCGGTTTTTGACACATCTTTTTGTCCTGTACTGTATATGGGCGCGTTTAGAGTCAACTCAAGAGTTTTATTTGTAACACTTTCATAACTCATAAAAAGCAAGTTTTGACCCAACCAAGTGTTTCAAACAGTTTTATCGGGAACGAAATTATTTTCATGTGTACCGAAAGGTTTACAAATAAAATTTCTGCGACTTTCTCAAGACGACTCTAACCGCGCCCAAGTGGATGAATTTCATAATCAGCAGTTATGGTTGTCAAACGTTGACTCATATTTGTCAAGGTAGAGTTATATAATTTTCAAGATTTCATTTAATGATTGTTAAAAGTAGACTTATGATTTTTAAAGGAGACTCTTGTTTGTTACAAGTAGACTTATGATTGTCAAATAAGTCTTATGATTGTCAAAAGTGAGAATTATAATTGTCCAAATCGGTTAAAAGGTTCCAATAGGTTCATGATTGTAAAAAGAAGACTAATGACTGTCTATTCTGCCATATGTAGTGTTTTGCCGACCAACCTGTTGAATTATATACCCGTTGAGAATGACCATACCAGCATTATATATGATGAGCAGCCATCTGAGCTGTAGTGCCGGCCAACTATACAGTAATCGAGGTAGACTGACTGCACACATCAAGTAGGTCAGGGTCAGACATGCTGTGGGCACAGGTGACGACATCAGCCACCAGTTGGCTACTCGTGGATCTAAAGTGAATTCTCGTCAGTCTCACGTTACTACAGTACAGGACAAAATGATGTGGCCGGCTACGCATAACTTCGGCGAATTCGCTGAAATTTCAGCGCCTGCATGCCCGTCGCTGATTGGTTGGCCCCGCCCCCAAGCGTGGGGGTAGATGTTTCAGTTGTAGCTTGGGGGCGTGGCCAACCAATCAGCGACGGGCATGCATGCGCTGAAATTTCAGCTAGCTTGGGGGCGTGGCCAACCAATCAGCGACGGGCATGCAGGCGCTGAAATTTCAGCGAATTCGCCGATATTAATCATTCGCCGGCCACATCTTTTTGTCCTGTACTGTAAATTATAGCACCATGCTTTCGGCGCGCATTGAAATTTCGGCACGCATTCAAATTATACCAACAATTTTAGTTTAGCTGTTCACACTAAATTTTTTTTGTATTTTTTTCACATGTGAACTCAACGTTTTTCAATCATTCAAATTCTTTGTATCGGTTTTATCCTGCATACTATGCTACGGCGGCTGTGCCCTACTCATTTTGTCTAAATTACGAAATGAAAGACTGGCAATTTTTGAATTGCTGATTCCGCATTCAGGCTGGATTCCCAAATATTTATCCAGCTTATATGGATGGCAATGTAATTGTATTATAAAGAACATTTTTTGACGGATATGATAGGATTTTCAGAAATTGTGTTTTTCTTTATTTATACTTGATTAATAGACAATGGATAAACTTTGTACTATAGCACCAACCTGAGAATGTTAACGTCCACGTGTACCCGTCATACAACCACTTGTAGTACTTTAGTATGGTGGCCATTATTCGGAATGGTGCGAAGAGGTTACCGATGTAGGGATTATCGATGAGGTATTTTAGATGTTACTAAAAAATTGATCAAACTATTACAACTGAGGTTCGAATATTTCGCGACAAAAGCGACCACTTCACAGTTTTTTATAAAACTATTGCCACACACCTTGAATTGAAAATTTGGAAGTAATGTGCCTGACATGACTGACATAAACATGTTACAAAAAAACAAACAAAAAATAGTATGTGTGAAATTTTTACAAAAATACTGTCCCAACAACGTCCCGGAAAACTGTCGCGAAGTATTCGAACCATAGTTTTTTTAAAGATATCCGGACCGCTTCAACGTCGCAACAGTTAGCGGCACAATAAAACAACAATGCCAGTTAAGATCAATGTTGCTTCCAGTTCAAAATATAGGGAACATCCTTGGGTGTCGATGACAACTTTTATGTGAGTAGGTATCAACTTATTTTCAAGCCAGTGTAGTTTACCTGACCCATTGAAATTAGTTCATTTCATCCACTAATCTTACCTATTATAGCTGACACCCATTTATGTGTCATACATAATATAGAGCATTCTTGGGTATTTTTTAACTAATCTGGAAATTTCATTTCATTAAATTTAATCAACCCTCTAACTTCACCTTGACTTGTTCAAACTGTTGTCCTAAGTTAGTTCAAGTTACAGTGAGAATACCCGTGGAGAAAGTTGGAGCCACCAATGAAACTTTTACTTACTATCAAAAAAAAATTCTTTTACCTAAAAACATAAGCACTCGTGGTTACAACAATAAGCGGCGCAATAAAACTACAATTCCCGTTACAGTACAGGACAAAAAGATGTGGCCGGCTACGCATAATTTCGGCGAATTCGCTGAAATTTCAGCGCCTGCATGCCCGTCGCTGATTGGTTGGCCACGCCCTCAAGCTACAGCTTTTACATCTACCCCCACGCTTTGTCCTGTACTGTACATAAGATCAATGATGTTTCCAGTTCCAGTTCAAAATATGGGGAACATTCATGGGTGTCGATGACAACTTGAGTAGGTGATGATGATGAATTCATAGTTTCTGAATGTGATTATTTATGGAAATGAAACATTTCAAATAAGCCGATCATAAATGTTGAACTACATTTCAATCATCTTGAACTCATGGATAATTGAGGTACATTAAAGGTGAGTTGAGGCATTATGTTTAGCTATGGAAAAGGGCAAACTCTATTCTTTTTATATACTAGGGTGAACCCGTTGCTACGCAACTGCCACCTGTAAAGTTTTAAATTCATTACTACATGTTTTTCGTTCATGTACGGTTTTCTAACCGTCCCGTTAGAATCGATTAAGATATTTTTAATTCATGACTTGACATGATAATCTGTAGTGAAGATAAGCTTGATTTGACTTGTCTTCAGATAAGTTCAAATACAAATTTAGTTAATAAAAACCCATGGAAAAAGTCGTAGCCACCCATGAAAGTTTAACAACTTTTAGCGCCTATTCTTGTCAATAAACTATGTATAATTTTTTTACCGTCCCGTTGTCAGTAGAAAACCACCCGTCCCGTTGAAAACCATAGCATATTTTTACTTCATTACCCGACCTCTAATCAGTAGTGAAGAGTACATAGTAGTAGTAGCTGAATAATTACTTGACCCGATCTGTTGTTATCGAATTGATTTGAACACAGATTTTTATTCATGACTTGATATGATAATCTGTAGTGAAGATAAGCTTGTTTAATTTGACCTATCAAGATGAGGTCAAACTTTTTAGCGCCTATTTTTCGGCTAAAAATTATAATCTTTCCACCGTTCCGTTGTCAGTAGAAAACCATAGCATATTTTTCATCTCATTACCCGACCTCTAATCAGTAGATAAGAGTAGCATAGCAGGAGCTTAGATAATTTGACCCGACCGGTAATTAATGAACTGAATTAAACAAAGATTTTCAGTTGAAATAGATTGTTCCCGTTCATCAGTTCAGCATATTTTTTCATGCTGGTATGTTAATGATCCTTAATGTTAGACCCGTGGCACAAAATTTACGGACCTTCAGTTGAGGTCAGTTCAGTGAAGGTTGATATTTCCAGATCAGCATATCGGGTCGGCCCGTTTCTTACAAATGTAGAGCATAACATGGGTAATTTTTTATCTTGAGTAATTTTTGTAATCTGAAAATTTCATTACATTAAATTTAATCGACCCACAACTGTGGATTATGTAAAAAACGCAACTATTGAATTCAAACTGGGACAAGCCTATCGATTGGTTCATTGAATTCTCATTAGCCCAGAAAATCATGAGATGATTGCGGATGCGATAATTTTATAGAGCATATTATGGGTCATAGAAAATTTCATTACATTCAATTTAACCGACCCATTTGACTCTAATTTCAAACAGACTTGTTCAAACTGTTGTCCTAAGACTAGTTCAAGGTACAGTGATAATTTTAAACCTAAAAACATAAGCACCCGTGGTCACAACAGTTAGCGGACAATAAAACTACTATTCCAGTTGAGATCAATGTTGTTTGCAGTGCAAAAAGTGGCGAGAATCTCTCATGTGATGTGAGTAGGTGGCACTGGCGGACGAGCTAATACTCCAAAGGGAGGGGAATTTCTCCAAAGAGGGGGGAATTAGCAGTTTTTAGGCCATTTTACCTACACCTTAGGGAGCAAATTATACTTTTTGAAAACGCCAAAGAGAGGGGAATTCCACTTTTCCCTCCCCTTCTCGTCCGCTAGTGGTAGGTGGTGATGATTGAAATCGCAGTTTCTGCATGTGATTAATTATGAGAATGAAACATTGCAATAGAATTCGAATAAACCGATTATAAATGTTAAACTTGTCGCTATGCAACTCAAGTTATCCTTGATTCAAAATTCTAAGTTAAAACTTCTAGACACAAATTCTAGATAAAACCATATTGCTAGAAAAAAACAATGTCTAGCCTCCCGTTGAAAACTCGCTACCCGACCCAAGATTTAATTACGTAAATTGACTTGTCCTTGAACGTGCGCTCATATACTGCAGACACAAAGTTTACGTTACAAGAAATTGCAGCCGAGGGGGGAGGGGGAGGGGTAGGTGGCACGATGATTGGCTGAATATATGGGGAAACGATGATTGGCAGATCTGAGACCGACGAAACACTACAACAGTTAGCGGACAAAAAAAAACTACAGTTCCAGTTGAGATCAATAATGTTTCCAGTTCAAAAAGTGGAGAAAATCCCGAAGTAGTTGTAAAAAGCTGACGGTAAAAACAAATAAAACATGTAAAACAAAGAAAAATGTAATAAGGGAATGAAATTGTGTGGTATGGTTCACAACGCGATCAACGTATAAATTCCGAGGATGAAATATATCAACAGGCAACATAGAAAATATGAGAAATAAATGGCCAAAATCGACAAAAACAGGTAAGGAAATTCCCAAAACATATATGGTGATTATACATAATCTATAAGATCACTGTAGTGTTCACATGATGACTATTATGGCCTGGCACAGAACCATAATGATCGCCCAACACACGAGGCTGACCATCAGGCTGAAGCGATTATGCACAAAGGCGCGGATCGCAATGGAAGATACCTGAACACGTAGAAGACATCTAAAAAAACTAACTAAGAATGCTTTCGTATACGTAACGTAAGACAACAACGACTACATGAGCCGAGCGGTCCGTAAAACTGTGAGAGAATAGAATATAATAATAAAAAATCGTTAAAGAAACCAACCGTGTAAATTATTACACATATCTTCATGACTTCAGGAATATGGACTGTTCGTCCTTGTAATACAGATGACATGCAGACTCCGTTGCCGTTGACTGTGGCACCAGCGGATGAGGGAAGAACAGAAAACTAGAAATCCCCCCTCCTTGGCAGTTTCAATAAGTGGAATTTGTTCCCTAAGGTGTAGGTAAAACTACCTATTTTCTGCCAACTCCTCTTTCTTTTTTTGGAGAAATTTCCCTCCCTTTGAAGGTTTAGCTCGTCCGCCAGTGGGCTGCGGTTCGATCTCTAAACGGATTTGGTCTTGATCGCTATCGCTCGTCGTCGTCAACATCATGAGAAGACTTATTTTGCTGAAATCAGAACAAAACGAAAAGACTAAAACAACAAATTATAAAAGAAACATAATATGAGCACGTCACGACACAGGACAGAGCACACCGGAAACAGCCATGAAAGCAAACTTGGAAACGCAAATGAGAAGCACAATATTTTTTTTTACTTCAAATAAAAAATGATTATCTAATCAAACTTTATTCAATACAATATTTCCGGGTGGTACAATTTGATTTTATCCGATAGAAGGCCATAACAAATGTGTTATCAAATACTACACTTTTTTCTTCTACATACGATACGAATGAGACACGAAACAATAGGTAACATAGGCAGCAATAGCCCAGTGAACAGGCATTCATGTGGTCGTGCTCGTGGACTTACATAGATTGTACAACTTACCTTGTCCTTCAAATTTAAGATCATTTAATCAATTAACTAGGAGATTTTATTGTTTAAAACAAGTTAAAACACGGAACTACTTGTTGTAACACGAAAAAAGTATAAAAAACGACGCATTTAAACGTCAAAATGTCGTAAAACCCATATTATAGCCTATTTTACAGCTATAGGGTGTGCCACATAACTTGCAGCATTTTGATCAACCACAATTTTTTTTGTTGTAATATTAACATAATGAGTTTAATAGCATCGGATAGCATTAGTCTGATCTTTTGTTTACCGTATATTGGAGGTTCATACCTATCACATAGCTTCAAATATGGCCCTTTTCGTGAAAGTAGTCAAAGTCGAAATTGATTGCTGACATGACAGTAAAGTATAGTTGATAAAATAACTTTTCCTACAGTAATCTGGATCGACTCATGCTACAGTAACCTAGATCACTTTAAACTATAGTAACCTGGATCGACTTATGCTACAGTAACCCAGATCGGCTACGCGACGGCGACCACTCCGTGGTGATGGTGACCGAGAGAGGGACGAGTCATACCGCGGTGACCGTCGAGGGCGACCTGCAGACAAAATGTGAAAACAACTCACTATCAATTTTTTACGTTTATCTCACTTATCTAAATACCACAATAATCAAAATTCACTGATTAGACTAACCCACCAGTCATAAAAATCCTAGTTAGTTAGATTTCACATTCGAAGATAATTAACAATCGTCTATCATGGACGAACCCTTAGATCTGCGACACACAGGCCCTCCAGTCAATGGCCCTCCAGCCTCCACAGACAGGGCACCAAATCTTTGACAATTGACCGTCATGTCACAAAACCGTCCATAGGGACTAGAAACGAATTGTAAATGGGACGGGGCAGTCGTAGGTTGAGAAATAGGATGAAGTGATAACGAACAGAGCAACCACAGAAAATCAACTCACAATTTTTCCACTAATATAATGATGTGAAAAAGAGCGTTGTTGTCGGAAGGTCATTTGTTCGAATTTAAGTTTGCTCGAAAAGTTATTAGCTCGAATTGAAGATTGGATTTCAATTCGGGTGAAGTGTCGAATTAAAAAATATAACTCGAGAACGAACATCAATCGTATTTTAGTCACTCAGTCAGACAGTCACTCCATGATTTACTCACTCAATCAGTCTTCACGTCAACCAGTCTGTCATCAAACAGACACTTATTCAGTGGGTTATTACACCAATCAGTTATCTCGTTGGTCGTGCACTGAATCGGGCACTCGTCCCATCAATCTTACTCAGGCAGTCGTATTCACCCATCAGTGGTCCAGACATGCCATCATATATTAAGATGAAGCGACGACCAAAACATCATGAAAGTTAGGACAATAAAAAAACGGGATTTGAATGTAAAACGACACACTTCACTCCCGTAAACTCTAATCTGTATTAATTTTCCGTTAAAACCACGAAAACAAGCCAAAGTCCGCGTAACAAAATTTGGTAGAAAAAACACTATAAACACGATACTATATTATAACACATAATATTATATCCTTTAACACGCAAAAATGTCAGATGGAAAATCTCATTGAGTTCTCTCAACATAAGGATAAACCAAGACCACCATTCGAAAGGACAGAGTCTCCTCTTCAAAACCTGCCTAACTAGCCAATGCAATTTGGCCTTATTTCGATCCCATTTGACCACCAAAGTTTTGGTGAGTATTGGTGCAACTCGTGGTGACACCTTATATTATTACACGATATTATATTAAACACTATGCCAAAAGCATATTTGAATTCAAACAGCGCGCCAAAAGCATATTTGAATTCAAACAGCGCGCCAAAAGCATATTTGAATTCAAACAACGCGCCAAAAGAATATTTGAATTCAAACAGCGCGCCAAAAGCATATTTGAATTCAAACAGCGCGCCAAAAGCATATTTGAATTCAAACAACGCGCCAAAAACTTTCTGGCTAGGAAGAAACCGAGGATCGCCTATATTTACTGCCATCCAGGGTTTCTTGATAGTCATTTTTTTGGCATTATCAATTCAATCTGCAAAAGTAACTATACTGCTCATGATTGACTATGCAAAAGAGTCGAATCGGGTTTACAACTAAAGAAAACCCGTATGTATGATTTTTTTCAGTGTCAGTTGCATACGGGATTTTAAATTCTGAAAGTGACTCAAAATACAGGGGACATTATAATCCTGAAGCGTTTCAGTCTTCAGTAGAGTAACCTGTAATTATAATATTTTTATGCGGGTTTTTTGAATTTTAATTACATGCCTATTGTCTCGAAGAGATGAGCGCAGCCAATTTTCCCATTAAGATTTTCTCCCTCAACAATGTTCGAAAGTTTTACAACGTATTGCATAATGAAACACGAGCAGTATAACTATTTTGGCTCACATGTAAATAAACTGTGCACCAAAGAGTTTAAACGAATTCCAATACAAATTGTAACCCATAATCACGCTTTTTTCCATGTGTAGCAAACCAGTTTATCGTTGAATGTGCACATTTTGTTCTTCTATTAGTTAGTTTTTGAATACCATGTTAATATGTGATTATTTAATTGCGTTTTAGTATATATTTTTTTATAAGGAATGGCTGATTTTTTTATATTATTATACCATAGTCCATATTTTTCGCTGACGCCATCCTCTGCCTATATATGTTGTTATGGTAAAAAAAAATTCTTATCAACTCAAATCCAAACTTTTGCATAAAGCATATAAATCTTTATTCTGTTGCAGCAAACGATCTCGAAAGAACACAGTGAAGTACTTAATTCAGTAAAACATGGTAATATAAAGTAGTTTACGAAAGTGATGCGTTTCTTCGATTTCGAAATCCTATACATCGTACATCGAAATAAGTTATAATATAATATAATTTAAATATAGCTTGTTCAGGGTTTCTGGTTATCAAAAATAAGTTTTTTTACCAAAATTATGGGTGTTACGCAAATATTTATTGAAACAAATAAATTTGCTATGCGTCAAAATGTCATGTGAAAATTTTTTTTTTCTCAAGTCAGTTTGAATTCAAACTGCGCGCCAAAATTTTTTCTGAGTAACAAGAAACCGTGGATAGGCTGTGGGATATAAACCAGATTTTCATCAGCAACATCAAAATCACCAGCGGACGAGAAGGGGTGGGAAAAGTGGAATTACCCCTCTTTGGGCTTTTTCAAAAAGTAGAGTTTGTTCATTAAGGTGTGGGTAAAACAGCCTGTAAACTGCTAATTCCCCCCCCCCCCCCTTTTTTTGGAAAGATTCCCCTCCCATTGGAGTGTTAGCTCATCCGCCAGTGATCAAAATACAGATATTATTATAATACAAAACCGGTGTAAACACCCAAATAAAAAGCAGCAAGAATTCATATCCCAGACTGATTATGTCCGATAAGATTTGAAAATTTAAATGCGCGCCAAAATTTCAAATGCGCGCTCAAATCGGTGAGTGTAAATATGACCGGACCAACCACCCCGGGATATAATTTAGCTCAACGGCTCAACAATATTTTTTTAGTGAAACCAAAACCATGACAGCTGAACTCTTCAACATTCTCTCAGTCTCTCATTCCGAAAAATCACAGCAACCAGATTCGCCTAAAATGAAGTGGATACACCCATTTTCAATTCTAAATACATACATACATGTTTTTCTCTACGTTTATTAACCTTTGCCTATAGCAACTGGCACCATTCGAAAACTTTGTTTCCGCACACTAGCTATAGCTTATTCAGGATTTCTTGTTAGTCAGAACATTGTTGGCGCGCAGTTTGAATTCAAATCTGCTTTTAGTGCAAGTAAGGGTATTAAGAAAAATTCGTTTTCACGTTACATCCAGAATATGTCAGAATAAATATGAACAATTCACTCCGTTCAAAACAGTTTCCTGAAAAATTTAATTAAAAGAATTTTGATTAAAATATAAAGATACATTTTTTTCACTGACTAAATTCAAACATTCAAGTAATTTAGAGTGATTTAGAATGGGCCAAAAACCTCTTGCAGTAACAAGAAAGCCTGAATGAGCTCAAATTCGCGAATTTTTTATCGCCTGATGAATCACTAAGACTATATATAACAGAAGAGAAATCTCAAACGAATCATTCATTTATTGGTATAAAGCATGATAACCGAAACAGGCAAAATTGACTAAATACATATGAAAAAACGTGAAAAATTGGGAAAGTGTACAAGGGTGATTATATTTTCATGTATATGACCGAGATGACATTCCTCAAATATCATAGATCTGCATATCAAAGACAACGTTTGAGAAAGAACTGGAAAACTAAAATCGGAGGACCAATTAATATAAATAAAAGAGCAATAAAATGTCCCAGTATGACATTCCAAGTAAAGATATATTGAAACAGTATATGAGTTAGCGTTATTAATATTTGAAAACATATCTTAATCTTATGTTCTTCACCGCAATACAACGAATAAGATTACCCAAGAAACCGTGATGTTTCATGATCATTTTTCAACCCAAATGTTCATTGACTACCCGCAACACAACGTGACATGTCAAATGTGACACAATTTCGTCACATGTCACACAGCTTGGTCACATGTCAGACAGGTCACAAAACCAAGTCACAAAAAATCGCATGTCACAAAATTATGTCACATGTCACACCCGATGTCACATCATTTTGTGTTCACTCGAGTGACCGTTCACCACGCGCAATGTGGATGCCGGGACGTACGTAACGTGATGACCGGAAGTTGAGGGGCCGGCGATATCCGACGAGTCGTCGATATCGTTAGCGTTGATAGGATAGTCGAGTTCCACCGTCACGTCATCAGATAGATGACCGATCGCGGATACCGCATTGTAGCTGAACGGGTCAGTGAGTGAGTGAGTGAGTGAGTGAGTGAGTGAGTGAGTGAGTGAGTGGGTGAGTCGTGTCACTCGGTGAAATCAGCCATTCAAGTCGGGTCAGTCAGTCACTTATCTCCTCTCGCTATCACTCACTCACTCACTCACTCACTCACTCACTCACTCACTCACTCACTCACTCACTCACTCACTCACTCACTCACTCACTCACTCACTCTCACTCACTCACTTGTATAGCGCACTCTGCGGCGCACCGCCGTGTCGCACTTCATAAACATCGTTGGTTGTTGTGTGCATGCGGTCGTACATCAGATCGTCATAGCTCGGTGACGTTAGACCTGTGAGTGAGTGAGTGAGTGAGTTAGTGAGCTTTTGGGTGTAGTCAGTGAGTGAGTGAGTCAGTGAGTGAGTCAGTAAGTGAGTTAGTGAGCTTTTGGGTGTAGTCAGTGAGTAAGTGAGTGAGTGAGTGAATGAGTGAATGAGTGGGTGGGTGGGTGGGTGAGTGAGTGAGTGAGTGAGTGAGTGAGTGAGTGAGTGAGTGAATGGATGAGACAGTGAGTGAATGAGTGAGTGAGTGAGTGACTGAGTGAATGAGTTATTGAGTGGATGAGTAGGTATTTAGTGGTTGGTGAGTGAGTGAGTGAGTGAATGAGTGAGTGAGTGAGTGAAAGAGTATATCAGTGATTAAAATGGTGAGTGAAGGAGTGAGTGAGTGAGTGAGTGAGTGAATGAATGAGTGATTGAGTGAGTGCGTCAGTCAGCGAGTGAGTGGGTGAGTATCCAACCGGGAAACCCGGGATAGTAGCTTGTTTGACCATTGGTCTCACCACCGGGCACCTCACCCCGTGCTGTGGCATCGTCCTTCTGACGACGATAAGAAAATAATCGACCCGATTGTGAGGATTTTCTGTAAAAATAACAACGTAAACATGAAAAAATATCATTTTTAATAGAGAAATCAACGATCGTTATTTTTTATTATTTCAGCATAGAATGTCATCGGTTCTGAAGATTTTCTGCCAAGAAACAGGAAACATATCACGAAATTTTTTCAACTGAACATCACTGATCTCTGCATACATAGAAAGTATGATTATAATCCGGAAAATCGGCCTTTCAAATTAAATGTACTAATCATCGGCGGACTAGCTAAATCTTCAAAGAGGGGGAATTGACAGCAACCAGACCATTTTACCTTCACCTTAAAGAACCAACTTAACTTATTGAAAACGCTAAAGACAGGGGAGTTTCACTTTTCCCTCCCCTTCTCGTCCGCTACTGTAGTCACGAGAGAAAAGGTGCATGAACTAACGGTATATAGTTTTTCAGGAAAGTCACATACACGAACGGTGTGTAGAGCGCAAAATACACGTAGCTAGTCAGGTCCACAACGCTGTAAAGAAATGTAATTGAAAAAATAAAAATGAATTTTTTATCGGGCAGTTAAATTAAATTTTTACGACTTTTGGATTCAGAAGTCAGATTCCATCTATGAACAAAATCTATTATGGTTGTTGTATTCTTATTTTTATAATTTCAACTACAGAATTAGCTCTCCGGTCAATATATCATACAAACTGTCCAATCGATAGCATTGAAATGGCTTTTTTCAAGTTGTCATCAAGTTATGATAAATGATTATAGAAAAAAAATTCGGTAAAATTTCCCCAAAATTTAAAAAAACGTCAAAAATGATAAAACAATAAAATAAATAAATAAATAAATGAATAAAAACACGAACCACATGCCGACCAAAAATCCCCACCAAAGGAGCAGAGCCCCACCGAACTGGACCGTGTTGAGTAAAGCCATTAATATACAGTACACATAGTAGCGACGTCGTTCTGAAATTAGTTTGTTTCATCATCAAGAAAATCATTAAAAAAAAATTACATCAGAAACAAAAATGTTTTTTGAGAATACGATGAAACGGACTTAAAACACCTAACACACTATCACACTCACTCACTCACTCACTCACTCACTCACTGCCTCACTCACTGCCTCACTCACTAACTCACTCATTCACTCACTCACTCACTCACTCACTTACTTACTCACTCACTCACCGGGTACTAAAACGAATCTCCTCAACGGTGAACACGGTAGTAAAAACGCCATCAAGTATGCGGTAACAGATAATCCGCTCGTTATCATCCAGACAGAGCAACACAAATTCTTACTTCATATCTACTCAAGTTCGAGAAACTGGTATCCCTTGTTAAGCCATGTAAAAATGTTTCCTTTACCATATTTGGGAAAACAGATGAAGTGGTTACAATCCAGATTCGGAAAAAATGTATGTCAATGAAAACTGAACTAACCCGGTACTAAAACGAATCTCCTTAACGGTGAACACGGTAGTAAAAACGCCATCAAGTATGCGGTAACGGATAATCCGCTCGTTATCATCCAGAACAACATGCCGCCATGCGCGTAGATGGTGACCGAGGGATCGGCGGATTTATAGTGCGGATCCGGATGCTCAAACTCGAGCCACGACTGGAGACCGCTGCAAAAACATACGGATTTTTCATAGAAAAGACAAAGATGACGTGATGGGTTGAGCTGCAGCAATTCAAGAACAACAGAAACAACAACCAACACTACAACAACAACTATAGCAACAACGAAACAACTTAAATAATAAATTTGCAGGTTTATTCACGTTTTATTGCAACGAGAAATGCCATGTAACAGAGTGAAATAATGAACAAAACAACAACAACAACCAACCTGAACACGGCTGCACACACCAGCGTGGCGGCCAATACCCGTCTAATCGAACTGTTGCTGTCCAAATGACCTGTAAAAATTTAATTATAAAATTTTATAAAACACAAATAATACATTAATTTAAAAAAAATTATAATAAAAGGTTACATGAAATTTATTGTGACAAAAACGATAACGAAAGTAAATGTTGTAAACTTTCATCTAGTGCAAAATTTTTCTTTCTACAAGAAAAAGAACCTGTGACAAATAAAAACTGGAAGCAATATTTTTTTGTCGCCAAACAGTGAATTAAAAAAAATTATGTAACAACCTCAACAACAACAACAACAACAACAACAACAACAACAACAACAACAACAACAACAACAACAACAACAACAACAACAACAACCCCAACCAACCAAAGAAGAGCGCGAACGTTATGAAGCATAGCTCGGATGAAATGAGGAAGAATTTCAGCGCGAGCCAGAGTATTTTATCGACGATATCACCGGCAAATTCAGTGGCCGTTGCCGTGATAGAAACTGCACACCGTACAATGTTGAGCAGAGTGATTATGTACACCTGTGAGTGAGTGAGTGAGTGAGTGAGTGAGTGAGTGAGTGAGTGAATGAGTGAGTGAGTGAGTGGGTGAGTGAGTGAGTGAGTGAGTGAGTGAGTGAGTGAGTGAGTGAGTGGGTGAGTGAGTGAGTGAGTGGGTGAGTGAGTGAGTGAGTGAGTGAGTGAGTGAGTGAGTGAGTGGGTGAGTGAGTGAGTGAGTGAGTGAGTGAGTGAGTGAGTGAGTGAGTGAGTGAGTGGGTGAGTGAGTGAATAAGTGAGTGAGTGAGTGAGTGAGTGAATGAATGGATCAGGCCGTGGCCGTGATAGAAACTGCTCATCGGATTATGTTGAGCTGCGTGATTATGTACACCTGTGAGTGAATAAGTGTGAGTGAGTGAGTGAGTGAGTGAGTGAGTGGGTGAGTGAGTGAGTGAGTGACTGAGTGAGTGAGTGAGCATGCGAGTGAGTGAGTGAGTGAGTGAGTGAGTGAGTGAGTGAGTGAGTGAGTGAGTGAGTGAGTGAGTGCATGAGTGAGTGAGTGAGTGGGTGTTGAGTGAGTGAGTGAATGAGCGAGTTGTTTTATCAACGATATCTCCGGCGAATCAGAGTGATTATGTACACCTGTGAGTGAATAAATGATTAATTGAGTCATTCAGTGAGTATGCGAGTGAGTGAATGAGTGAGTGAGTGAGTGAGCTAAAGAGTAAGTGCATGAATACTCGACCATTGTCCACTAACCAAAATGAAAAACGTCTTGAACACCGGACTCTTGGTTACCCGTAGTTTGGACACGATTCGTCGTAGCTTCCAGATGAGGAAGAGCAGAAACACCAAGTTGGGCACGAGGATGAACAGATCCCAGATACGAACGGAGAGGTACACTTGACCGGTGCTGAAAAAATCTTCATTCATTCACTCATCAACTCATTCACTCACTCACTCACTCACTCAAACCACCTTCTCTCATACACTTGGTCAGTACTTTAAAATTTTATTTATTTATTTTCATTTATCACTGAGTTTAGAATACAAAATAACCTCATAATAAAGAAAAAATACCTAACTCACACACTTGTTATTTTTCCTTTCACTGACTCACTCAATAATTGAGACTGACTGACTGACTGACTCGCTTACTCACTCAGTAACTCACATTGGTTCACAAATCTGCTGTACCAGAACCTTTTTGAAAAATGGTTAAAGTCATCGAAAGTTTTGTTCACTCACTCACTACCTCACTCGCCTCACTCACTCACGTCACTCAATCACTCCCTCACTCAATCACTCACTCACTCACTCACTCACTCACTCACTCACTCACTCACTCACTCACTCACTCACTCACTCACTCACTCACTCACTCACTCACTCACTTTGGATCAGCAATCTGTTGTACCAGCACCTTCTTGCAGAATGGTATCAAGTCATCGAAAGTCCCATTGTGGTCCGTCCCGTTGTCATCAACGCGAACCAGAAAATCTATCATTATATTGAAATTTTCCCGTATTTAATTAATTTATATTTTTTCCTGAAATTAAAATAAAAAATCAGCATGTGAAATATTTTGCATTTTAGTACAGATGAGCTTACATGACTTCGTTGTTCGAATACTAGGAAACAAAGATAATTTGAATAGAGAATACTGATAAAAACATGAGATTGTGAACATTATGTCTGCCCCACCCTTTGTTTCTCATTGATTCTGATAAGAAAACAGTACAAAGAATAGTAAGCAGTTTATTGGCTGACGTTCAACATTACCTGATTTATAAACGATGAAATGAATTATAACAAAAAAAATAGCACAGAATGAAGAAAACTTGACTCCGAAACTGAACTCGGCAAAACATAAGAAAAAAGCGCAGCACAAAAAAACAAAAAAGAGACAAAAATGTCCAAAGTATATAAAAAAATCAACACACCAACTCCACCTACTTAACATTCTATGAAGGGAGAAACCGAAAAAAGCAAAATAAAAGTTACCCATAACAAGTAAAATGAAAGTTACCCGTGACAAGTAAAATGAAAGGTACCTGTAACAAGTAAAATGAAAGTTACCCATAACAAGAAAAATGAAAGTTACCCATAATAGCAAGTAAAATGGAAGTTACCCATAACAAGTATACAAAATGCAAGATACCCATAACAAGCAAAATGAAAGTTTAACAAGTAAAATGAAAGTTACCCATAACAAGCAAAATGAAAGTTACCCTAAACAAGTAAAATGAAAATTACCCATAACAAGCAAAATGAAAGTTACCCAGAACAAGCTAAATAAAAGTTACCCGTAACAAGTAAAATGAAAGTTACCCATAACAAGCAGATGAAAGTTACCCGTACCGTAACAAGTAAAATGAAAATTACCCATAACAAGCAAAATGAAAGTTACCCATAACAAGCATAATGAACGGAATGTAGCAAAACAAACAACCTTTTCTTGACGATAATGTTGTGTAAATTTGGCCAAAAGTAGAAAGTTCTGCACAAACACAGAATAAATAGCACATTTTTGGCCTGTGCCGTTTTACAACACGAACTTATTTTGTGTTAATATACAGAAAAGAAAATATTTTCCACGCTTTTTATGTTTCACCGTTCGTTTACGTAGGGAACGTTCGGGTTCAATTATCGGGAGGAGAAAGAGGAATTCCCCCTTTGGCGGTTTCAAAATATATACGTTGGGTTTGTTCCTCAAGGTGTAGGTAAAATAACATGATTTCTGCCAATGCCCCCCTCTTTGGGAAGATTCCCCTCCCTTTCGAGTTTTGGTTAAAACCGCCAGTGGCCTTCCCTACCCTTAAATGAATATTGGCCCATCACCAAAGCAGAACAAAATTGAAATCACGTGATTTCTCCATTCCGACAGCACGCGGTTGCGCTACACTAGCGGCCGAGCTAAATTCCCAAAGGGAGGGGAACTTCGTCAGTGAGGGGGAATCGGCAGTTTTCAGGCCATTTTACCTACACCTTAGGCAGGGAACAAATTCTACTTTTTACAGCCAAAGAGAGGGAATTCCACTTTTCCCTCCCCTTCTCGTCCGCTTGTGTAGCGCAAAAAAAGAATTCCCCCCTCTTTGACAGTTCCAAAAAATTGACATTAATCCTCAAGGTGTAGGTAAAATAGCTTACTTTCTGCCAATTCCCCCTCTTTGGTGAAATTCCCCTCTCTTTGGTAGTTTGGCTCGTCCGCCAGTGTTGCGCTATAGTTCATTTATGTTTTTTATTGTTATTAAGTGTTGCTTCCAAGATGCTGAGATTTCAAGATTCCCAATGCTCCTATTCTAAGATTTCACCAAAACAAGGAGAAAGGAAGAGTTAGCGGAATTGCTTCGAATGGCAGAAAACTCTAAATTTTCGTGAAACGTTGTACGTTGAAACACCCCATAATATTTTGCAACAGAGCAAGTGTAAAAAATGTAATTATTTAACGTCGCGGCACTAGCGGACGAGAAGGGATGGAAAAAGTGGAATTCCCCCCTCTTTGGTTTTTTCAAAAAGTAGAATTTGTTCCCTAAGGTGTAGGTAAAATGGCCTGAAAACTGTCAATTCCCCCCTCTTTGATAAAATTCCCCTCCCTTTGGAGGATTAGCTCGTCCGCCAGTAGCATGAATGAATAAGACGCGGTTAAAATATTCGAGAAGCAAGAATTCGGAGAAAAATCAGCTGCTTGGAAAGATGGCGAAATCTTGGCACAACCACCGTACATAAATACATACATAACATTTAATAGCGGACGAGAAGGGGTGGGAAAAGTGGAATTCCCCTTAATTGGCGGTTTCAAAACTAGAGTTTGTTCCTTATGGTGTATGCAACATGGCTAAACTTCTGCCAATTCCCCTCTCTTTGGGAATGTGAAGATTCCCTCCCTTTGAAGGTTTGGCTTGTCCGCTTTACTAAGTGGCCAGACTAAGCGCGTGAAGCACACACCTGCTTATGGTTATGGTCCGTTCGGAAAATACTGAGAAAAATATTGTTTTGAAAATTCGAACCACGAACGAAGAATGGCGGAAGAAAAATTTAATCAAAACTCTCATTCATAGCATGGAACACACTAGTGGACGAGAAGTGTGGGAAAAGTGGAACACACCCTCTTTGGCGTTTTCGAAAAGAATATAATTTGTTCCTCAAAGATGTAGGTAAAATAGCCTAAATTTTGCCAATCCCCGACCTCCCCGCCCCGTCTTCGGCTAGACTCCGCTGCTTTTGGAAGTTTCACTCGTTCGCCTATGAAGGAAAGGGTTTCATATATGGAAAGTATTTTACGATAATTCCACACGAATCAGAGCTAGAACATAACACTTGCGGCTGCGTCAAACCTTCAAGCAAGGAGACAGATTTCTCCAAACACAGGGACATCGGCACATTTGAGTCTGTTTTAACCTGCACCTTATGAGAAATAGTACGTGATTTTCGAAACCGCAAAAGGGGGAATACCTATTTTCCCTACCCTTTCCCATATAAAAGAACAAAGGACGTATATAAAAGAATGTGCGTTAAAAATACTTTGACTAAATTTACATAAACAGTCTGTTTAGTCTCAAAGCATCGAATAGCTAATGTTTTGCCATCATGTTCATAGGTAAATAACCACGTTGATGAGTCATTGAAATATGCACTCACATGGCGTTTTGTAATACATACATTACATAAGTACATACTCTACTTGACAAGCTGTGTTTACGTACACGTACCTACATATAAGGCCGAAGTGAAATAATATTCAGAAAACTCAGAATTTCAGATTTTTTTCAAATTGTTCAAATCACAGGAATACAAAAGTAATGTCTGCAATTTTCACTGAATGAGTATCAAAACCGCAGGTAAATATCACTGACGGACGCATATTTCCCAAACCCAAAAAATTTCCTAGAATTTTTTTCAAACACGAATTTTTATTTGCACATAAAAAGGTGTGTAACCACTGAAATACCACCGCCGCGCGGGCCTAACTGCTTGTCCTCGCTCAACGATAGGTAATCGGGGGTTAACCGGACAGTAATATTATATAATATTATAATATATATAAGATATGGAATATTTTCCTGGTGGCAAAAAAATTTGGCGTTCAGAAAAAATTCTAGGAAAATTTTTGGAGTTTGGAATTTTGCCTGACGGACGAGCCAAACCTCCAAAGGGATAGGAATTTTGTCGAAGAGGAGGAAATTGGCAGTTTTCAGGTCAAGTTACCTATAATTCAAGCCTTTCAAGGAACAAACAACACTTTTGAAACTTGTCAAAGAAGGAGTGATTCCACTTTTATTTCCCATTCTCGTCGGCTAGTGATCAATATGATCGCGAACTTTTGCTTAAATTTCCGAATAAATGGAAAACAGAAAGGGCACACATAGACTGGTGAAATTTACTTTTAGAACGCAACTCGAGTTCGCGTGTCTGCCTGACGCAGGCGGCATGGATTTCCATTCTAATTTCTATGCACTAGCGGACGAGCCAATCTTCCAAAGGGAGGGGAATTGGCAGTTTTCAGGTTATTTTACCAACACCTTGAGGAACAAATTCTATTCTTTGAAAACACCAAAGAGGGGGGAATTCCACTTTTCCCACCCCTTCTGGTCCGCTGGTGTTTCTATGCACTAGCGGACGAGAAGCGATGGGAAAAGTGGAATTCACCCTCTATGGAGTTTGTACTTGAAAATGTTTAGTTTGTTTCCTGAGGTGTAGGTAAAATGACCGAAAACTGCCAATTCCCCTCTCTTTGAGGAAATTCCCCTCCCTTTGGAGGGTCAGGTCGTCCCCGCCAGTGATTATGAAATAGACAAACAGTACTGCAAAATCATCGAACTTTACCGACGAGTTTTATTGATGATGTGAGTGGTTTGGTTCGAAACCTTCTTAACAGTTAACGTTTTCAATTCAACAGCAGCAGTTGCGGACGATCCAAACCTCCAAAGGGAGGGAAACCTCTCCAAAGAGGGGGGAATCGGCAGAAATTTGAGGAACAAAGTCGACTTTCTGAAACTATCAAAGAGAGGGGAATTCCACTTTTCAAAATCATCGAACTTTACCGAAGAGTTTTACATTTATTGATGAAGCGAGTGGTTTGGTTCAAAACCTTCTCAACAGTTAACGTTTTCAATTCAACAGCAGCAGTGACGGACGAGCAAAACCTCCAAAGGGAGGGAAACCTCTTGAAAGAGGGGGGAATCGGCATAAGTTAGACCATTTTACCTACACCTTAGGGAACAAATTCTACTTTCTGAAACCACCAAAGAGGGGGAATACACTTTTCAAAATCATCGAACTATACCAAAGAGTTTCATTGATGAAGCGAGTGGTTTGGTTCAAAACCTTCTCAACAGTTAACGTTTTCAAATCAACAGCAGCATCAATAGCGGACGAGAAAGGGTGTAAAAAGTGGAATTCACCCCTCTTTGGCGGTGTCAAAAAGTTTAGTTTGTTCCTTAAGATGAAAATAAAAAGGCATTAAAACTGCGAATTCCCCTCTTTGGCGAAATTCCCCTCCCTTTGAAGGATTAGCTCGTCCGCCAGTAAGCAGCCGTGGTGCGGTGCCCGTACAATGGCGGATGAGCGAATTTTCCCAAGGGAGGGGAATTTTCCCAAAGAGAGGGAACTGACTGTTTTCAGGCCATTTCACCTACACCTTAAGAAAAAAATTCAACTTTTTGGAAACCGCCAAAGAGGGGGGAATTCTAGTTTTCCCACCCCTTCTCGTCCGCTAATGTGCCCGTAAGTATCGTCATAAGTAAACAAAACGGCAACAGACTGTTCCATCTGCTTACTTTTCGGCTTGCCGAAAAGAAGAAAAACGTGGCGATAATAAGTGCCTGGTAATCTAATTTTTCGGTGAAATTGAGATTTTTCGGTGATTTTTTTTCTCTTTTCATTGTTATCTCGTGAAGTGAGCATCTTCATTGAATATGTAGAGATTTAATGTTTTGCTAAAATTACGAAAACGCTAAAAAAATGTTTTTCTGCTGCTTACTTTTCGGCTTGCCGAAAAGAAGAAAAACGTGGCGATAATAAGTGCCTGGTAATCTATTTTTGGTGAAATTGATATTTTTCGATGAAATTTTTTGTCTTTTTATATCTGGGAGAATATGGAATTTACTTTCGAAGTGATCTCGTAAAGTGACTAAGTGAGCATCTTCATTGAATTTGTAGAGATTTAATGTTTTGCTAAAATTACGAAAACGCAAAAAAACTGTTCTTCTGCTGCTTGCATTTCGGCTTGCCGAAAAGAAGTAAAACGTGGCGATAATAAGTGCCTGGTAAATCTATTTTTTGGTGAAAACCATGTTTCTTTACATATTTTTTTTGGTGAAAATCATGTTTCTCACAAAGAGGAACTTATGTAATTGTGAGAAGATTTCTTTATTGAATGAGATTATTTATTTCGAGGGAAAAAAATCTCAACTGGCCAGCCGGCAGCCAGGAGACAACGTGGCGACAATAAGTGGTGGAGTTATTCAGTTACGGAAAGCGCAAAATTCAGGTTTTATTTGTCTGTTTTCGACCGAAATTCGGTTTCCACGAACAACTATGAAAACGCCGTTTCTGGGTATACTGGGGATGTTCATTGGGGTTTGAATTTTTAGGATCTTAACTATATACATAAACAATCATCTCAAGTATCCTACATTAAAAAAAATCAAGACTCTTTCGTAAACTAGGAATCCTTTGACGCAAGTAAGTGGAGACATCGATGAATACTGGAACCAATAGCGGATGAGAAGGGTGGGAAAGGGGAAATCCCGCCTCTAAGGCGTTTTCAAAAAGTAGAATTTGTTCCCTAATGTCTAGGTAAAATGGTCTACTTTCTGTAAATTCCCCTCTCTTTGGAAGATTGGCTCGTCCGCCAGTGGAACTGGAACCACTGGCGGACGAGACGAACCTCCAAAGGGAGGGGAATTTTCCCAAAGAGAGGGGAAATTCGCATAAATAAAGCTGTTTAACCTACACCTTAAGAAACAAATTCAACTTTTTGAAATCGCCAAGGAGGGGGAATTCCACTTTTCCCACCCCTTCTCGTCCGCTAGTGGAACAACGGACTAAAGAACAATGGCAGAAAGATACTCGCAAATACAACAGCGGGTTCAGTACATGTTCACGAAAAAAATATGAATAACGCCCCATTTGATGCAAAAAGTTTAGAGAAAAATAATATCAACATCTTGTAAACATGCCTGAGTACTGAAGTGAAATATAAAAGAAGAAAAATTTTTCAGTTATTATACACAACCACAAGAATTCTCGCGCGAATTTCGCCGACAAAAAAAATAACTCAAGTCAGAGCCGGACGAACAACGACTGAAAACAGATGATATTGCGAAAGAGAAAAAACAAATTTTTCGGTGATGTTTTGAAAATCGGCGAAAATTCGTGTTGGTTAAGAGCTATAAGTACAGCATAATAAGATGCATCGTCACATTAAGCATGAAAAATCTACGATCTTTTCCCATCTATGCAACACATTAGTTTCTGAGAATTCCGCAATTTCATATTTATGTCACACTTAAAAATAAGTTAAAAATGTAATGCGAATTTTTTTTAATAGAATTTCAACTGTAGAATTATTTTAGCGACTATATGCAGCGACTGGCCTGGCGGACGAGCTAATACTCCAAAGGGAAGGGAATTTCGTCAAAGAGAGGACATTTAGCGGTTTTGCAAGCCATTTTATCTACACGTCAGAGAAAAAATTTTCGTCTTACGCCAAAGAGAGGGAAGTCCATTTTTCCCACCTCTACTCATCCGCTAGTGTATTGTATGCAGGCAAAATATCAGCTGATAACCAGTTATTCATGTCGATACTTGGTCATGGTTCATGTACTACCAGTAGCGGACGAGAAAGGGAGGGTAAAGTAGAAGTAAAATACCCTCTCTTGGGCGTTTTGGAAAAAAACTTTCCTTGAGGTGAGGTGTGGGTAAAATGCCTAGAAGATTGCCAATTCCCCCTCTTTGACGAAAGTCCCCTCCCTTTGAAGGTTTGGCTCGTCCGCCAGTGGGTCAAGGTTCATGTACTACTGCCCACCAGCGGACGAGAAGGGGTGGGAAAAGTGAAATTCCCCCCTCTTTGGCATTCTCGAAAAGTAGAATTGTTCCTTAAGGTGTAGGTAGAATGGTCTGAAAACTGCCGATTCCCCACTCTTAGACGAAATTCCTATCCCTTTGAAGGATTAGCTCGTCCTACTGCCTACTGAGAGTAAAAATCAACGCCGACTCGACTCATAGCTCAAACAAGATATTTTGTCACACGATTTTATTCCATAAATGCTGTTCCTATGCTGTCTCAGCGAGGAATTTTAGGCTGACATTTTCCGGTCGCCGAATACTCACACAATAAATTTTTTTGTCAGTGACAAGGAATTCTGAGAAAGTTTACGGCATTATTTCATTGCCGGCTTACACTATGTACATACATACACATTTATGTATGTAGATATATGTGGTTTTTTCTACAAAATCTCGCAGTACACATGTATATCCTAACGAGATTTTGTAAAAAAAAAACACAAAAACAGGGTTTAAAAAAATTACTATGGAATTTTGAAAGAGTATTAGATTAGATCTCAGTTAGGAATAGAACCAACTGATAACCAGTTGGATAACCATGTATGGATTTCGATAGTTAATCATGTTTTATGTACTACCGTTACTACTGACTTGACTGGAGCAATAATTTATGGCGCGTTATTTGTGGGTTCACTCATTGCGTTATGGGGCACTAGCGTACCACATAGCCAGTTCGAGTAGAGGTACTTACCATCACCACTTGAAATGAAATGACATGACATTGTGAAGATTAAACAGCACGGGTTTCTATGGCGAATTTAAATGTGGGATTTCTTCATAGAATGTTGGACTAGAACTCACCTGATAAGCACAGTTATGTATGGGTTTCGATAGTCAGTCATGGTTAAGTTATGGCGCGTTATTTGTGGGTTCACTCATTGCGTTATGGGTGCTAGCGAACCACATAGCCATCAGTTCGAATCGAGGTATTCAACACTTGAAATGAAATGAAGAAAACAGCACTGTTTTCCAGGGAAAATTAAAATGTGAGATTTCTTCACAGAATGATCGACTATGTAAGACTCACCTGATAAGCATGTACAGTTATGTATAGTTAGTCTTGATCATGGTTAATTTATGAAGCCGTTATTTGTGGGCTCACTCATTGCGTTATGGGGCACTAGCGAACCACATAGCCAGTTCGAATCAAGGTATTCAACACTTGCAGATATTGAGATGAGATGAGTAATGACAAAACTAACATGAAACTGTTCAACTTAACAAAACGTCGAAGAAAGAACCGTAGTTCGACTCAACGAGCAGCCTACTATCACCAAGGGTCTAGGAACAGTTCAGGAGTCATGGCGGTGGCCGAAGCTAGGCAACGTTCTCCAGCCAGTTTCTAATTCAGGAATTGCAGTCCTTTTCACAACCTCTCAGAAGTTCGACACCGAATGTCTGAACCCCACCGATATGAAGACATTTCAGTCATTCTCCTGTCTTTTATATCCGCTGAAATGCTCATTTGCTGTCGATACTGGCGGACGAGCTAACCCTCCAAAGGGACGGAATTTTCGTCAAAAAGTGAGGGAATTAACAGTTTTCAGGTGAACTTAGAGAAAATTGTCTTATTGTTAAAATTGCCAAAAAGGGGGGAAATTCCACGTTTCTCCCACCCATTCTCGTCCGCTAGTAGCTGTGTACATGCATGGTATCACTATCAGACGAGAAGGGGTGGGAAAGTGGAATTCCCCCCTCTTTGGCGTTTTCATAAGGTAGAATTTGTTCCTTAAGCTGTGGGTAAAATGGCCTGAAAACTGGCGATTTCCCCTTCTTTGACGAAATTCCCCTCTCTTTGGGAAAATAGCTCGTCCGCCAGTGCATGGTATAATGGTCGACTATCCCATAAAACAAGCCGGCATGTTACAATGAAATGTATAGTACGCGGCGCCACTAGCGGTCGAGAAGGGAGGGAAAAGTGAAATTCCCCCCCTCTTTGGTGTTTTCAAAAAAGTCGAATTTAATCGCTAAGGGGTAAGTATAATGGGTTGAAAACTGCCGATTCCTCCCTCTTTGGAGAAATTTCCCTCCCTTTAAAAGTTTGGCTCGTCCGCCAGGCGCCAATGCGCGACGCAACACACGTATAGTTTGGTCAGGGTTTCTTGTTATCGAAAATTATTTCTATGACCCCGTCAATCATTTTTTCCTAATTAAAAGCGCCATATTCGTGTTATGTCTAAATATTACGTCATTACTCATGAGGAAATATTTTGTCGAGATTTTGAACACGCGCCAAAAGTAGTTTTGATTTCAAACAGCGCGCCGACTGAACACGAGTGTCGCAATGATCTGAATACATTTTTGTATGGCCAACGAAAAGACAATAAATTAATAAAATTATAATAAAACTTTCTGAAACTTTTATTATCCTAAATGTAAAACTAGTCCTATTATTTTTTATTTGCAATGGATAAACAATGCTATGTAGTGTGAATTTTCGAAAATTAAGCGAAAATCCATAAGGTGAAATGAAATCTTAACATTAAAAACCACCTGTATTGCCATTGACAAATGACAATTCAAAGTTAAATAATGACAATTATAGGCTTTACAATGTCAATTATAAGTGAAATAATGACCAGTATAAGCGCTAAGGCCAACGAAGAACGACAAAATGTGAATAAAATAATGAGACAACTATGAACAAATATAGCTACAGTATGTACTATTCTCATTAATAACGCACGACCTACGTACATAGTCTGTTGATCATAAGGTTCGCGTGATTAGAGGAGAAAACCAAAATATATTCTGAAGAAAAAATTGGTGAATTTTTCGTAAAACTCATTTTAATTTTGAAAATCTATGAAAAAATTAGAATTACTGCCTGTTTATTTTACCCCGCATAACAAATCTTAAAATTTTACAGATGTACTATTCTCATTAATAATGCGCGACCTATGTAGTCTGTTGATCATAAGGTTCGCGTGATTAGAGGAAAAAGAAAATATAACGAGAAAATGACGCACCAAATGAAACATTTTTCTAAAATTTACGGAAGTTAGAAAAATTGATGAAAAAATAAAGACAGTAAGAGTTGATAAATCTGTTTATATTTATTACCCCGTTATAAAAAAAAATATATTAAAACCCCTGATGTAAAAAAATCTTAAGAAAAGCATTTTTATAAAACTCACTTAAAACTTGAACAATGATGAAGAAATAAAAATAAGAATAAGAGAATAAGTCCTGTTTATGTAATTGAAGAAAAAGAGAACGGGCTAGTCCGGTGCGGAGAAATGTAAAATTAGCTTTTTGCCAATAAAACACGGTTGGCTGGCCTGGCTGAGTCAAGTTCAAATGGTCATTCAAGCAAACCATAATGACAAACAAAAGAGAAAATTGCGTACAAAAAAAAGAATTGTGAGAAAGAAAAGATTCAGATAAGTTTTGTTTAGAAAGTCAGGTGAATTAATAGACTTAATTTATGTACTTTTCCTGAACATGTACCTAATAGCAAATTTGTGTTCATGGTTATTCTTGACCCAAAGTAATAAATTATAAATTTATGAATAATGCATAAATAAATAATTAACAATAACATAAATAAATGTACAAGAAAATTATAAAAAGATTATCAAATATTTAACTGGATACCGTTTTCCCACGGCAACCATTCGGTGATAAGCGATTATCACCAGAAAAAAAATATTCCAATCCCACCATTGTTATACTGTTTTTATTGAATTTTCGCATATTCAAATGATATAAAGAGAAAATATATTACCCCAATATTCGACCGAATACAATACAAAAACAACTTTCTAATATTATAGTATACATATCCGTAATAGCAATAATTGAAAAAGATTGAGTTACCAATTTTATGATGGTGAATTTTAAAAATATATCCCTAGAAGTATCAAAGAACGGGAGATTTTTTATATCCACATCTAGAAAACCAATGTAAAACCATGCAAGACTATTTCACAATACCGTTAGTTATCAAGGCCGCAGATTAGAAGTTGACAAGAATGCATTCATACAAATAAATCAGTCCGAATTCCATCATAACATTTCATGACTTCAGTTGAATACACTGGCGGACCGCGGACGAGCTAACTCTCCAAAGAGAGATGAATTTCGTCAAAGAGGGTGGAATCGGCAGTTTTCAGGCCATTTTTCTACATCTTAAGGAACAAATTCTACTTTTTGAAAAAAACCAAAGAGGGAGGAATCCCACTTTTCCCACCCCTTCTCGTCCGCTAGTGCCGCGACGTTAAATAATTTCATTTTTTTACACTTGCTCTGTGCCAAAATATTATGGGGTGTTTCAACGTTTCACTAAAATTCAGAGTTTTCTGCCATTCGGAGCATTTCCGTTTTTTCCGCAAAAACATTCCTGCGTAACAAGAACCCCTGGATAGACTATAACCGTTAGTACGTATGTATGTACGTTATACAATTCCGGAGAATACTCACCTACAAATGTACTGTACATACGGACATACGATGATTCACCACAATTGCATATACCCATGCACTGGCGGACGAGCTAATCCTCCAAAGGGAGGGGAATTTTATCATAGAGGGGGAATTGACAGAAATTAGGTCATTTTACCTACACCTTAGGTAACAAACTCCAAATTTTGAAATCGCCAAAGAGGAAGAAATTCCCCTTTTCCCACCCCTTCTCGTCCGCTAATGACGTCATGTAGGTCTACTCTAGAGCATCAGCGGCGGACGAGTCAAAACTCATAGGGATTCGAATATCTTGGAAGAGGGGGGAATTCGCAGAAATAAGGCAATTTTACCTACACCTTGAGGAACAAACTATACTTTTTGAACTCGGCAAACAGGGGGGAATTCCACCCTTCTCGTCCGCTAGTGCTACCCACTGGCAGACGAGCTAAATCCCCAAAGGGAGGGGAATTTCCTCAAGATCGGCAGTTTTCAGGTCATTTAACCTACAGCTTAGGGAACAAATTCTATTTGTTGAAACAGCCAAAGAGGGGGGAATTTCACTTTTCCCTCCCCTTCTCGTCCGCTAGTGGCGCTACCTAGAGCATCAAGTTGATGAATTTAATAGTGGGATCACTAGCGGACGAGAAGGGGAGGGAAAAATGAAATTCCCCCCTCTTTGGTAGCTTCAAAAATTAGAGTTTGTTCCTTCAGGTATATGTAGGTAAAATAACCAAATTTCAGCCTACCCCCCTTCTTTGGAGAGATTCCCCTCCCTTCGGAACTCTGGCTCATTCGACAGTGGTGGAATTCACTACCACGTTTGATGGCTTGATCGGACATGAAATGTATTACTGTGAAAGAGGGTGTATTTTGTCATCTTGACATTTGACAACAATTCAAATGAGATGAAATGGGCTTAAAAAATTGCCATTATCAGTTCTACTTTTATGGCCCCTTCATGTAAACAGCACAAGTACTAACATTATGTGGCCTGTCTAGTCTAGTGTGTAGGCCGGCAGCCTAGAAAACTGGTGGTCCAAGTTCGAAACCTGACTTGAGACACCGACTAGAACTGCATCAGGGCTCAAGACATTGGATAAACCATGAGCTAATCCTCCAAAGGAAGGGGAATTTCGTCAAAAAGGCGGGGGGGGGGGGAATTGGCAGTTTTCAAGTCATTTTTACATACACCTTAGCGAACAAATTATACTCTATTAAAACGCCAAAGAGGGGGGAATTCCACTTTTTCCACTCCCTTCTCGTCCGCTAGTGGGGCAAACTGTCTTAATTTAAGAGAAAACATTGAATAATGTGCTACGCCTACGTCAAATGGGATAGTATAAAAGAAAGGTTACCAAAGGTATAATGAAAATACAATTTGCTCCCACAAATAACAGAAACGCACGATTCTCGGCTCTGGCAGACGAGCCAACTCTCCAGAGGAAGAGAAAGTTCTTCTAAGAGGGGGATTTTGAAGGTTTTTAGACCATTTTACCTACCCCTTAGGAAACAATTTCTACTTTTTCGGAACGCTGCAGGGGCGTAAGTAGAATAGTATAAAAGAAAGGTTACCGAAAAGGTACAATGAAACTAAAATGTGCGCCACTAGCGGACGATAAGTGGTGGGAAAAGTGGAATACCTCTCTCTTTGGCGGTTTCGAAAAGTTTAGTTTGGTCCTTATGGTGTAGGTAAAATGACCTAATTTCAGCTAATTTCCCTCTCTTTAGACAAATTCCCCTCCCTTTGGAGGATTAGCTCGTCCGCCAGTGCCCACAAATAACGGGAAAAAATTCCTGGCCCCACCCTGCACTGGCGGACGAGCTAATCCTCCAAAGAGAGGGAAATTTCTCTAAAAAGGGGGAATTAGCAGAAATTAGGTCATTTTACCTACACCTTGAGAAATAAATTCTACTTTTTGAAATCGCCAAAGAGGGGGGAATTCCACTTTTTCCACCCCTTCTCGTCCGCTAGTGCCACTCTGTGTTGAATGTCCAATACTGGAAAGTGCACCTTGTTTATGTCCGTATGTTGGTCGGTCATTTCGTGGTCGGAAATACCGTTAGCGGACGAGAAGGGGAGGGAAAAGTGGAATTCTCCCCTCTTTGGCGATTTCAAAAAGTAGAGTTTGTTCGTGAAGGTGTTGGTAAAATTGCCTGTTTTCTGCCGATTTTCCACTCTTTGAAGGAATTCACAACCCTTTGGAGGATCAGTTCGTCCGCCAGTGGGAAGAACCGGTAAATAGATTGTATAGCTGATATAGCTTGTTCAGGGTTTCCTGTTATCAGGTTAGTTGTTTCGAAAAAAATAAAAGCCCGTCTCCAACTAAAAGTATGATGTGAATCATGAGTTCTGGCTCGGAAGAATAACGCGCGCCAAAACAACTCAAGAATCAGAATTCAGACTGATTCAAAAATTATAAAATTCAAATTCAAATTAAAAACCCGAAAATGTGATACAATCAACGGCTAATGCACATGAAGTTATCTATCAAAATATTTATCTGTATGTCAATCCCAAAAACTCGTATAATACAGAGAAAAAAAACATTAAATGTCGATATAACAAGATGAAACAGGGAATGAAGATGAGCAAAAAGTGAGTGAGTATATAACTTCCCTCAATTCGTATAATAGACTGTAAACCTGTATTAGTGAAACGAATATTCTAGTCCTACCACTAGCGGACGAGAAGGGGAGGGAAAAGTGGAATTCCCCCCTCTTTGGCGGTTTTAAAAAGTAGAATTTGTTCCCTAAGGTGTAGATAAAATGGCCTGGTTTCTGAAAATTCCCCCCTCTTTGAGTAAATTTCCCTCCCTTTGGAGGATTAGCTCGTCCGCCAGTGAGTCCTACCAAGAAACTGAAACATTTCAAGTATCCTGGTAGGATTCGAAACCACGACCTTTCGTTCAGTATACGGACGTGCTAACCGCTACACCACAGGTACTGTCGTAACTGTATACCATTTACTGGCACTGTTGATTTAACTTGATCAAAAATCATGTAAGAAAAAATTACAACAAACCAGTGGTTTACAAGAGTTTCTCATAACAAATCGAGTGAAGTAAAAATGATTTTGCAAGCGAAATTGTGATGGCGATTTGACGTATCTTGCTCGGAATTGTGTCACGACTTGATGCCTTTCGACTGAAGATCTTTTTTGGCGTCCTCGATTTCCTGTAAAAAGTTAACTACTTTCAATGTTGACATTCAGTCAGTCAGTCAGTCATTGAGTTGGCCAATCATTCAGTCGTCAGTCAGTCAATCAGTCGGTATAGAAATAGTCAGATAATCCGAAGATAAGATACACAAACTAAACTAATCTGACTAATAAGTAAGTCAATCAGTTATATTACCAGAATCCCAAACACTAACTAACGAAGAAAGAGTTTCTCGGAAATTTGAAAAGTGGTGTAGCTCAATGGTGTAGATAAAAAAATCCTCAAATCTGTTGATGCCTCCTCTTTTTGACAAAATTCCCCCTCCCTTTGGTAATTTGGCTCCTTCCGCCAAAGATCTCCAACCAATGGCGGACGAGCGATTTTTCCAAAGGGAGGGGATTTTTTCCAAAGAGGGGGAAGTTATAGCTTTCAGGCCATTTCACCTACACCTTAGGGAACAAGTTGCACTTTTTGAAATCTCCAAAGAGGGGAAATTCCACTTCACCCACCCTTTTCATCCGCTAAAGTGATCCCAACCTGTTTCAGTTCATGATACGCGTCAGGGCAGTCATTGAATGTGGCCACGCCTACCAACACGGATGTGACCGCGTAAATCTGCAAGAATTCTCATTAATTTAATTTAACTTAGCACTCATGTCCAGAGCAGCTTATCTAACCGGGCGAAATTGTTATCATCTCAATATACAGGGTGGGCCAAAAAACGACGACACTTTGATCTGACTTCAAGGGGGCTGTGTCAAATCTTGTGGCTTGTCGTTTTCAAAATATATCAACAACAGCGGGGGTGGGCCGCTGGGGGCGGGGGGTTACCCCCTTTTTCAGGGTCGGCGGGTAGCCTACCCCCCTTTTCAGGGTCGGCGGGTAGCCTACCCCCTCCCCCCTAGACAAAAATTTAGGTCGCCTACCCCCTCCCCCATACTCGAAATTTTTGAGAAAATCGGCCTTAAAACCTCGATTTTGAGGCTAATTTTTTTTAAATTTTTGGCTGTGAGATTTTTTTTTTTCAACAAACACGTTTTCTGGGTCAATTTTTTTGGTTAAAACCTAAAAAAAACCGGTACATGTGATGTTTATACCCTATAATAGAAGATTTTTTAGCAAAAACAAACAAAAAACAAAGCTTTTTCGCGAAAAAATTGTTTTCCTACTCCCCCCCCTCCTACCCGGCCCGACGGGGTTTTCGGTCGGCTACCCCCCCCCCCCCGCCCCCTGCAAAAAAAGCCAAAAAACCCGATCCATCCCTGAACAACATAATAACTTAGTTTTCCTGAATTTTTCGTTATTATATAAGCGGATTCTAACAAAATTTGTGCACATCAAAAGTTGTTGAAACAGAAGTCCATGTTTCAGTGACAAATCTCATCGTACGGACAAATTATCGTATATGGATGTGTAAGACTGTTGTAAAAACGAGCGAGCAACTTTTTCAGTCAAACGGGCACAATTCACTCAAACCCAGAGGTGGGCCGCTGGGGGGGGGGTTACCCCCCCCCCCACTTTTCAGGGTCGGCGGGTAGCACCCCCCCTAGACAAAAATTTAGGTCGCCTGCCCCCTCCCCCCCTACTCGAAATTTTTGAGAAAATCGGCCTCAAAACCTCGATTTTGAAGTTCATTTTTCAAAATTTTCTGGCTGTGAGAATTTTTTTTCGAACAAACACGTTTTCTGGGTCAATTTTCTTGGTTAAAACCTGAAAAAACCGGTACATGTGATGTTTATACCTTATAATAGAAGATTTTTTAGCAAAAACAAGCAAAAAACAAGTTTTTTTTGCGAAAAAAAAATTTTCTACCCCCCCCTACCCGATTTTACCCCCCCCCCCAACTTTTCGGGGTGGGGGGGGGGGTAAACTGGAATTTCAAAATTCTACCCCCCCCCCCCCCCCCACCCCCTGCAAAACGCCAAAAAACCCGGCCCACCCCTGCTCAAACCCGAACCGATCTTAATGAAATTCTCAATATAATTAGGTTTATATAGCTTGATCGTAAACGGACCAGCGGGACATTGATGAACTAACACTACTACTTTCAAATTTGTTTTTTAAACAACACGGCTCTAAAAAATTTCATATTTCAATAAATTTTGGTAAAAATAAATACAATTATCAGAATTGGTGAGTACCGTAATCTAGGAGATGAACCACGGATTTGAAGGAATATAATAATAAAACCGAGTGGAAAATAATACTCCGTCACTATTGTAGATAAAGTCGATCATTATTACTAGTTTGAAATTATTTTCATTTGAATTAATTGATTTACTCGCATATGAGTCAAAAACAGTTACTGTATCACTTTGATGCGCTAAATATTTGCCCAAGCGCCGAAATTAATTTTATGAATTGAATTACTACCACGTCAAAATCTTTTTTTCTCGCTTGCTCTTGCGTTTCATGAACCACGGATATAAATTCTAATATTTCTACTATAAAAAAATATATGCACGGGAATGATCGAGTATTTATGCAAGGGTCGTTAATCTTCATGAGTTCTCAAAGCGCCATTTTGAATTGGCGCCAAAAATATTTCCCTGATGCATAAAAGTCTTACATTTATTTAGATGTTTCATCCCCTGGTGCGGAAAAGTCTTAACAAAAAAACAAAGTCAGAACTTGTCCGTTTTCGATCAGGCTATATGTTGTTAATATATGGTAAAAACGACAATTGTTAAAACAGGTCAAAGTTTCGTCGTTTTTTGGTCCACCCTGTATAAAGTTCTTCTCGTCCCAATAAACATCAAATGCTAATGCCAACCCCAAGTAGCACGACGGCATAAACGGGTGTCAGCCATAACTGCTGCCGAAGTGTGGGCGAGAGTTCGTGAAAGCCGGGGAGAACCTGGAGGATGGCCAAGAGCCACAGGACGGCAGCCGGGAGTACCAGACCGATGTACTTGATCGCCTGGCTCACCATTTTGATGGATAACTCTGTAAAAACAGTGAAGGTTATTCGTCTCGGTGATCTAGTGGTTAGGATGGCAGACTCGAAAACCGGTGGTCCGGGTTCGAAACCTGACGCGCTGGCGTTACTATAGATTTTATGCCATTGCACTGTCAGTTTATTCAACCTCTGGCCGCTATGGAAACACCATTCTGATATGGTTCTAGTGAGCCTTGATGCACGGGCGGACGAGCTAAGCCTCCAAAAGGAGGGGAATCTTCCCAAAGAGTGGGGAATTTTCAGAAATCAGGCCATTTTACCCACACCTTGGGGAACAAACTCTACTTTTTGAAACCGCCAAAAACGGGGAATTCCACTTTTTCCTCCCCTTCTCGTCCGCTAGTGCCTTGATAGCTTCAGTAGATGAAAGAGTAACATAAGAGCATAGGCAGAGGTGGGCCGCAGGGGGGGGGGGGGGGGGCTTTTCAGGGTCGGCGGGTAGCCTACCACTCTTCCCCTAGACAAAAATTTAGGTCGCCTACCCCCTCCCCCCCTACTCGAAATTTTTGGGAAAATCGGCCTCAAAACCTCGATTTTGAGGCTCATTTTTCAAAATTTCTGGCTGTCAGAATTTTTTTTCGAAGAAACACGTTTTCTGGGTCAATTTTCTTGGTTAAAACCTGAAAAAACCGGTACATGTGATGTTTATACCTTATAATAGAAGATTTTTTAGCAAAAACAAACAAAAAACAAGCGATTTTTGCGAAAAAAAATTTTCTACCCCCCCCCCCCTACCCGACCTTACCCCCCCCCCCTACCCAACCTTACCCCCCCCCCCACTTTTCGGACAGGTCGGGTAGGATGGGATTTTTTGTCGGCTACCCCCCCCCCCCCCCTGCAAAACGCCAAAAAACCCGGCCCACCCCTGAGCATAGGAAACTAAATTTGGGATACCGAATTACCGATTTTTTCACATTAGCCCAAAGTGACTGATATATAGATATAAATAATAATTGTTGACAATGGGTAGTTCTGGCCTGGGTAGGAAATAGCGGTTTTGTTGGGCAAAAAAAAGAAAGCAAAATCACAGGTAAATCATGAGTAACTTGAAGAAGACATAAAAATCAATAACCTTTGTCTTTATCCTGACAAGGTTCGTAAAATACGAGCAAAAGCTTCAAGCAATTAAATCAATTTCAGTCAGTTTTTCATAACTTTATTATCACTTCATCCGTTATTCGTTCATATTGACATGAACATGAACACAATCATATAAAGTTAACACAATTATTGTATTGTTTTCAGGAAACGTGAGTGACAAATGTGGGTCGTTTATTATAGCACTGTTGATAGTTCTGACTGGAAATTCTGAAAAAATATTCATGATTACCCATTACCCAAGTCTAAGCTATCAACAGCGCAGTAATCCACCGAAACACAGTGGTAAATCAATGATATTAAAATACAATATGAATATAATCATGATAATAATCAAAGGATGAATGAAATGAATTATAAAAAATTGAGAGCGTGTAGCACATGGGAAGTAGAAGGGTATAATTAATTAATATTGTTGGGTTAAAATGATAAATCATAAGTAACTTTGAAAGGATGGCAACTATAAAATCCGAAGATATTATACTCTGAACATAGCATTTTGACCAATAGGAATTACGAACCCTGAAAATAACTAAAGAATACACTGTTCAGAGATGAGGCTTTCTGTCTTGTTAGATTATGAGAGAGTTTTTCACACATTTCAATCAAACATCCTAGTTCACAAATATCTTACGTGATTTGAAATCGCTATGGATTCTCAGGTAAATTAGAAACGGAAACGTGAAAACACATAGTTATTCACATGAAATTCTTGAAAACTCATTCATAACGTCCAGGACAGACAAGAACCAGGAAGGGCTGAAAGATCATTACAACCTGAACCCAATATACACTCAATCAAATACATTATTGAAATAAACACTAATAGAATGAAGACAGAATCACAAATTGTGCATCAGAACAGAATTCACGGGGTCTTTAAAAAAAATAAAACCCAAGAGGAAAATTATTTTAATAAATTTTCATCTGAACATTCGTAACCGCATTATCTGTTATTGTGGACAAGAAATATCGAAAGGAGTCTCAAATGATTTGTGGACTAAATTTGAATGGGCACAATTTTTCTCGAAAACTTTCATGATAAAGTGTGATTTAACAAAATTAGAGTCAGAATTTCTACTGAAGTTCGAAAAACAGGCACCAATACAAATTCGCATCTCCAAATCACTTGAGAACACAAAAAACCATGGAGCAAAGAATAAACATAAAGAATTCTTCACTATATGAGTTTTAGAGCGCCGTTTAAATGTTTAATATCACATATTACGAGTCGTAGAACTGACACTTGAAAGCGCAGAGGTACGTTTACTTCATTCATTAGCGGACGAGAAGGGGACGGATAAGTGGAATTCCCCCCTCTTTGGCGTTTTCAAAAAGTAGAACGTGTTCCCTATGCTGTTGGTAAGATGACCTGAAATCTGGCATTTTCCCTTCTTTGAGGAAATTCCCCTTCCTTCGGAGGATTGGCTCGTCTGCCAGTGACTATCATCATCTGAAAAATATGAGCAACCCCATGCTTTCCACCATTACATTGCTATACATGTTTGAAGAAACATAACCGTATTTAAACAACACTAAGCACTTTTAAAATTAAAACATGAATAAACTCAGCGAAATTCCACACATAAAAAATCCTGGAGAATGAAAGGGAATTCCCAAAGGTACGCGTTGTGGTTGTTATATATCAGCAAAAAATGAACATATTTATTGTGTTAGATGTTCTTAATTCTGACAAAAGTATGGATTTAAAAAGGAATCGGTCAGTTTTACCAGTTTACTAAGTTATTAAAATTCATGAAAGCATAAGGACAACAGATTATCGCCGATTTTTTCAACTCACTTAAATCGATGACAGCCTATTGGCGGTAAAAATAATAACTGGGATAACTGGTTGCACAAGTTATAGTCGAAAATGATAAACTTTTCCTAAAGGTGGATAAAACAAGCGGTGGATGAAAACTGCATTCCAGACACGTAGAGAATTGACATGCAAGCGAATAAATTGTTTGTTTTTGCCGTATTTGACATTATACGGAATCTTGTCACTAAACACGACGAAATCGAAAAAATTAACTGGAATTTATTTTTCCGAAATATTTATTACGTGTCTGAACAGGAATTTCTCGCAAATTCGGGGAAATTCTGTCAAAATAGACTATGTTTCTCAAGTTTTTATATAAAAATAAATCTGTGCAACAGATTTTCATCTCCTTTTTGAAAAATAAATCATATTCGACTATATTGAGGAAAAAATAAGGATAAAATAGTAAGAAAATTATATATAAATCATGGTTTCCACGGGATTATCCCTGCTGATCAACACTGGCAATTCTGGTTGTTGGACGACTGGGCGTTGGGCGTGGCGTTGAGTCGGATTTGGTCGGGGAAGTCGGGGAACTCTTGCGCCTCCTGTAAAATAGGTAGAGATTTATTGATAAAAAAATATAAAATTGAATTATTTTATAGAAATATAAAACAGAGGGATAAAGAACTGGTGTACAGACGTAGTCCTGAACTATATTCACCATAAATAAACCCATATACAAAACGAAGTTTCCTAGGCTGGCGGCCTAACGAGTAACGACCAGTGTTTGACGAATGAAAAAGGAATTTAATACAGTGAAAATTTCTACTTTTTTGCACTAAGAAAAGTTTTTTAAGAAACTTCTTCTGCGATTTCTGCCATTGCCCTTCAGACTTCAATTTATTAAACGTCTCTGGCAGCAACTATGGAAACACCATCCTGAGATGGTACACCCTCCCTCGTGCCATTTTGACTTGAGTAAAAAAGGAACCCCAGACAAATCGAAAAAAATTTCAAGAAAATCGAATTTCGTACCTGTGATTCTCTCTGGAGGGCATTACGTGCGATCGTCTGGAAGGCCTGTTCCACGTTGAGCGCCTCTTTGGCCGACACTTCAAAGTACGGAATGTCGTTCTTCGTCTGGCACCACGACTGCGCGCGTTTCGTGGACACCTAAAGAATTGGACTTGACATATTTCAAATCAAATGTACACGAAAAGTTCAAGTGAAAGTTCAGATTTGTTTTTACAGTGGAAGAAGTATGTACGCTATACAACAGTTTTTGAAGGCGAACGATAGTGAGTAACTGAATTGATGGGTGAGTGAGTGAGTGAGTGAGTGGCTGAATGAATAAGTAAATCGGATGAGTGACTGGAAGAGTGAATGAATGAGTGAGTGAGTGGATGAGTGAGTTGAGTGAGTGAGTGGATGAGTGAGTTGAGTGAGTGAGTAAAGGAGTGACTGAGGGGATGAAGAGTGGGTGAGTTATTTGGATGGGTGGGATAATGAAGTAATGATTGAGTGAGTGATTGAGTGAGTGAGTGAGTGAGTGAGTGAGTGAGTGAGTGAGTGAGTAAGTGAGTGAGTGAGTGAGTGAGTGAGGGAGGGAGGGAGGTAGTGATTGAGTGGGTGGTGAGTGAGTGAGTGAATGAGTGAGGGAGGGAGGGAGGTAGTGAATGAGTGAGGGAGGGAGGGAGGTAGTGATTGAGTGGGTGGTGAGTGAGTGAGTGAGTGAGTGAGTGAGTGAGTGAGTGAGTGAGTGAGTGAGTGAGTGAGTGAGTGAGTGAGTGAGTGAGTGAGTGAGTGAGTGAGTGAGTGAGTGAGTGAGTGAGTAAGTGAGTGAGTGAAACGCAATAAGAATAAATGGGAGAAAAAGAATAATGAAAAAAATTCATCGACTAACTGCCCGATTTTCGAGATCCACTTTGTTACCGAGTACTACGAAGGGGAAGTTCTCCGGATCGCGCGGACTGGCCTGAAAAATGAACAGTTGAATAAAAAAACTATAAAAGAAGAGTAAAAACTACAGAGAAGTAGAAATTTTATCTTCCGTACTTTTTGTCCAAATAATCCTATTAAAAATCAGCGGTGTATTAAATCTCAGTTTTCAAACACAAGCAAGCATAGAATGAAAATCGTAGTAGATCCGTGCCGTAAATTTTACGATAAGATGTTGTTTATGAAAAGATATATACGTTATATGATTTTTTTTAATTTAATCCTCTCTAACTGTTTATCACTGATGCTAACAGTAAAAGAAAAAAATCTCCGAAAAGGGAAAACCCAATTCATATAATAATTCACGACGTCAAATTTATTGACGATGAAACTTATCATTTGTACAATAAGGATAAGTCACCATCAAGAAAATTTATCCGACGATATCTCGTTGACAAAAATCTGACATGACGTTTATCGAAAAACCTTGCTTCTTTTTGGAGCAACATAGCTTTTTGATAGTCGAAAATGAATTACTGTTCCTAAAAGCTGAGTGAATTCTCAATAAACAACCCAAGGTTATACGTACGGTGTCAGTTTTTTTTGTCGATGAACATTTCTTCTGTACAGGGAAGAAAAATCACTGTTATTCGATGACATATTTTCATCGACTAAAGTCTGACATCATGAAGCATCAGTTTGTTCATCGAGAATTCCCGCACCTTTTTGGAACAGTATTTCATATTCGACTATACAGGGAGGCCCAAAAGTCTCTACCCGCTGTTTGACGTCAAATTTCTCGAAAAAATTATATTTGAAGGTTGGTGTTCAAACATTCAAATACAAGTAAAAACACCTGAAAAATCAAATTATGTTGTCAGATTTGACCTATTTCTCAGGATGTCATGACTTTTTGTGAAAATTCGGCGAAAATCAGGTTTTTCCTGTACTTTTATGATCATCAGTCGAATTTTTTTAAATGTAAACGCGTTATAAGACTCAAGAATTGCATAATTCAGTTTTATGATGATGTTTGAACAGAACTTATCACAAAATACAATTATTATTGGCTTCGACCAGCGAAATATAAGCCAAATTGCGCAAGTCATTTTTAGGACCAAAATCGGTAATTTGGCAGTTTTCAGCCTTTATCTTGTTTTAATAGACCTAAATGGGGTTTTGTGACAATACATCCGCACATAGGAAGTTGTTGAAGCATGACTGTCCCGACTAGAAGTTAATTTACCGATTTTCAAATTTTTCGATTTTTGTCAAAAACGTAGATTTTTCTTTGGTTACCCAGACTTTTTTTGTCGTAAATAACTTTAATATCAATCTGTCTTCCTATATAAATAACATAAAACCCAGTTAACACTTGTTTTCAGCAACGTGAACATCTTTTACAATTATTTGAACATTTAATCGCATCATTATGTCCAGTTTCCATGGTATTTTGGTCAGAATTGCCGAAAATACACGAAAAATCCATCAATTTCGGCAAAAAATAAAATTTGAGCAATCCTATAAAAAAATAAACCCCATAATAAGAAATTTCAGGTGTTATTACGTATATTTAGGTTGTAAAAGAGAATCATGCAATTTAATAAATTTGAGAAATTCATTGTCAAACAGCGGGTAGAGACTTTTGGGCCACCCTGTATAACCTGAATCAAAAACTCGTCACGCCAAGAATCGAGTGACTTGAATGAGGTTGAGTTTGTGACGTCGAAAACCAGCACACAGCAGTCCGCTCCGCGGTAGAAGGCCACGCCCAGCGATTGGAAGCGTTCTTGACCCGCCGTGTCCCAGATCTGAGAGGAGAAGAATTTTTGATGAAAATTCACCTTTGTTTTATTTGTTTTTACATGGATTTCTTCATTAACTGAACTGAAGTCATCTAGGCTTATTAATATCATATCAGAATGGTGTTTTCGTAGTGGGCGGAGAGTTGAATAAAGGAACGTCGGTTTTCGCGACCGGCGTCCCACGCACTAGACTAGGCGACACTTAACACATAAATCTCACATACATCCAACCCAATACATAAATCCAACAACTATCTACTGTACAATTTAGTAATTTACTTAATCATCTTGATTTGATACCATTTGCCCTTGTTGTTAGAGTTCATAAAAATTCGGAGCGAAAGATTAATTTCGGTGAGGATCGTTCAGAGGGTAGATTTAAAGATTTAGAGGGTAGGTTCAGTAGATACTCACCGCTCCCCTCCATAAGGTCTTTTTTTTTAGTGGACGCATTGAATGGCGAAAAAATTACGTTTCAGGGGGTTCCACTAATTAATAGCCAAGAATTGAACTCTGTACCTCGCGATCCAGAGTGAACACCTCAACCGACTAAGCTCACCTGCATGGTAACGAGTCGATCATCAATCATGACCTCTTTGGTCAGGAAATCGGCACCGATGGTGGCTTTGTACTGGTTGCTGAATCGTTTGTTGACGTACTGGTTCATTAACGACGTCTTGCCGACACTGAAAACAAGTCAAGTCATACAATTATGCAATCAATGTGAGCAATTGTTGACTTTCTAAACAAAAAAAACAAAAAACAGGAAAAAAATATAAAACAAGGTAAAAAAATTGTCTCTTTGTTTTATTCGACATACCCTGATATGAGGTTGGTAAATTTGAAAATGAACAGTCAAAAATTCAACTAAAGTATGACGAAAAAAAACTGATTTTATTACGGTGTCACATGTCGCTAACCCCGAGTCACCGAGAATGATCACCTTCAGAAGAACCTTCTTGCGTGTGGCCATTTTGTTGTTATAAATATAAGATTATTCGAATCGAATATAAGGCAGTGTTGATGGTGAAATTATAGTTACAAGAAAACTGATTGAGTGGCAGCCAGGACTTCGATTGGTGAGTTTTTGTTGTTGGATTTGTGGTTTGAATATCTGAAAGATGAAGAAAACTTTTGATAAGTGTTAAAAATGTGCTTGTAAAATATAACTGAGCAAAGTAAAGCAAATAACAACAACAAAATGAGTAAACTGTGAGAAAACACGAAGCGAACTGTAACTCGCTGTTTCAGGACAATGAAAGCTGATAATGACATGACAACATATAATAGTGAAGAATAATACCAAAGTAATGTTAATAAAAAACCAGGCAGCTACCTACTTAGTACAGTCATGGGATTATGATGCCATCGCATGACCAGGAAAACCACGATTTTTCTTCCAAACAAGAAAATGAGATTCCAGAACATCAAAATAAATACACCATTCTATTCACATGACTGAAAAGCATGCTTTAATGGCTACAATCCAGGTTTGAAGAAAACAAGATGCTTTTTATTCAATTTTATGTAGAGATGTTTTGTTATATTCTGTCTAAAATCTGGCAAACATTGTGAATCATTAATTTCCTTGAGAAATGGTCGGTTAAATTCTTATCTAAATCTTTCCGCCGCGTGTTGGTTCACTGGATTTTTTTTTCGCAAGTCACACGTTTCTGTGGTACACTGGCGGACGAGCTAAATTCCCAAAGGGAGGGGAATTTCGTCAAAGAGGGGGGAATCGGCAGTTTTTAGGCCATTTTACCTACACCTTAAGCAACCAAAAAAAGATTTTGAAAGAGTCAAAGAGGGGGAATTCCACTTTTCCCTCCCCTTCTCCTCGTCCGCTAGTGCCGTGGTAAGATTGATGCTTGTTTTAACCACACTGCTGTGATCATGAAACAATGATAAATCTGACGAATTATGCAACAGAAATATGTGTATAAAATGGATTAAATTAGTAGGTTTGAGTGAGTGAGTGAGTGAGTGAGTGAGTGAGTGAGTGAGTGAGTGAGTGAGTGAGTGAGTGAGTGAGTGAGTGAGTGAGTGAGTGAGTGAGTGAGTGAGTGAGTGACAACAGGCACTTTCATACCTTGTGTTTCACCGTCCGTTCGTCAGGTTTAGTAATAAAACACTTAATTATCTTACCTTTTATACAAAACATGACGAATATAAAGCGAAACATTAGGTGCAATGTGCAAACATGATTCCAGAAAAAACTTAATCGACTGTAGTCGGGTAATTGTGATTCAACAATTTTCCACGATTGTCATTATGACTCATAGTCTCATCAAAGCTAACGGCCAAAAATATGATTGAAATATTTTGTTTTTGGCAATTTATTTTCTTTCTGGGCTTATCTGTTTTTGAAGACATGGTCATGATTATAAAATTAAAACTAAAATTTTGAAAATAAATTTTCCGTTCCCACCAATTTGAGCCATGAGAAAAGAGATACAACAGGTAGTAAAAACCATGCTGTAAAGTAAGTTAAAATCCTAGATGTTTTAGTAGACTAACATGAGCAAAACGAAATTGATTCTCTATTTCAATTTAATATGTGTGGTACATACACAAAAAAATATTGGGAAAACTATATAAAACGATATGAACATATGAAAGGCTCTGGTTACTGGCGGACGAGCTAAATCTCCAAAGAGAAAGAAATATCGCTAAAGATGGGGAAATCACAGTGTTTAGGCAATTTTATCTACACCTTAGGGAACAAACTGCAGTTTGCCAAAGAGGGAGAATTCCACTTTTTTGTCCCCTTTTCGTCCGCTAGTGGTTCCAATTCCAGGATTTCAACATACGCGGTACAGGCCATACATACTACAACACTAGCGGACGAGAAGGGGAGGAAAAAGTGGAATTCCCCCTATTTGGCAAGTTGAAAAAGTGCAGTTTGTTCCCTTAGGTGTAGGTAAAATGACCTAATTTTTTCCGATTCCCCACTGTTTAGGAGAATTCCCCTCTCTTTGGAGGTATGGCTCGTCCGCCATTTAGGTACATTTATAGTGGGATTTTTGTTCCTGTTCAACTGTCGATTATTGCACTAGATTTTCACAATATTCGGTCCGGGGAAAAACGTTCGCATTCACATGATAAACATGATGAAATAGCAATACATGATGACATGAACCATCTGTCCAGTAAAATTCAACAGGAAATGAGAAAGAAAATTTAACATTGTCATCTGGTTGAGGTTTTTTTTAAGAGTCCTAAGGAAAGTAAAAAGTAAAAAGGAAGGGATAATGGGCTTAATGACAGTCAAGTCAAGACAATGTTAGAAATTCCCCCATCTTTGGCTATTTCAAAAAGTAGACTTTGTTCCTTAAAGTGTAGGTAAAATGTCCTGAAAACAGCCGATTCCCCCCTCTTTGGCAAAATTCCTCTCCCTCCCTTTGGAAGATTGGCTCGTCCGCCAGTGTTTCCACATATATTTTTTTATACATGACCAAATCCAATAGCTAATAGCACGTGACAAAAAAAAACTTGGCAGTTCCAAAGAGAGGGAAATGTGTTCAAAGACCAGGGAAACGCAGTTTTGAGGTCACCTTTAACTTACCTAGACATTAAGATACAAATTCAACATCTCAGAATTCTCAAAGAAGGGGAATTCCACTTTTTTGTTAGTGACCAAAAGCACGTGAGAGCACAACAACATACGCCAGCATAAAAATGCATACAACGCGACCGCAAACGCCTGTTTTCTGCTGCATCACGTGTGTTTTCGATGATGAAACATTAGTGTATGTGTATGAACATATCTATGGGGAGGCAACGGTAACATTTGTGGAATTAAATATTCGATACGGCATTAATAATTTATTAGGAGATTGAATTTGAATGCGTGCTATTTTTGGAAATTTAATGACGAGTAGTTTCTTCTCATTGCAGAGGACTAGGACTAGGGAGACGTCAGAAAGCCTCAGATCAGAACTGATAAGATAAAAAATAGCAAATGTATGAAAAAAATCTGGACGAGAAAAGGATAATAACATGTAGCTTCATTCTACATTGGAAAATTAAATATTCGATATAGCATGAATAATTTATTAGAAGACAGAATTTGAATTCGTCGTACATTGCACACGCAGACTAGGACAGAGGTCAGAAAGTTCTGAACTGATAAGATGTGGAAGCAAGTGTATGAGAAACAAGAAAAAGTATAATAACAAGTGGCTACATAAAAAATTGAATATTTGATATAACAATAATAAGAAAATTAAAAAGGAAAAATAATAAATCATTAGGAAATTGAATTTCAATACGCGTCAGAGTAATTACAATGCAGACAGAGACTAGAGCTAGGAGAGAGGTCAGGTCAGGTCAGAAAGTTCAGAACTGATAAGATAAGCAAGGGCATATAGTAAAACAGGAATATATATTAACAATAGACTGATGTAAGCCCCAGTTACTTAACTAAGCTACCATTCTTGCAATTATGTATTATATTAATCTTAACACAACACACGTGTATTAGAATGTTTTCAATTGATGGGGAAACAGTAATCTCAACGTATAGCAGATATACCTTACTACAAGCTTACATCCAAGTTGTACAAAATAGCAAGTTTAGACAGAGCTCTGCTTTGAACAAGAGAGTATAGTTTATAAAAGCAGATGAGGAGTTATAAACCGAAATTTCTAGATTAATCTGAAAGCCGATAATTGATTTTCCAATTCACTATTGATATATTTCAGCTGTTCAGAACTCAACCGTAAAACTTCACTTCAGCTTCACAACTGGCCGAATCCTGCTTCGAATCGAACGTACGATTTTCTCGCGCAAGGTAGCAAAATCAGTTGGAAAACGTTTTTGCGCTATACAGCGGGCGTCTTTTGACAATACATGTACATAACATACATAAAATTCAGTGGCGGAAAAAATAAAAATAAAATTTTGACGAATTCTCTCAAAACTGTTCGAAAAGTGTCTCTTTCAACTCGCACGCAAATCCAGAAATTTTAGTTCAAAATGTGTGTAATGAAAACGAACTTATCATATTTTCCCCGAATTTCGACGTAGCTACCCGAAGCGCGGACCAATAAACGGGAATACAACCTGTATAAAAGCAATATGTACACGTAATATGGTTTTTATATACACGGACCATATAATTGTGCTTACAATAAGCGGTGAGTGGAAAGCAAGTTTTCCTCGAACTCTGTCTAACAACGATATAAAATAGAAGCAAAATGAAGCGAGAAAGTAAATAAATGAAAAGGCCGTTCAACTTTTCACAGGAATGCACATTTAGACGTTTTAACTATTCTTGATTTTTTGTGTAAAGACAGACTTTCAAACTACAGTTTTATGGTCGAATCGAGGTTCAGTATGAATCGCTTGAAACAAATACGAAACGGAATTTATCGTTGTTAGGAAAAAAATTTACAGATTTTGAGTTTTCGGTAGAAAAAGAGCAAATTCAGAAGTTTTGACATTGTCAAGCAAGAACATCATTTTACGGTATGTCTAGTCAATTACCTAGAGCCTTATTAGAATGTCTTGGACTTGATGAATTCTATACAAGCAACTAAAAATGCCCTGAAGGCATGGGGAGTAACGAATATGGTTCGATCCTGGCTAGTCCAATCGTGAAAAAGTATGAGACAAGAAATTTTATACTCATATTTTAAATAGTCTGATCGTGAAAAAGCAGGAAACAAGATTTGCGATGAATCACGAAAAAAGTTTGTACTTCATTAAGTCAAGAATCAAACCAAATTACACGAAACATATTTGGGACTTTTCGGTGAAACCCAAATCCTTTATTTCGTCTAGCTCGTTGTGAGCATGAGTCATTTTACTTCGGTTTGTGTGACAAGGCTGTCACGAAACTTTTTTTATTTCGTTTTCATTCAATAATGATGGTTTTTGATAATATGATCCATTTATGATAATGATTTTTTAAAAGATACTTATGGTTTAAAATTGAATACCAGCAATTTGAATAAGAACAAATGTTTCCACAACAATCGTGAAAAGTCCCAAATATGTTTCGTGTAATTTGGTTTGATTCTTGACTTAATGAAGTACAAACTTTTTTCGTGATTCATCGCAAATCTTGTTTCCTGCTTTTTCACGATCAGACTATTTAAAATATGAGTATAAAATTTCTTGTCTCATACTTTTTCACGATTGGACTAGCCAGGATCGAACCATATTCGTTACTCCCCATGCCTTCAGGGCATTTTTAGTTGCTTGTCTATAACTTTTTTATGTGTGAACAAATCACATGTATGTAGACTAAATACATATATGTGCTAATGTAAAAAAAATGCTCTTTGAGTTGAAAATTTTTCATAAGATTCATCTACTTCAGCCCTTTTATAACTTTAGATTTTCGAATATTGAATTACAATAATATTTGTGAACAGTGATCGTTTGCGAGCCCCCCTTCAATTTTTTGCTTGTAAAAGGAGACATTAAATAATTGACATAAATGATGAAAAAAAATCCCTGGGTTAGTAATATAGAGAGTTAAAAGCTGCCTTTTTATATCTAATATATACATTTAAAGTTCAGGAGAAGTATATAATATCAAAATTAAAACAAATTAAAACCTTTCGTTGTTTTAGATTTTCAGGGGTTTTGAACCCAGCACCACTCGTTTAATTTGCAAACCCACTCTCCACTTGACTACCTTGATGAAAAATATTTTAAAAGTTGATTTGCTACATCAAACCTAGTTTCAAATCATAAATTTATCATTTTATCTAGTGTGAAAATAGCTTCAAAACTTGACTATTATTAGGTAAGCGCCGAGCTGTACTTGAAAAATGTACCAAGTGACTCTTGAAATTTTTTTCCTTACTTCCAGAACCTTTATAATAAGGTTTTGAGGTGTTTTATTATTGTTGGTACACGTGTAGAAACGAAGAAAAAAAATTACTTGAAAAAATTTTTGACTCATTTTTCTTTATTTCTGTACATTTTGACGGATCATAAAAAAATATTTAAAGGGACTGATCAGGTTTTAAAAATATAGTCTATTAGAAATGTACTCTCTCTATACCTCCTGTAAAAATGAAGTTTTTCCGGTTTCTGTAGAAATAAAAATTTTGAAATCCAATGTGGCTGAAACAGCGTGAATAAGTGAACTTGAATTTTCACCTGTTTTTGGCGGCTCATAAATATTTTTTGAGAATGCGCAGAGAATCATCTTTTCTGTATTCGATACAGCTTCAGTCATTCTAGACATTCAGATGATACAATGGGTGTCAAGGCTTTAAATCTGGAGATAATCTGATTTTCGAAAGAGCAAAAATCGTCAAAAACGTTGAAACTTTCTACATCAGTTTCTTCAAGTTTTTGTCAAAGTACGATGATTTTATCGGAAAATGTGTCGGAAAGAGGTCATAATGAAATTTGATTCCGCAAATGATAGGCTATTTTTTATAGCCATTCGATGAGTTTGTCACGAGGAATAGAGCTTTTGTAAAATTTTTCGCTAATTTTGCCTCTTACATAACCCGTGGCCTTTTTTGTGTGTTTTAATAAATAACTGAATTGAATAACAGAACAAACTTGGACATGTGTAATACACATCCAGTTTAAATTTCAGTTTGATCGGACTACCCTATCGCTCATACAACAATTCATTTTCCATTTTGCCTGCGATTTTTGACATTTTTTTCATAAAATTCCTCAAAAATGGTGGAAAGCTTCATCCGATCTCCGTGACACTCAGGAAATCGTGTTCAGGGCGTGAAGTTAACCTATGTACCAATTTTCAGCTTTACAGGTCTTACCCAGTTCCCATACAGCGTTTTTGATGAGGAAAAAAAAACGGAAAATCGCATTTTCATCATTTTCGGACCTGAAAAATGAAAAATTTTCCCTACGGGATTAAAAATAGCCAAAAAGATGTAAAATTGCACGAGAAAACCGATAAAACAGACTAGAAGTGGATACGATGAGGCTAGATCGAGATACCCGCAAAAAACCTTATCTTAATCGAACCATATTAAGGGAACGGCCTAGCGGCCGTCCCTTGACAGAATGTTAATAAGACAAAATTCACCACCATTTAATGTAGAAAATAAAGCTGATGAAAATTGCAAGTTTTATGAATCAAAACAGAACAAACCGAAAAGCAAATAAATATTAATCGCGATTTATTGTATCATTGTAGGGAACAACCCAGGCACAAGCCAAACAAGCAAAAAACACCAACCGACAACCAATCAACCAATAATATTATTTTCATTTTCTCATCTCTCATTTCAAATGTGATTATAAACAGATCATTGCCGTAAAACTCTAATAACAGAAACAAATCGCAGATCATCAAAACAGAAACACAACAAAGCATAATAACGGGAACAACGATAACTCTATAACATTCGATAACTCTCTAATATTCAATAGTATATCTTCCATAATTAATTATAAAAGTAATTTTAAAAACCTGGATTCATCTGCACATGACTAAAACCCTTTTGTGTGCCCTCTTATTTCGTCTTTTATGCGAAAATAAAACACCTTGAATGAAACTTGTAACCCACAAACTAACGTCATATGAAAAATTAGAGAATGTCTCCGAATTTTCCCCCTATCACTCTCCTCCGAGGCAGATATAATATAAACTTCAATACCTTAGTTAACCATCATCAAACGACAAGAATATCCTATAAAAATACATCGTAAGAAGAACAGCATGAATATCGTAATCCATTCAAGATCCAATCTTAACAATTACGCTAAAAATCTGGAAAAGAATTCAGAAAATTTTTATAAACCGGGAATGAGCAAAAAACAAAAGTAAATAGAAGCACCATTCTCACCATCATTGCTCGTTGAAAAGTGTTAACTTTGTTCTTGAATTATTTGCTTGTCCTCCAGAGTAACACATGTTCAGGATTACAATATTCATACTTTTCCAATAATCCACCGGCACAAATCATTTGCTACAACACCGATTTGCCCAATTTCGCCAATTTTTCCTTCATTTTTGCCTGAAAATAGTCGTGCACGCTGAGTTCACTAGTCGTGTGCATGAGCACGATTCCCTTATCTTGCTGCTCCTCCTCACCCTGCTCCTGCTCCTGCTCCTTTTTCTTCTTCTTTTTCTTCTCCCCTGAACTACCCGAGTCTTCATCATCTTCTTCCCTTTCTCGTTTCCTCTTCTTTTCCTTCTTCTTCTTCTTTTTCTTTTGTTTTTCCTCTTCGAGATCATCCGGATTGGATTCGGCGGGTTTTTCGGCGATTTCGGTGGTTTCGGCGATTTCGCCGAATTTCACGGCGCCGCCTAATGACTCTAGGTTTTGGGCGGATTTTCGGCGTTTGATGCCGAGAACTGTGGCCACATCATCGGCTGATTGCGATTTTAGATCCTTTCCCTTGGTGAATTTGTGGTAGCTGAAAATGGGAAAAATTATAACAACAACAGCAACAACAACAACAACAACAACAACAACAACAACAACAACAACAACAACAACAACAACAACAACAACACAACAACAACATCAACAACATCAACAACAACAATGACAACAACAAAAACAAAAACAAAAACAACAACAACAACAACAACAACAACAACAACAACAACAACAACAACAACAACAACAACAACAACAACAACAACAAAAACAACAACAAAAACAACAACAACAACAACGACACACACAAAACAACAAACTTTATTCTCGCGCGTGATGATGACGACATGTCAGCCAGTGTCTTCTTTTTCGGCGCTTCCTGCGCCGACTTTTCGTCGCCCGAATTTGGCACTTCGGCGGGAGTCGCCGAATTCGAGGAAGTCGCGGTCGGGAATTTTTTGTTGAGCGACGCCAAAATCGCACTGAAGTCGTCTTGATGAGCGAGCCAGGTGTCATCGTGATTGTGCTCACTGCCGAGACCTGGAGTGAGTGAGTGAGTGAGTGAGTGAGTGAGTGAGTGAGCGAGTGAGTGAGTGAGTGAGTGAGTGAGTGAGTGAGTGAGTGAGTGAGTGAGTGAGTGAAAGAGTAGGTGAGTGAGTGAGTGAGTGAAAGAGTAGGTGAGTGAGTGAGTGAGTGAGTGAGTGAGTGAGTGAGTGAGTGAGTGAGTGAGTGAGTGAGTGAGTTAGTGAGTTGAGTGAGTGAGTGAGTGAGTGAGTGAGTGAGTGAGTGAGGGAGTGAGTGAGTGAGTGAGTGAGTGAGTGAGTGAGTGAGTGAGTGAGTGAGTGAGTGAGTGAGTGAGTGAGTGAGTGAGTGAGTGAGTGAGTGAGTGAGTGAGTGAGTGAGTGAGTGAGTCAGTGAGTCAGTGAGTGAGTGAGTGAGTGAGAGTGAGAGTGAAAGTGTGAGTGAGTGAGTGAGTGAGTGAGTGAGTGAGTGAGTGAGTGAGTGAGTGAGTGAGTGAGTGAGTGAGTGAGTGAGTGAGTGAGTGAGTGAGTCAGTGAGTCAGTGAGTGAGTGAGTGTGTATGTGAGTGAGTGAGTGAGTGAGTGAGTGTGTATGTGAGTGAGTGAGTGAGTGAGTGAGTGAGTGAGTGAGTGAGTGAGTGAGTGAGTGAGTGAGTGAGTGAGTGAGTGAGTGAGTGAGTGAGTGAGTGAGTGGGTGTGTATGTGAGTGAGTGAGTGAGTGGGTGAGCTAGTGAGTGAGTGAGTGAGTGAGTGAGTGAGTGAGTGAGTGAGTGAGTGAGTGAGTGAGTGAGTGAGTGAGTGAGTGAGTGATTGAGTGAGTGAGTGATTGAGTGAGTGAGTGAGTGAGCGAGTGAGTGAGTGAGTGAGTGAGTGAGTGAGTGAGTGAGTGAGTGAGTGAGTGAGTGAGTTAGTCAGTCAGTCAGTCAATCAGTCAATCATACCTTTGGCGTTGAAATTCTGCTTCAATTTAATGGTCTCGCGCATACCCTGATTATCCGCTCCCAGACCCTGACCGTCCTTCCAGCCCATCTTCTCCATCAGCTTCTTGCCGAACTTGTCCTCGTCTGGAAATATTTTTTCGATAAGACTATCACATTTGGACATTTAATAAATTTTTGTACACTTTGTACCAGAGAAAAAACGCACAACTCAAGTCTTTTTATTTTCCCGTAAACGTAGTAACGTAATCCAGTGCACTAGCGGAGGAAAAATGGAATTCCCCTCTCTTTAGCAATTTCGGAAAGTAGAATTTGTTCTTTAATTAAGGTGAAATGACCTAAGAATTGCCGATTTCCCCTCTTTGGAAAAATTGCCCTCCCTTCGGAGGATCAGCTCGTAGGCAAGTGGTTCAGTTTTAGAGTGAATCACAGAATAATACAGAAAGAAAAAAAATAAGTTCACGCTGGTGTCAGCTTTTCTATTGAAAAATCCTCCACTTTCCAACAAAAAAAGAAAAAATTTAAATTAAAATAAATATGCCTTCACCAACCATTCTTCCAGCTTTTATTCTGCGGATCGATCGAGATTTTCTGCTTTCGACGTGGTTCGGCCAGCATCGACATGATCGCCGATTAGTTGTTCCCTGAAAAATAATGAAAAACATGGATTTAAAAACGGGATTTTCATTTTTTTTTTTTTATTAATATTGTGTAATCCTAGATATTTTCAGGCACAAATGAGTTGCGAGATCAATTTAGGCGGCTGGAACTGTTTTGTATTTGGTATTGTGGTGAACAACCAGAATTTAACTTATAAAATATATATATAAAAAAATTATTGTGTTGGAAAAAATCTGAATTTTTTTTTGAAATGTCAATTTATGAGAGCAAAACAATTTGTTTTATCAAGTTTTAAGAATATCAGTTCGGTTTTTTGAATTTTTCATTTTTTTCAATTTAGAATAGAATCAAATTGGCGTGCGAGTTGTATCCACTAGCGTACGAGAAGGGGTGGGAAAAGTGGAATTCCCGCTCTTTGGCATTATCAAAAAGTTCATTTTGGTCCTTAAGGTGCATGCAAAATGACCTAATTTCTGCTCATTCCACCCTCTTTGGACAGATTTCCCCTCCCTTTGGGAATTTCGCTCGTCCGCCAGTGTCCAAAGCCTTTCCATAGCGAAAGATGCCACTGTTCCTTTATTTTAAAAGCCAAATCTTCACGCGTTAATACAAATCCACAAAACGGTAGTTTTTTTAAGAGAATACAGTTTGACAATGGTTTCACTAAATCATCCCACCTCAATTCATTGAGTGATTGTCCATACATTTAGCATTTAGAGCACTAGCGGACGAGAATGGCAGGAAAGTGGAATTCACCACCTCTGGCGTTTTCAAAAAGAAGAGTTTGTTCCTTAAGGTGTAGGTAAAATTAACTGAAACCTACCAATTCCCGTATCCCGTTCCTTTGGTGGATTGGCTCATATAAGAGCACCCTCAAAACTACTAATTTCCAGCCAATAAAATGTTTTTCCGCTCAAAAATATTACAAATTGTTAATATTTTATTCTGAAAGCACCCCCACCCAAAACACTTACAAATACGTGGTGATAGTACAGTACGTTTAGTTGTTAACCACACGCAAAATAACACCGTCACAGTACGAGAAAAGTCAAGTCACATTCGAAATCGGCAAACTTTTACGTGTGTGGTGACGTTTATGAGTCATCAAAATGGAAATATTCCCCTATATTTCATATGCACGATTGTAGGATAGAAAACATGTTATCATATTTTACATGAAAACTGTTGCAGACACTAGCGGACGAGAAGGGGTGGGAAAAGTGGAATTCCCCCCTCTTTGGCGGCTTCAAGAACTGGAATTTGTTCCCTAAGGTGTAGGTAAAATGGCCTTCTTCCTGCTGATTCCCCCTTTTTTAACGAAATTCCCCTCCCTTTAGAGAAGCTCGTCCGCCAGTGATTGCAGAGTATCTAAAATGAACCAAGAGGGGGAAAACAATCAATCGAGCCCAAGAATTGGCAAAAAACAGGGAAATGATGTTTTATTTATTTATTATTGTGAAATCATGGCATTTTCAGACACTAACAACGTTTCATGAGCTGAGAGAACAATTTAGGTCTTACTTGGTTCCTGGACTTAATTTCCCAAACAATCGAAAAAAAACAAAGGAAAATAATGGTGTGAATTTCCATTCAACCCGCATTATGAACACAAGACAGAAAAAAGCGAAAAACAAACAAATAAAAACATTAAGCAAAGTATTACACGTATGTAAAAAGATAAGCGTCTTTCGAATCGCATTCGTTTTCATCATAGAAAAAAAACAATTTCCCTCATAATTCCATCACGCATCCAATAACCAAGTTTTTACCATATTTCATTTCGATATTTTTCTCTCTTCATATCCAAACACAACACAGGTATAGTATATTTGCAGGTAAAATAAAATATAGAGAATAGTTAGAATTGCAGTAGTGAAATGGGTATACATGTAATTATGTAAAGATAATGGAAAGCAATTCAAAAACGGGTATTTTGATGGGTTAGATGAAAAGCCTAAACATACCGGCCAAAACGCCCGGCCATATTCCATAAGGTTGCGCTCAGCAACAATTTTTTTTTTTACTCGGACTTCTCCATTAACTGAAGTCATAAGGCACACTAATACCATATCAGAATGGTGTTTTCGTAGCGGCCAGAGAGTTGAATAAACTGACGGGCAATGGCAGAAACCCCAGAGCAACGCGTCAGATTCTGTGTCTGAAGTCAGGTTTCGAACTTAGGACCGCCGGTTTTCGAGGCCGGCGCCCTACGCACTAGACTAGACAGGCGACAGACCATGGTAACGCACGAGTATGAAGCCGGGGTGCGGAACGCTATATTCTATATTAAAATGGGTGGGTATGTATGTTTAGGCTTTACTTATTCGCAAATAGAAATCGCGGAAGATCAACAGAGCAAAATTATAAATAAAGTGGGCTAAAAGATAACAGTCAAGAGACGTTTGATAATTTATATACTCAAACTCAAAACATAAAAGAAAATCTGACTGGATTCACGTTTCTGCATTCCAATAAAAATGCTAATACAGTTATCAAGTGATTTTAACTTTTGTTGTTATCTCGCAAAGTCGTACTGAAAATAAGAATTCAGGTAAAGACCTCACACTTTTAAGACCACGTTTTATAGGAGAACAACAGAGAAAACGGTTACTTTAATAAACGATTATATAAAAATGGACATTATTTCTCGGTTCATTGAACTGATCAAATCCATAAAATATATCAAAAAAGGGTGAAATTACAAAATAGTAATATGTAATAAATTTAGTGATCACGTTTATCGAAGAAAAATATAACAAAAACGAAATGGGATTTTATCATATTCTTGGGAAAAAGAAAAAAATTGCAGCAATAGTGCATCTTGACAGGATAGTCAATCAATCAATTCATTTTTAGTTTGGTTAATTAAATAATTAATTAATCAATTCCTTCATCAAAATCAACCCAACAACACACACACTCTCATCAACACTTGCACTTACTAAAAACAATACAAACTATAAAATGAGAATGCCGATTAAAAAAACACGCTACAGAACAAAATATTTTATAATAAAAATAATTATAATTAATAACAATAATATGGGCACTGTATGGTGATTGATTGATGTGAATGCGAATAATAGTGAATTAGTGAATAAGGAAAAATTATAAACATTTAATTACACGGGGAACAGTTTTGCAAACTAAAAAAATTTCGTCTACTACTCACTGGCCGAAGAGCTACTAATCCTCTAAAGGGAGGGGATTTCCGTCAAGACAAGAAAGTATCAGTTTTCAGGCCATTTATCTACTTCTTAGGGGAAAAGTCTTACTTTCTGAAAACACCAAAGAACAGCGAATACCACTTTTCATACCTCTTCTCGTCAGCCAGTGCTACTAATCGACTGAATATAGTGTATTTTCTTCATATAAAAATAAACAGCCAGTCCCTCACTTTCTATGCCACCTGTCCATTTTAGTTAAATCCCCAAGTTCTCATGTCAACAAAAAACTGTCGCAGAATTTCCTAGTTTCCGTCGATGTCTAAGGCGGACGAGAAGGGGTGGGGAAAGTGGAATTCCCCCTCTTTGGCGTTTTCTCTAAGCAGATTCTGTTCCCTAAGGTGTAGTTAAAATGGCCTGAAAACTGTCGATTCCCCCTCTTTGGAGAAAGTCCCCTCCCTTTGGAGAATCTCCCCGTTTCCGTCCATGTCTGAGGCCAGGCGAAAAGTTTGTCCCGGGCGACAAAAAAACGCTGCGAGTGCTGATAATATAAAATATACAGTGCTTACTTAGTAACACTGGCGGACGTGCTTATTCCCCAAAGAGAGGGGAATTGCATCAAAGAGGGGGAATCGGCTATTTTACCCACACCTTAGGGATTAAATTCAACTTTTTTAAATCGCCAAAGAGGGGGAAATCCACTATTCCCTCCCCTTCTCGTCCGCTAGTGCTTAGTATAATGGTTAGATCATTCCAATGTGTGTAAACACTGGCGGACGACCTAAATCCCCAAAGGGAAGGGAATTTCCTCAAAGAGGGGGAATCGGCAGTTTTCAGGTCATTTTACCTACACCTTAGGGAACAAATTCTATTTTTTGAAACAGCCAAAGAGGGGGAATTCCACTTTTCCCTCCCCTTCTCGTCCGCTAGTGTGTGTAAAGGTGTGCTATAGATAAGGTGGTTGAGTGAAATAGTATGTGCGCGGAAACATCAACAATTTTTATTGTGTATATGGTTCCAAAATGTCAGAAAGTTCGAAAAACTTTTCAGTTCAAAAACATTTCAATAGCCAGGAAAAATAAAAAATTTAAAGAACCACATCACATTGCGAAACTATGTACAAAATCAACTATGATTTTTGGATTAATGGAATCTAGCTTAGAAGGTGTAGGAATGAAATATGCTGATGTTGCTAAATAGGAAATCGCTTAACAATGCCCCGAATTAAACAGTTTTCGGGGCTGATACAAATCATGGAAACCTCCAACAATTCAACATCCCACATTCCAACCCTACAAAAAGCTGAACTTAGTTGGAGACCGCGGAAATTGGGGTGGGGTGAAAAAATAATAGAATAGATCACAACAAATGAACGCCGATATAGTTTGTAAGATCAACAGAGAAAAGTTATATTCGGTTTCATGATTCATAACATTATTACGTGATTCGATTTAAAATAAAACAAAATTTAATTATAGAAAAAATCATTCAATTATTCTAAGGTATAAAGTTGGCTTCAGAAAAGTCGGTCATTACAATACTTAACACGAACTACTGTACCAAGTACTAATAGTATTTTCACTCGATTAAGACACTGTACTTGAAAGCGCGCCACTCTTCTGCGTTTCAAATTATTTTTCCATGAGTAAATCGGAGATCAACATCAAATAGAGTCTGTCTAATGAAGTTTTTGACGCATTCAATATCAGTTTCCCAATCGCTCAAAGAAAAAGAAGAAAACTTATGTGACTGACTCGATACGAATTTTGGGAGCATGAGCAGAACAATAAAAACCGACAACGACAAAAAAAGAAGAAGAGCATTAAAGAAGACGGTTTATTGAGTTTATTGATTTAAATTTTGTTTGTAATAAATCGAGATAGATCACAATTCTTCATATAAAAGTAGCCGTATTCGGCGGTCAGCCAGATATAATATTTATTCGAAGCATTCAGTTTCTAAACATGCCTGCTCTATTTAGGTCCGTAAATTATTAGACTAGACACTATCCATACTTGATTGCAATAAATCACCAAAAACATTTGGTTGATTTACCCGCCCATCAGACAATTTTTTTCAATTATGCGATGCGACTCATCGCAAATAAGTATGAACAGCGCCTCATGGATGCTTTGCAAGTCCGTTACGAAAACAGTTCCCAACAAGTTGCAATCAGATTTGATGTGGCACAAAAACAGCACGAATCAAAAATCCAAGTCCCATTCAATGACCTGACCTGATGGTCAAATACCGGGTAGTCGGAACCTCGTTAGTCGGTCGGTCGCAAATTCAGTTTGATTTAGAGGATTATCCCTTTGAAGCACGAATATCTCCTCCATCTAACGATAAAACTTCCGATTTTTTGACAATATTCAAAGTAGAACTCCGTCCCAACACGGAGGGGGGAGGGCAGTTGGCAGGCAAATTGAGTATATTTCATATTGTCAAAAATAATGGTAATATTTGACAATATTGTTGCTGATGATGAAGACGAAAGTTGGTGAACATGAGCTGAATGAGTTCGCAGGTCGTCGAAGAAGGTTCATCAGCTCTTGCAGTTACTTGAGAGCCAGGTGAGACCTTCGAAGAGGCCTTCACCCGTCGTGGCACATGATGGCTGCACGTACCAATTACGATCGCGTATCCGTGTTAGTCCGAGCTTTTCTTGGATCTCGTGCGGCTTCATGGCTGCAAAGAAAGATGGGAGTGAGTAATAATAAAATGTAGTATAAAAAGAGATTGATTAAAACACAATACTCTTATTTTTCTCAAATTAAATAGCGCAATTGCGAGGGAATTTTTTCAACTCTTGAACAACTTGAAAAATAAGCTTCCGATTTTTTACAACAAATCGGGAATTAATACACTGGTAACCCAATTTTTTTTACTTTCGTTGTTTCCAAAGAAATTCTGCGCCCGTATTTTCGGATACACGGTGTTTAATTCAAGAAAAAATTCAGCCGAAATACAGTTTTCATCTACCCCTACCCACCCCTCCATCACGCCCCATGAATTTCTTAACAATAATCTGATTTAATTAAATCTTGTGTGACCACTGCCTTTAATTCGTCCGTCTCTGTATTTTCTGTCTAATTTATCTTCATCATTTCCGTAACTATTCCGATCAACCTGTCACTTAATTCCGATTACTCTGTATTTTTGTGTGCCTAATGCTACGATACGATCGAGACAAATAAATAAATAATAATTATACGAAACCAACCGTCCGACAGATCCTGTTTATTGGCGAAAACGAGTATGATGGCATCACGCATCTCTCGATCATTGATAATCCTATGCATCTCCTGGCGGGCTTCGTCTATCCGATCCCGATCAGCGGCGTCCACCACAAAGATTAGCGCTTGTGTACCCGTGTAGTAATGCCTCCATAGCGGTCGGATCTTGTCTTGTCCACCGACGTCCTGTGAAAAGGATTATCCATGTAGAAGATTATCCTCAGTAGTTAGTCAGTACAGAAGATTACCCTCAGTAGTTAGTCAGTACAGAAGATTACCCTCAGTACGTAATTAGGAGGACCGTTGTCCGTTATTTCGATATATTGGTGATTTTGTATGAAACTTTTGTGGTAAAACAGTTGATTAAAAAAAAATATGAGTGAGTTAGTAATGCCTCCATAGTGGTCGGACCATATCCTGACCACCGACGTCCTGTCGGATGAGTGAGTGAGTGGGTGACGGTGTAAGTAGAGAATGAGTGAGTGATTAGGTAGAGTACGAGTGAGTAGGTAGAGAATGAGTGAGTGATTAGGTAGAGTACGAGTGAGTAGGTAGAGAATGAGTGAGTAGGTAGACAATGAGTGAGTAGATAGACAATGAGTGAGTGAGTGATTAGGTAGAGTACGAGTGAGTAGGTAGAGAATGAGTGAGTGAGTGAGTAGGTAGACAATGAGTGAGTGGGTGACGGTGTAAGTAGTAAATGAGTGAGTGATTAGGTAGAGTACGAGTGAGTAGGTAGAGAATGAGTGAGTAGGTAGACAATGAGTGAGTAGATAGACAATGAGTGAGTGAGTGATTAGGTAGAGTACGAGTGAGTAGGTAGAGAATGAGTGAGTAGGTAGACAATGAGTGAGTAGATAGACAATGAGTGAGTGAGTGATTAGGTAGAGTACGAGTGAGTAGGTAGAGAATGAGTGAGTAGGTAGACAATGAGTGAGTAGATAGACAATGAGTGAGTGAGTGATTAGGTTTAGGTAGAGTACGAGTGAGTAGGTAGAGAATGAGTGAGTAGGTAGACAATGAGTGAGTAGATAGACAATGAGTGAGTGAGTGATTAGGTAGAGTACGAGTGAGTAGGTAGAGAATGAGTGAGTAGGTAGACAATGAGTGAGTAGATAGACAATGAGTGAGTGAGTGATTAGGTAGAGTACGAGTGAGTAGGTAGAGAATGAGTGAGTAGGTAGACAATGAGTGAGTAGATAGACAATGAGTGAGTGAGTGATTAGGTTTAGGTAGAGTACGAGTGAGTAGGTAGAGAATGAGTGAGTAGGTAGACAATGAGTGAGTAGATAGACAATGAGTGAGTGAGTGATTAGGTAGAGTACGAGTGAGTAGGTAGAGAATGAGTGAGTAGGTAGACAATGAGTGAGTAGATAGACAATGAGTGAGTGAGTGATTAGGTAGAGTACGAGTGAGTAGGTAGAGAATGAGTGAGTAGGTAGACAATGAGTGAGTAGATAGACAATGAGTGAGTGAGTGATTAGGTTTAGGTAGAGTACGAGTGAGTAGGTAGAGAATGAGTGAGTAGGTAGACAATGAGTGAGTAGATAGACAATGAGTGAGTGAGTGATTAGGTAGAGTACGAGTGAGTAGGTAGAGAATGAGTGAGTAGGTAGACAATGCAATGAGTGAGTGAGTGAGTAAGTAGACAATGAGTGAGTGAGTGAGTAGGTAGACAATGAGTGAGTGAGTGAGTAGGTAGACAATGAGTGAGTGAGTGAGTGAGTAGGTAGACAATGAGTGAGTGAGTGAGTGAGTAGGTAGACAATGAGTGAGTGAGTGAGTGAGTAAGTAGACAATGAGTGAGTGAGTGATTAGGTAGAGTACGAGCGAGTAGGTAGAGAATGAGTGAGTGAGTAGGAAGAGAATGAATGAGTAGGTAGACAATGAGTGAGTGAGTGAGTAGGTAGAGAATGAGAGAGTGAGTAGGTAGAAAATGAGTGAGGGAGTGAGTAAAAGAGAATTAGTAAGTGAGTGAGATTCTAAAATACGAAAGCATAATTAGAAGTGAAAGATTGTCCTGTTCTATAGGATCTAAAGAATGCCTTTCCACTTTCCAGTTCAGGATGCGAAACGTATATAAGATCAATAAAACGAATAATAGAAATACCCAAAGACTTTTAGATTCAATCTCTCAATCATTTGAGGATGCGAAACGTATCAGATCAATGAAACCAAAACTAAAAATATTGGAACACTTTCAGAATATCTTAATCATTTAAGGATGCGTATTAGATCAATGAAACAAATAAAAAAAATTAAACACTTTAGATTAAATCTGTCAGTCATTAGAGTATAAGATCTGTCGCCTGTCTAGTTTAGTGCGTAGGGCACCAGCCTCGAAAACCGCCGGTCTTAAGTTCGAAACCTGACTTGAGACACAGATGCTGACCCGTTGCTCTGGGGTTTCTGCCATTGCTCGTCAGTTTATTCAACTCTTCGGCCACTACGAAAACACCATTTTTATATGGTATTAATTTGCTTTATGGCTACATTTAATGAAATAGAGCTAATAAAAAAATAAATAAAAAGTCAATGAAACAAATAATAAAAATCGTAAAACCAACCCAGACATTGAATTTTACATTTCTATAAGTGACCGTTTCGACGTTGAAGCCGACCGTGGGTATTGTGGTGACACTTTGGCCGAGTTTTAGTTTGTACAGAATGGCTGGAATTGAAACACAGAATTATGAAATAATAAAACTATGAAACAACATAACGGTTATCATTCTACTTTAAGTTAGGCGAATGGCCAAGGATCCAAATTCCTTGCGGCTGTTAAGCTTTAGTTTTATATCTATTTGTGGTGCTACGGATTCCGGTTGAAGCTGACCTTAGCCCACTTTTACAAGACTAAATTTATTAAAACTGTATCGAGAGGGAGGGTGGTTGGAGGTTGAATTTCTATAAAAGTTAAATTTCAATAACAGTGGTGGACTAACGGGTGTAATTACTTACGTCTAACTCCATTAGAAGTTATAATGCTAGTGAACCCCCGTTAACCTAACATGAGGCTGGCTCACCGCTCCAAGCCCGCCCACAGGATGCTTTTCAACTAAATAACATTAAAGCTCAGACGTCCCGTCGACCATGTTTAACCCCTGTTGGCAGACGATTTCAACTATCGTAGAAAACAAACTGCATTTTACATGCACCTTGGGGAACAAATTGTACTAATTGAAAGCCCCAAAGAGGGGAAAATTCCCCTTTCCCACCTCTTCTCACTAGTAATGCCCAAAACCAACTTGTTTTGCCGGCGGCGTCTAATCCGAGCATAAGAATTCGCATCTCCTTCTTGCCGAATATCTTTGAGAAAAACGCCCCCATCGTAATAACATGCTGGAAATAATACGAAAATGTTAATTAAACGAATATATAAATATTTGGAGAAAAAAGAAATCATGAAAGTTTGCATGCGACTGATTTCTGAAAAATACTGAACGCATGACGTTGAATCCAAAATTCAAAAACTTTTTCGCAAGCGGGAAAACTACTATGGAATTTGTTTTTTTGCATGAGATGCGATGCACGTAAAGCCCGTATGTTGTTTCTGCGAACAAAAATCATACCCAAAACTTCTGATAATGAAACATCAGACAAACAGTTTTAACATTCACATCAATCATCATCACCTCATGCTCTGGTGTTAAACTATGGTGTCAACCGAGTTGAGTTGCGGCTACTGATGTTTCATTATCAGATGTTTGGGCAGTACGTTTGCTTGCACAAATAACATACGGGCTTTAAAAGTCAACCAAAATTTGGACCAAAATGAAAATTTGAAAAAAATTATATTTGGATACAAAACGACTCACATGACTCCCGTGAACTCAAAAATGTCCTTGCTTCACGTTAAAACCACGTAAACAGGCCAAAATTCGCATCACTAAATGGTGCACCCTAATTTCCCTATACAAATTAGGCAAAACTTTAAGACCGATTTTCTTATGTACTTCCGAAAAGATCGGAAAACCAAACACCTCAGGTTGAAGCTGAGAATTTTCTCTACACAAACTGTCTAATTAGCCAATGCAATTTCGACTTTTTTTCAACTACCGTAATCCCAAACAACAATTAATTTTTAACTACCGTAATCCCTGTGTCGTCATAAACGAAACATTAGGTTTTGCCATAAAAATTAGTTCCGTGTGGATCATCAGAAAACAATTATTTTCATAGTCGATGATGAATTACTGACTGTTCCACGAAAAACGCGCGAAAAACTCTAATTTGATGTTTCACACTGAATTCCGCTGTCGATGCAGCACCGGCATTCGACGAAATGTTCGTTTCTCCTATTTGGATTTCGAGCTGTACTGGTTGAATCAAATCACAGAATTGCGAATAAAAACTAATTTAGGGTCGACTGACATTTTTTCAACAACAAGCTAAAGCACGGTAAATCATTAGGATGTTTATCGAGAATTCACGCACCTTTTTGGAACAGTTTTTCATTATCGACTATACTGCAAAACTACTAAAATATGATTCTGTCCAATAAAAGTAATCAGAGGTGGGCCGCTGGGGGGGGGGGTTCACCCCCACTTTTCAGGGTCGGCGTGTAGCCTACCCCTAGACAAAAATTTAGGTTGCCTACCCCATTCCTTCCCCCTCCCCCGACTCGAAATTTTTTAGAAAATCGGCTTCAAAACCTCGATTTTGAAGCTCATTTTTCAAAAAGTTTTGGCTGTGAAATTTTTTTTCGAACAAACACGTTTTCTGGGTCATTTTTCTTGGTTAAAACCTGTAAAAACCGGTTCATGTAATGTTCATACCTCATAATAAAAGATTTTTTTAGCAAAAACGAGCAAAAAACGGGGCATTTTTTGCGAAATTTTGTTTTCTACCCCTCCCCCCCCTTACCTGGCTTTACTCCCCCACTTTTCGGACTGGGCGGATAGGATGGGATTTTCTGTCGAATCATAATTTAGTATTTTTGTAGTAAAAATATTTGTTTTCTGATGATCCACATCCACACGGAACTAATTTTTGATGGCAAAACCTAATGTTTCGTAGATGACGGCACAGGGATTACGGTAGTTAAAAAATAATTGTTGTTTGGGATTACGGTAGTTGAAAAAAAAGTCGAAATTGCATTGGCTAGTTAGACAGGTTTTGTAGAGAAAATTCTCAGCTTCAACCTGAGGTGTTTGGTTTTCCGATCTTTTCGGAAGTACATGAGAAAATCGGTCTTAAAGTTTTGCCTAATTTGTATAGGGAAATTAGCGTGCACCATTTAGTGATGCGAATTTTGGCCTGTTTACGTGGTTTTAACGTGAAGCAAGGACATTTTTGAGTTCACGGGAGTCGAGTGAGTCGTTTTGTATCCAAATCTAATTTTTTTCAAATTTTCATTTTGTCCCAATTTTCATGATGTTTTGGTCGTCGCTGCAGTCCTCCGAACCCCAGACGATTTCCACATTTCCACATCTCCGTTAAACACCTTTCCTGAGACCCAAAAATAGTGCGAAAAAAACTTGACGAAAACTCTGTCGACCAGTATTTTCGAAAATAATGCAGTGTAAAATGGAATGTGAATTTTTAAATAAAAAAACGAAATTAATAATAAAAAAACACTCGAAATGAATTTCGGAATTATTAGTATCATAAAAAAATTTCAATCAAGCTCAATCTCAAAAATCAATCGTGTGGTTTTCCGTTTTTTCTCAAGTTGTTCATGGTACAGCCCGTGGTGACATTATTTACCATGCTGAACACCGCCGCTTCGCGGTGCTCGGAAATTCGGCCTACGGCCGAAGCCTAACAATAGGTTATCGGGGGTTAACGAACAGTAAAGCTTTGCATGAACATTAAAAAACCTGTCACCTCGAGCTGTACCAAGAACCATATAGAGACGCCATCAAATTGGTTCTAAGTCCGGGCTCAGGTTAGTTTGAAATCTCTTCATGGACGAAAAAGCAGCCAACACATGTTTTGAGCCGATGTTTTCCGAATAGATATAAAAATGATCATTAACCTACATATATACGTTTGAAAACGATTAGGGAAAAGTGTGAGAACCTTGTTCAGTCGATTTTCTGAATTGAAATCACGGCAACTTTAGTAAGGGGGGTTTTCTACGGAGCCTATTTAACGACACGGTTTACACTGACCCGGCGGTTTTTCGACGGGCGCCGGAAGGAATTTCGGCTTGGATAAAAAAAACAGTTGAACTAAAGATAACTAACAATGAAGAACATTCAGGCAGGGCAGTAATATAAAAATACAAAAACGCAATTATTAAACCAAAATTCAATCACATGCTTGACAAGGAAGGAAAAAGTACATATCAAACTGACCTCGAAAACTTGGTTTTCCGCTCTTGAATCATCTTTGTTGCTTTTAAATGACTATACTATGGTCCATCAATCAAACAACTTGATTGTGGGATGCGTGATTCAACATCTCCGCCATTTTCGGGGAGGACACGCATCACCACAACAAGCCGGTGATCAACGCCTTAGTCCGTACAGGTACTAATATTCGTCTTTCAATTACGTAATAATTTGCATTAGATTATTGCCGACATTTATTTTAATTTATTTTTAATTCATCAACAATTTTTAATTTAATTTAAATTTCGTTCTTCAAAAAATAAAAAAATCTCGGTCGACAGAGTTTTCGTTTCAAGCTAGGGTTTCAGGATAGGTGTTTAACGCATGTGGAAATCGTCTGGGGTTTGCAGTACTGCGTCGTCGCTTACGTGCATCGCATCTTGAATTAGAGAAAAACTAATTTGGGTTTGCAATTATATTTTTTTATTTTTTGAAAAGTGGATTTATTCCTTCTAGCCTACCAAGAAGTTCTTGTTACTCAGTGCACAGTTTGAGTAAGGTAATGAGTAAGTGAGTGACTGAGTGAGTGAGTGAGTGAGTGAGTGAGTGAGTGAGTGAGTGAGTGAGTGAATGAGTGAGTGAGGGAGTGAATGAGTGAGTGAGTGAGTGAATGAGTGAATGAGTGAGTGAGTGAGTGAGTGAGTGAGTGAGTGAGTGAGTGAGTTAGTGAGTGAGTAAGTTAGTTATTGAGTGAGTGAGTGAGTGAGTGAAGGGACTGACGGAGTGAGTAAGTGAGTGAGTGAAAGATAGTGTGACTGAATGGGTTAGTGAATATTGAGGGTTAGCTGCAAATACTGTTTCCTATACCAATCGTAAGATATGCTTTCTCTCTGAAAAAAACGTGAAATTGATGAAAACTCCTAGATTCATGATTATTCCTTTATCGTCTTTCCCAGCCAGTTGAATTATTTTGTCAGACTCGAAGAATTTCAGCAATACTGGATTTCATATCTTCACAATTTTTTTCAACATACATCAGTTACAAAAAAACTTTGAAAGTTTAGACTTCTTGTACATACTTAGCTTGTAACTCGCTGCACGGAACATAAGTCACTGACATATGTAATTTTAGGTGAGAAATAACATAAAAATTCGATATTTCATTCGTATCCAACCAGTTGAGTATTTCATGCAAATTGAATATTCTAAAACGAAAGGTTTTCAAGGTGTTAAATGAGCTTTTTATCCAGTACAGTCAGAGACAGTTTTTCTCGAATTTTTTCAGCAAGCACGTTGCAATAACAAAGATAACTAAGCGAAACAAATATGTAGTCGTCAAAGAATTAATGTTCCAAAAAATAGAGGAAACGTCGGTTGACAGCAAAACTGTTTGTGTGGTTTAAAAAAAGTTCAAGAATTTTATGTTGTTAATGAAAAAAATTTACTGCTGCCAACTATTCAAAAAATTGATTCACAGTACAGTTACAGAACCAAAAGGTAAGAAACTGACATGCTGCAGCTGTCGACATGTTATCTTATTGTGATTTGTGAACCATTAGTTTTTCTCTGGTTTTCCCTATAACAATAAACTCGCGTTGAATGAAAGAGTTTGTGAAGAAAAAAAATTTTGTGCCACCACCAATAAATTTCCTGATTTTTGGTAATCTTTACAGATGTTACAAAGAAATCCGATCGCGCCTACGGACCGGAACTCTTAAAAGCGCACCGTTCATTTGCGGAACTATATTAGCGGAACTGTTCGCATCGGAACCGTTAAGTGGGGATCAATAACCAGCGGAATTGTTATAAGCGGATCCGTAAAAATCGGATTTTTATAAACAGGATCGTTTTTTAGCGGAACTGTACCCAGCGGATTTTTCATTTCCGGATATTTCAATGTTAAAAATCGGAAGTATAAAAATCGGAAGTGTTAAAATCGGAAACGTCAAAAGCGGAACTTTAAAAAGCGTAACCGTCAAAAGCGGAACTGTTATAAAAGTGCCCTTCATGAGTGGAAAACCACGCTGGACTTCTCCGCTTCGCGGTGCTAACGGTCCAAGGCGGGGGCATAAAACTTAGGTTTCAGTGTAGGCTTAGGCTTAGGCTTAGCCTTTGGAGAAGGGCTCGGGCGCTACGCGCCCAAGCCCTTCCCAAACCCTAAGCCTAATCCTAAGCCTAAACTGAAAACTAACTCTTAGCCTCATACTCGGCGATCTCACTTAGAACGAAC